>OY856187.1:259473004-259533666 GCA_963693315.1 Diogma glabrata | reverse complement strand
AGGACCCATATTTTAGGAGGACGTTTTCTTGGGTACTTCCAACAAAATTTTGGTGGGGCACCAGAAAAAAAGAATTGTCGCCCAAAAAAAAAGCACCCTAATATATATATTAGGGTTCCTGAAAAATCAGCTGTTTTAAAAAATTTACTAAACTTTGTTGTCCTTGATCTAGATGAAAATGACCAAGCTCAAAAATGAAAACTTTTGCACACGTAGATACCAACTTATATCTATCCAAAACTTAAAAAACAAATTGTTTAAGTTCAGAGGTTTGCACCCTGGGGCTATTAAAACGAAAACAAACGCAAACGGCCATGCTTTCATCATTTTCGAGTCTATTTTGATTAATAATACTAGCTTTTAATTCAACTTTTCAACTATAACATCAGAAATTTTCAGCTTTCTAACCCTAGAAGTTCCAATGCAATTAACATTATTAACCAATGCAATTTGCGTTATTAACCTAATGCAAGCCACTAAAACAAATCCCAAAAATATCCCATAGAAATATTAAATAAATTTTCTTTTGTTTTTTTTTTGTTTTTATTTTTTTTCGCAAAAATTTAAAAAATGTTGTTTAGAATGTTTGTTGTTGTTGTTTTGAAGATTTATTATTGTTTTGAATTAAGGAATAGTTTCTTTGGAAAATTTGGAAGTGGTTTAGTTGAAATAAATATATGTATATTGATTACATATTTACAATTGATAGATATTTGTATTATATTTGAGGTGTAAAAGTTGTTTGATGTTGTTGTTGATTATAAATTATAGTATGGTAGTTGTGATGTAGTTAGAACGTTAATCCACCAAAGGATTTAATTTGTTATTAAGGAGTTTTAACCAAATTAAACAAAACTATTCGAAATTGCATTGACAAAGTAGTTTCCGTTTATGTATTTAGTTTGGTTGGTTTGATAAATTTTTTGGATTATTCTGTTTCTAGTTAAATTTTTTATTTAAACTAATCTGACATATCCAATTCTATTTGTACACAAAGCTGTCTGGTCCCGAAATCTACCTATTTCTAGCGGATATGCGTGCCGCTTGGACTTTTTTTTAATAGAATCGAAATTATGAATCTTTGAAACTAAGTCTTCAAGCCAAAAATTACGAAATACTCGAAATTTAGACCCGCTCTATTTTCCGAAAAAAGAAAAAATCTTCGTATATCTTTTTTTTATACAGAACCCGTAAAAAATGTTCACGTTCTAAAAATGTGTTAGTCAGTTTTGTCCTAATATGTTCGGTATGTTAAAGAATGGTCCATTTATGGAATTTTTGTCGTCCCGTGCTCAATAAATTAATTTACATATTTCTAACAGTAAAAAATAATTTTTCCATTATTTAAAAATACGTTTTTTATAGAAAATTGAACGTAGAATACGATGGTCGTACTAAAGACTGATTACGTGGGTAATCTAAAAATCGATTTTAACTTGTGACTAAAAATCGATTTTAACATTTTATTTGTTTCTTCGAATTTGTTAATAATTTTATTGACTTTATTTTTTTTAAATAGCATATTTTAACGTTAATATAAAACAGAAGTTCTCTAATAGAAGTTATGAATTTCTGAAAATAAGTCGTCAAGCCAAAAATTACGAAATTCTCGAAATTTAGAACCACTCTATCACATATACAGAACTATCGGTCAGCGAATTATTTATATTCGCACTTGGCATACTTTTTTAAATTATTTTACAAATTTTTATTGAGTGTGAAGTCTGACAGTAGCTTAATTTATTTATAAAACAAATAATTTTAAGGGAATCTTCTTATATATTAATACGCTAGATCAAAACTTTGTGGAGCCTAAGGCTTTTTTATTTGCAGATGGATTCATTTCAAATTTTCACAGCTAACTGATATTAGTGTAACCTATAATCGGATTCGGATTCACACAAATCGGATCATAAATAAAAAAGTTATTATATACGGAAAACTTTTTATATACATATGCATTATAAGTTTACATACATATAAAAACGAAATTAAAAATTTATTTTATTTTTTTATATTTTCTTTTTTATATATTAGCGAACAACGAACAACAAAAACGAAACTTTTTTTTCTCATTCATTTCAGTCGTCTTTTGTCTTTGAACAAAGGATGGTTTTCGAGTCGTCGGAATAAAAGAGATTATATGCGTAATATGCGTAATAATGTTGATTTTATGACTGATATTTTATGAATGATATTTATGATGATATTTTTTGAATGATATTTTCTTTTTTATATATTAGCTATCGAACAACGAACAATAAAAATGATTTTTAAATTTTTGATTTTTAAAAAATCTGAAATTTTGATATTTTGTTGGTATTGACGAAAGGAAAAAAGTTGTTTCTGCTTTTATTTTTTGTGTACTCTGAATCGGCGTTATGCGCGGTTGAATTTTTGGGGCTTTTTCACGTAGTTTTGGTAATGGTTTAAAACTTAAAACTTTTTTTTCTTTTTTTATATTTATTTTCTCTTAGTTAGTTTATACATTTCCTTTGAAGTTTAGAGAATTTAGTTTATGAATTGATTTAGGGGTCGATAGACGTAATATTTTTCTTTGTTTTTTTATTATAGGAGGGCTATCATTTTGAAAACGTACATTTTTGTTGATTTTTAAATTTTTGATTTTTAAAAAATCTGAAATTTTGATATTTTGTTGGTATTGACGAAAGGAAAAAAGTTATTTCTGCTTTTATTTTTTGTGTACTCTGAATCGGAGTTATGCGCGGTTGAATTTTTGAGGCTTTTTCACGTAGTTTTGGTATTGGTGTCAATGTTTTGTGAATAGGTGCCACAAATTTCATCCGACTTAAGTATATTTTTGCAAGTAAAAAGAAAAATAACTGAATAATTGAAACTAGGAGGGCCCGGCGTGCTTCGCTACGCTTATAAATAAAGTTTTTGCATAGACATTTTGTTGACGTAGAAGCAATGATTTCAAAAAGTGGTAATGAGAAATGCTAGCATATAATTTTTAATTTTTCTTTTTAAATATATGAATGAAAAATAATCAAAACTCTAGCTGATCAGTTCGGATATATGAAAAATTAGCGATCAAATAAGTTTTCAAGTAAGCTTATTTGATCACTAACTTATTTGATCGCTAATTTTTCATATATCCGAACTGATCAGCTAGAGTTTTGATTATTTTTCATTCATATATTTAAAAAGAAAAATTAAAAATTATATGCTAGCATTTCTCATTACCACTTTTTGAAATCATTGCTTCTACGTCAACAAAATGTCTACGCAAAAACTTTATTTATAAGCGTAGCGAAGCACGCCGGGCCCTCCTAGTAAAGATAAAAAACACAATATAACTTTATTTCACAAAAATTCCTGGGGCATATAATAAAACGTTAACAAACTCGATTCAGTCGAAACCAATTATTTTCAGCTTCCATCACTTACTTGCTATCGAGGGCCAGAAAGCTTTTCATTAATTTCACTAATTGTAATTTCGAAAATTGTGCTTAATTTTTAGTTGAATTTAACCCAATGGAATTCTCTAAAATGTAATGATATCACTGCATTTGACCGATCACATTTCAATTACATCGATAATACGGCAATTAACACGAATAGAATAATTATCACGAGCATATAGAGTAATTATTAGTTTTAATTTCTCAAGGGCGGTGATAATTCGAAATAATTTTTTGCCAAAAATTTCGAAAGCAAGTTTATTGATAAAAGCACGAGGCCGTAGGCCGAGGGCTATTACCAATACCACTTGCTTGAGCAGGGGCGCACACAAGGGGGGTTTTCGGGTCCGGGGTCCCCTCCCCCCTCTAACCGATAGTTTTTCAATATTGTTTTTTAAAGTTAGACATTATTTAGTGTTAACCATAAGAAATTATAGATTATAAGATATGATATAGATCGTATAAGATACGATGTTAACTAGGGATCTAAGGTTACTCACTGTTGATCAATTCTCTTTGACGATTTTTTAACGCTATTTTTAAAGTTTTGTGGATTACAATTATCAAGGAAGACCCACGTCAGTAAGGCATTCCAGAGATGCTAGATTCTGCTAAAAAAATTTCTTTGGAAATCTACATGTTGTCACTCGATCCTTAAAAAGATGGGCTGCTATTGATATTCTGCTCAGGTTAAATTGATTTGATCTAGGCAGACACACGCGTTCGTCCATAGTGTATTTTTGTACCTTCAAATCAGCAACATACAACGAATCAAGCTCATTAGTAAGATTTAAATTGCTGAGCAGCAATGAAATTCACACCAAGGTTTTCAACCGACTGTTCCAGATATTTGTGACAAAGAAAGTAAATTTCCCGTCGCTCTTCCTTTACGGAAACCGTATTGTCTTTCATTAAGTATTTTTCACGACTTAAGAAGCTCATAATATTAAAATTAATGTATGTACTTCTCAAATATTTTAGCAACAACCGACAAGATTGATATAGGTTTGTAATTTGTTAAAATTCGTGTTTGCAACTTTTTTGGAATTGGCTGTATACTGGCCATTTTTTAAAGAGCATTTATTTTAAATTTTATTGCTTCTTCACATTTATCCGAAACTTAAAGATCAGCCTTCAGAACCATCTATCGGAATAAACCTGCGCATACCCATGTGTATTATTATTATTTCTGAAAAATTAGAAGCACAAATGTTTGAATTAAACATATATCTCTAAGCCTCTGCCAATCTGCAGCCCAAATAAGACTAGGATTAGATTGAAACTGTTTAGGACCTTGTAACTTTAAATGAGTGGAAATCAAATTATGGATGAACCACCTAAAGGTTCTGATACTTTAAATTGTACCAACAAAAGATCATTTATCAAAAACAAATAAAGCAATTTACTAATTTGACCAGGAATGTCAGGAGCTCTGGTAGGTTGTTCGGCCATTATATCAGAGTGAAAATAAATATAAAAATAAAATAATAATATAGTATAAATTTTGTTTGACTAAAATGTTTTAGTATCAATAAATTCGTTCTCAATAATGAAACCCCAACAAAAGTATTTATTTTCCAGCCAAATTGGCCCTTAGAAACAAACAAAGATTATTTAATATTTGGTTCCATAACAAAAATACCTTAACGATTTAAGTCCTAATATCTATACAGCCCAATAGTATATTAAACCAGATAAACGAAAACGAAAAAAACAGAAATTGACAGAGCGAAAGCGGCAAAACTTTCTACCATGTCCATTTCTGACAGAAGAAACAAAAGTTTCTGACAATGCCATAAATTCTTTAAAGTCTGGTACCAACTCTTTTTCCAATTATTGACGGTGATTTAATCGTCACTGATCCAGCGAGAAAAACCACATTGTTCGCGGAACGCTTTGCTGTGATTAGAGCTGTTTTCAATTAATCGATTAATCGATTAATCATTTATTTGGCGATTTGATTAATTAATCAATAATCAAAAAATTAAAATGATTAATCGGTTTTAATTTTATTTTTGAAATTTTAAATTTTTATTATATTTAAAATAGCAGTTTATAACCGTCTTCTTTTAAATATAATTTACAGCTCACCTCTTGCGGTGAAATGTTGCATCTTATAGTCGATATAGTAGAAAATAAATTTGACAGATACATTTTTTACAAAGGCTAATTTTAATTATTAAAATGCTGAACAGTTAGAGTCATGATTCATGTATTGTAAAATAATTGTTGTTCAGATAAAATAATATTCGCTCTGATTGGTTGAGAAGCGATTACAATATTTTATCTGTACGACAAAATTTTTGACTGTACGATAAAAAACTATCTTAAGCATTGCTCTATTTTTGTGTAAGACATAAAAAGAGGGGCGGTAACAATTTTTATCTGTACGTCAATATTTTTGACTGTATGATAAATGTCTTAATCATTGCACTATTTTTGTGTCAGGTATGAAACATAACCTAGAAAGTTTTGCATGTCATAATTGAAAAAACGAATTTTTTACAGATGATTAATTACAATTAAATTAATTTGATAATTTTGGCATTTGACAAATTTTTTATATTTTTATTTGGATTTTCGCCTAATCTATATGTATTATTAATAAACAAATAAGTTTAATTGTAATTAAATAATCAAATTAATTCAATTGTAATTAATTATCGATAAATCTTACTTTTAAGATTCGTTTTTCTAATATGCAAGTGATAAGTAAAATTTTCTAGGTTATGTTTTTATATCTTTCAAAAATATAGAACAATCTTTAAGATATTAGTTTGGTCGTACGACGTGCGATCAATAAAATTGTCGTACTGATAAAAAATTGTTACCTCTCTTTAACCAATCAGAGTGGATATTATTTTATCTGAACGACAATTCTTTTACAGAATCATGGCTCTTAATCTGCAATTAAACATGAATATTAAAAGATAAACGTCTATTGAATACAATTTCTTAATTCTTGGTAAATTAATCAATTAATAATCGATTAATCGTTTTTTTGCAAACGATTAATCGCTAATCAAAAATTTTTCAAAATGATTAATCAAAACAGCCTTAGCTGTGATCTCGACTGTTTTAGAGATTCCTAAAGAAAAACCAAAAATCCAGTATTAGGAGTTAATATGAAAGATCTTAATTTCAAAAACAAAATTGTCAAAAAAAATCTTAAGGGGGTTAACTATCAGCAAAGTCTCCGGTCTGAACATCATTCCTCCTATTATTCTAACAACATTTTCAAAAAAACTTGCACCTTCTCTTACCAAAATTTTCTACAAATCCTGTAAATCTGATATTTATTTTCGTGCTTGAAGTTAGCCAGCCCATCCCCAAAACGAAACAAAATGTGATATTTCAAATTATACACCGCAATACCCTTGCTCTCAGTTCTATCTGAAATATATGAGCATTATATTAATATACACCAGTAATGCTAGATCGGGTGATTTTTTCCGTTTATGGGATATTTCATTTAAAACAGGAATGCGGGCAAAAACTTGAAAAGTGCGGGCTTTTTCACAATTAATTGTAGAAGCGTTTTAAATTTTAAACTTATTCAAAATGATCGCAACAAATATTTTTTTACTATGCTTCCAGAAAGATGGTGATTACTCAATAATTTTGTTTAAATGAATCTGCCATTCATCGCCTTACTATATACAGTAAAATATAACATACTATATACAGTAAAATCGATGAAATTTCAGCCTTCTGATGTTGATATTCCGATATTTCTTAGGGAAATAGAAACAAGCGTTTCGAAAATCCCAAAAGCAATAACATATTTTTGCGTTTCATGAATATTTTCACACTACGACACGAAAAATAAAATCACCTGCAACTACAAGATGGCTCTTCTCTATGCATCGATGCATATTGAACGTATTAAAAAATTGGGATGTTTTGTATCATTATTTCGATTATACGTATCGAAAAAGAGGTAATTGCAATTTTAAAATTTTTTGCAAACCACGAAATCAAGGCATATTTACTTCTTTTAAAAAACGTCTTTCGCAATTTTGGTAGATTTAATGCTCTATTTCATAGAAATACTATCTTATTCCACAAGGTGTATGAAGAATCGAAACATATATTGTTATAGTGATGGTTTTTGAAGTTTTGTCCATATAAACAATTGGATTTATATATATATGCATATTTTTTTTAATTGAAACCTTGGTTGGAAGTTTTTCCTTAAAGAAAAGGAAAAATCGGGAAGTTTTGATACGGCAACGGGAAATTTATTTTTTAAAGTCTAGCATCACTGCTGCACATATATAAAAATTTTTGGAAGACAAATCTGACAGCCAATACGTTTTTTGAAACAAAAGATCAACAACCGATCGAAACACATCGAACTACATAGCACAAATGAAATGCTTAGTCCGAATCAACAGTCCCGGGGGGAGTACAATCCACAAAGGTTTAAAAAGCGTTCATCAACACCTCCACACGCATGTTGCTGTGGGACCTAGGTCTTAAAAGGTATCTATGTCTGCTGTTGTAATTCCTACACAGCACTTTTTATTAAAAAAAAAATTCGTTGGACCCCCCCCCCCCTCAAACTTTTTCTGTGTGCGCCCCTATGCTTGAGGAATTTTTCAAAAAATTATGAGAATTTATCAACGAACGAGGGGAATTCGTTTAGAAAATTTTTTGCCATTTTTCATTTCTTTTTTATATTTTTTAAGAATTATACGTTGGCCTACTGTGATATCAGTTAATTATTTCAAAATTAGACTAATAATTTTTAATATCCCAGTGGCCAGACGTATAAATATTTGTTATTAGTATAATTCAAATATTATTGGTGAAATTGAATGATGTCATTACATTTTAGAGAATTTCATTGGGTTTAAATTAAATTGGTTTAAATTAAAATAAAACTAAGGCAAAACATTTTCAGTAGTAATCTCCCAAGGGCGGTGATAATTCGAAATAATTTTTTGCTAAAAATTTCGAAAGCAAGTATATTGATAATAGCACGAGGCCGTAAGCCGAGAAAGTCTTTCTGCGATCTACCAGTATGACAGCGCGGGATCTCGACCGTTTCACTGGCTGCGGTAGCCGATTGCCGAGTGGAACGGGGGTAAGAATAAATTTGAGGCATGATGCCGCTGATTTAATCTGAGCACTGTTGATGACGATATTTGTAAAAAACAACGAGGTCAGCAACAGTGCGACGATGTTGAAGGGAATCAAGCTTTGATGTCAAAGCTCGATCACCCACAATTCGTATAGCCCGCTTTTGAACAGAGTCCAAGAGGGCCAAGATGGAAACAGAAGCAGCACCCCAAACTTGACAACAGTACTCCATACAGGGACGAATATAGGACTTATAAACATGGAGCAATTAGTATGGAGTGAAAACATTTTTGCATCTATTTAGGGGGCCGAATTTTTTAGACGCACTTTCTGCCATTGCCATTATATGATCGTTCCAGAGTAGGTCATTTGAAACTGTGACACCCAATAAACGAATGTTTTAACATTCACCCATTGGTTCATCACACATACTGAATAAAATATCTTTGGGGAACTCGGTCTTTAATCTGGAAACAATCAACAGCTGTGTTTTGGTGGAGTTGAAATTAACCAGGTTTTGATCACCCCATTCGACGACTTTTTTTAGGTCTTTATTCACGTTTATGGCAGCGTCCCTCCGGGCGGGATTAATTCGTTCGTGCGTTTTATCTTTTGAAGGAAGGGGCTCGAACGACTTGTGCAGAGTACTATCATCTGCAAAACTATTTATTGGGTTGCTGGTGATTTTCAACAATTCGTTGAAATAAATCAAAAATTGGGTTGGGGACAATACTGAGCCTTGAGGTACACCAGCGTTAATTAGTTTAGACTCAGGAGAAAATCCGTTAAGGAGACCGAAATATATCGGTTGGATAGAAAATTTTGAATCAGCTTCACAACATTGGGATGAAAACCATACGCAACGAGCTTGTTGATTAAGCTGACATGCCAGACTCGATTGAATGCCTTGGAGATGTCTAAAGCGATCACGTATGTTTCACCACCTTTATCAAGTATGCTGTTCCAACAATGCGCTACATAGTATAATAGATCGGTAGTTGATCTTTTGTTTCGAAAACCGTATTGGCTGTCGGATATTAAATGATTTTCTTCCAGAAATTTTGAAATGTGTGTATTATTATAATGCTCGTAGACTTTGGATAGGACCGATAGTAAAGCTATTGGCCTATAATTTGAGATATCGAATTTTGGTCCCTTTTTGGGGACGGACTGGACATTTGCCAACTTCAAGCACGAGGGAAATATACCAGATTTGTAGGATTGGTAGAATATTTTAGTCAAAGTTGGTGCAAGTTCTTTGGAAAAGGTTTTTAAAATAATGGGTGGAATGTTGTCCATTCCTGAGGCTCTGTTGATGTTTGACCCCTTCAAAAGTTTAGCGACTATTTTCGGTTTGAAGTGAAGTTCATTCATATTAACTCCTGAAGACTGGATTTGGGGTATTTCTTTAGGAGTTTCCAAAACAGTGGAGTTCAGAGCAAAGCGTTCAGCCAACAAGTTAGCTTTTCTTGCGGGATCATTGACGATTAAATTACCATCAATAATAGGGGGAATAGAAAATTTTGTACCAGAATTTAAAGAATTATTAATAATTTTTAATATCCCAGTAGGCCAGACGTAGAACTATTTGTTATTAGTATAATTCAAATGTTATTGGTGAAATTGAATGATGTCATTACATTTTAGAGAATTTCATTGGGTTTAAATTAAAATAAAACTAAGACAAAAAATTTTCAGTAGTAATTTTCCAAGGTGGGAGTAATTCGAAATACTTTTTTGCAAAAATTACGCAAACAAATTGATTAGTAAGTGGTAATAATGTTGGCAAAAAATTTCCAAACGAATTTCCGGTATAAATCCTCGTAATTGTTTGGAAAATTGACCTACGGACTCGAGCTATTACCACCAACGAAATTTGGAAACTTCGAAATTTCCGCAAAAAATTTATTTCCAGCTATCACCGTCCCTGGAAAATTACTTTTTTTTATTCAAAGTTTGACATGTTTAGTGTAGCTTATAATAAATTATAAATTAACGTCTCTGAATATCTGAAGATACCATGCTAGAGATTTGGATTAAATTTAAATAAATTAAGTTTCTTTAAAAAATTTTTGAACACTGACTTTAAAATTTTGAGGATTAAAGCTATCAGGGAAAACCCACGAAGGTAAGGCGTTCCGGAGATGAGAGACTCTGTGGAAAAAAGCCCTTGAAAGACGACAGTTCTGCACTTTTTTATATGATTCGTAAGAGAATGGAACCCGTACATTCGCTCTGGTGTAACGTGATAGGTTTACAAGTTGAAGTAAAATTAACTTAATTAACTGATTAAAACTACTAAAAATTTACCAATTTTTATGTCATTTTGAATTTTTTATCCATTAAGTACGATTTTATCCAAGAGTCCTGAGCTAGCACCCTTAAACTTATATTAAACCCGCCTTGATCTGGTTGAATAACGTAGTTAAAGACGTCACATCACACTCTCGAACAAACGCAACCAACTTTATTTGTTTTGTTCCGCACTAATATGCTGTTTGCATATCTGTATCTAAAATAGATGTGCAGAATTTTTATATATTTGACGTGCAGAATTTTCGTAACAATGACAGTTCGTGTTCTTACCAATGAAATAGTTTTATATAATTGAAAGTTGTAATATAAAGAAAAAATGTCTTTTTAATTAAAAGGCAGAAGAAAATAATTGAATCGTAAAAACCAGTAAAAACGTTTATGTTTAATGATAAATTTCTCTAAATTAAATTTTAAGATCAAAAACTTTATCCGATAATCCTTTCCCAAAAACTTATTTATTAACATATTAGTTTTAATTATTTTATAATTTGAATTATTTAAAATATTTAAATATCTGTATGAACCATTACAAAAATTATTTCATTTTCAAAACAAATGTCATCCATTTTTATCTGAGTTTTCAAGTAGTGTTTTTTCTGTTTTATTGTGGTAGCACCGCCGCTGCGCAGCGAAATCAGCAAAATTAGAATTAGAGATATCTTGCAGAATTTTTCTGCATGCAGAATTTACATGTAATGCTATCATATAACAACACATGTTCTAATTTCGCTGCATGCAGAATTCTGCACATGTATTTGAAGCATTATACTCCAAATTTCAGGAATATAGAAATAATCGACTGTAACAGTCAGATAGACATAACATTCTCTACCAATAGAGCTACATTTTTTTTAAACTGAGATCTCAAAAGGTCCTATTTTTAAGAAGATTTAAGAAGATTTCGAATATGTACAATCCGAATACTAAATGCGAAAAGACTAAGAAATACTGCACTATATAAGTACATACCCGAAATATTTAATATTTGTAAAGCAAACTACTTTTTAGCTAACCATCCCAAAGATTATTTTATAATTTTTTGTTTAACCAATGTTGTTTTATATTTTATTACGTAATTTTTTTTTTGAATGCGTTAACCTTTTAGTTTGCAAAATAGATTTTTAGTTTATGGTTCCTCGCTACGATTAAGAGGTAAAAATCAAAAAGTTGGGTGAATAGTAAAATAAAGGATGACATCAATTTCTTTGATTTGGTTGGTTATGCTTTGTAATGTAATTTAAATTAAAGTTGTTAATTATATGATGTGATTGGATTTTAGTATGTTTTTGTTAGAATGAGAATAAATTATCACATGTAGTCTATTGTTGGAACGTTGGAACAGCATACATGATAAAGTGAATGAAACTTACATTATCGCATGAAACATCTTTAAGGTGCTAGATTCGAGCATGCTAACGTGATCAACAAGCGCGTTGCGTATGACTTTAATCCCGCAGTAGTGAAGCTGATGCGAAATTTTCTGACTGATCAATACATTTCGGTATTCAACTATGGCCTTTCTTCTGAGTGATTGCTTACAATGGGCAGTGTGCATAAATATTTTGCTTTAATTGTACTTAAAACAATTATTTGACTCCCCTTAGTTTAAAGAAAAAGTTATAGTAAATTAAATTTCTTGAAACTCACCTCGTTTAAAGAAGTTTTGTTGTGTTAAAAATTGTTCGAGATCTTTCCTAGTGTATAATATTTACTCCCGAGGACAACGTGACCAGCTGAAATAGAGACAGATTAATGATAAAATTATAAAACAAACTTTATTTCTTTATTTTTCCTTGTGTATAATAGTTATTTAGGTATCAAGGGAATTATAAGGATATTAATTACCGAGGGAAACGTTTACTACCCGAGGACCTCTGGCCCGAGGGTTAGTAAGTTTCACAAGGTAATTGACATCTAATAATTCACGTGATACATAAATAATTTTATGTTTTAGTCCCTAAAACATTTATTAAACTAAAACATTTATTTTTATCAAGTATTTGATGGCATGATTTTTCGTTTTAATTGATTAATTGATCAAGTTAGTTATTTTTCATCTCAAATTGTATTGCTGGGGTATTGTTATTCGTTACTATGGCTTTATGTAAATAATGCTGTTTATAAATATACAAAACAAAAATTTCTAATGAAAACTAGGTCTATTATGAATCCATAACTCCCTCTTATAATTCCCTTGGGAATTAAGAATGTCATTATTATTTCGGTAACTAAGGTCTAAACGACTTATAATAAATCAGCAAAACATAAAACTAATTATAGTATTTTATTGAGTCAGTGTTTAATGATGTATTTTATTTTAGGAGCAAAAGTTTACAAGAGAATAAAATTCATTAAAAACGAACTCAATACAACGTTTTTTCCTTCCGACAGAATAACATGTATTAACTTAAATTGAATTATTTTAAAATTCATTATTAAGCAAGTAAAAGAAATAAAAAATACAATGAATTTTATTTAATATTTTTGTACCATTAATTGAATTCTAAACAATTAAATAAATTTTGTTCAATTTCGATACCTATTTTGAAAATGAAAATGAAATGAGCTACACTACAATGAAAGACATCAAATTTTATACCATGAGAATTAAGAAATCAAAAAACAATCGCATAAAAAAGCCTACTGATATTATCTACAATCAACCATTCGAGTTTCTGAAGTATTGGAAAATATTCTACAGATAGGGATATTTAGTTGTATTGTTTTCTTGTTATTGGAAAACAATTAAGGTAACATTATGTATAGCACTTGTTTCATTACGCAGAATAACTTTAGAAGTTAATTAAAAAAACATAAAGTTAATTTTTAGATACTCTATATATATATTTCGGTTTGTTAGATCATCTTCAGGAATATTATATCAGGAGTACATATTGAAATATACATAGAGTATCTAAAAATTAACTTTGTGTTTTTTTATTAATTAACTTGTAAAGTTATTCTGCGTAAAGTAACAAGTGCTATACATACATAATATTATTTGAATACTTACGCCAAGTGCCAACGGCAAGCAATGTAAATTATAACAATTAAGGTGTTTAATACTTAGCTAGACCTGGTGTTTTTGCTTACTAATCAGTGACCGGATCCAGAAGGTGATTTGGAAATTATGTGTATCCAATTAAGAGTTGGGCCTATTCGAGGAAAATAGACATATTTGACAACACCATAATTAAATAATCTAAAATTTTCTTAAAAACCGTATTTTATCTAACCATAATATCTAATATTTTTCAACTGTTCCTATTAGTTCCAATATTTCTGAGAAAACTTCTCTATTTAGCTAAATCCTTCTGTTTTCACCTGATTTATGACCTTCTGTTTTCACCTGAAAATATCTGCAAATTTACTCAAAAAAACACAAAATCAAATATTGGTCAGAAAATTCGATTTTTTTGCCTCGACCAAAAACTTTTTTGGATTTTACAAAGATTGTTGAGCCAGTTGCTGGTCTGACGTCCATTCTGGTGAGATAAAAATTAATCGAAAGTAAACAAAAAAAAGTCGGCCAAGTGCGAATAAAATTCGCTCGCCAAGGGTGCCGTGAACGAAGAAAGAACAAAATATCAAAAAAAATTGCCAAAAAGCTGTGTTGCAAAGTCTTTATATTTCCGGACCATAGACAATAAAAATGAATTTGCCTCGTAAAAATATCAATAGTAATGTCAATGAAAACTGATCGAAATGATACAAAAAATGTTACACACAGAAAAATCAGTCACATATTTTCGAAGTAATGCAATAAGATATCTTTATGGATCTCATCCAAGAAGAGACACATTTTAACTTAATAGGGAAAATCATTTTAGCTTTTTTTAAATGAAAAATATTTTAAAATATGAAGAAATCTTTTTAAATAATTGCTCGGAAATCAATAAAAGGAATGCTTTTTAAAATCAAAAGGAAATCTAATGAACTTGATTAGAGTAAATGCTTGTTTTAAATTGGATTTTCTAGTTCGGCATTAAAAATGCATACAAATAAAGAAAAGAATTCATTTTTTTTATTTAAATAAAATATAATATAAACATTTTTAATTATTCTTAATAATTGTAATAACATATCCTTATATGTGAAGTACGGTGAAGTACTGCACGTAAAATTAGACAACCAGTTTCGTGATTCTGTAATGAAATTTGATTTTAGTTTAAAACATACAGATGTCATTTTCAATTCAATATTAATGACTAACCTTTATTAAATTTATCGGTTTTAATGTCTTATGTTACGATCGTAAACGATTATTTACGATCTACTTGCACAATTTATTTCTTTTTATTTTGAATAGATTCCTACATTAATATAATATGCCATTTAAATAACCCTATAAAGGATTTCTTTTAGAATGAAGTGTGTCATATTATATTAAATATTAAAAGGATTAGTATTTAAAATTATAAAGAAAATCTATTCTAACATAAATCTGAGAAGAAATTATATAATTCTAAGCTGCAAAACCATTTAGAATTAATAATAAGAAATTTCAGTTTACTCAATATGATTGTAAAATTGAATTAAAGGGTATTATGATCGAAATAATAAAACAAAACACATTTTTCGGTTCATATGACAATCTCATTAAATTTAAGTGAATTTTTTTTTCTCAGTGTACATTGGTTCAAATCTTACCATAAATAAAAAATGGTTTTAATTTGAAAATGAAAAATAATAATATTCAAATATAACTGACAATAATTCAAACAAAAACTGCACCGTAAAATTCTAAAAAAAGCCAATGTTTTTTAAATTAAGTGTTCTTTCAAATGACACCCCAACTTATTTGGGTCAAAAAGGCTTTTATCGCGTTAAGATGGCGTTTGCGACAACTTGGCCAACAAAACAATTTAAAACAAATAATACAATTAACATATTTTGCTTAAAAACATTTCACACTTTATTAATTTTCTATTTGTTTTCTTAATCGACAAACCATAAAATTACAAAAAAACTTCCACAGCGTTTCCTCAATTTAAATTTACATAATGTTCTGATCAAACAATTTGACCAAAGTTATAGCTAAATTATCTATTCCTTTTAATCGTTTCTTTTTAATTATACTTTCATCACACACAAATCATTTAATTTACCATTTCCCCATATCATCTCAATATACAATTCTAGTCAAACGAGAAAATATTCCCATCTACAATTACAGACCAACATTCTACTTTTTATAAATTTGATCAACCGTAATGGTTATATTCATATAATATTATGACGAATGCTTTACATAACCAAATTTTTATTATTTATGTAGAGGTAGAAACATTTACTACTGCTTGTGTGACGTGACGCAATTAGCTGAGAAAATGCTTAACATTGGTTGATTATCCTGTTACCTGTAGCACCCATAAATGTTTTTTTGTTTGTTGCCATGCATTATAAGATAATAAATTGTTTTGTAGATAGTTTTGATTCTTATTTTACGGCAAGAATCGAACCATGCCGTCGTTACAATATATAACCTAGAAAATGTTTTGCTTTCTTTCGAATTAAGTTTAAGACAACAATATAGATTTCTGGAGTACATTATAGAATTATAATATTATCACTATTGTGATCATATGAGATAACATGGGACTTTATGTGTATTTACATTCCTTTCTATTTGACTCATAACATCTACATTTACTATGCCATTGCTTCTTTCTTTTTTCGTTCAAAGTTCTTCTTTTGTTCATAATTTTGCAATAATTAAAAACCTAAAGGTTGGTCTTCACTAAGCGTGCCGATCGTTTGCTAACGTTTGCAAACATAAATTTGCGTAGTGATAACACAAAAATTTGAGCATGAACAAACGTTAACCATTCCATTCGGTAAACTAACAAATGTTAGCCAACGTTTGTTTGTGCCCAATTTTTTTACCTCCACTAAGCAAATTTATGTATGCAAATATTAGCAAACGGTGGCGCGCTTGGTGCTGCAAACCAACCTTTAGATGTACTACACTTAAACGAGATCCAAACCAGCTAATATAAAAAAAGTCCAAGCGGCACGTATATCCGCTAGAAATAGGTAGATTTCGAGATCAGACAGTTTTGTGTGCTAGTAGAATCTGATGTATCAGATTAGTTTAAACAAAACAAACTAATTTCAAACAGATATCGAACAAATTTCAAAAAGAAAATTAGCTACCTACAAGCAAAATTATATCAATCCAATTTTGCAACAAACAAATATCAAATCTACCAAAACATATGTGTGACAATTTATGACACAAACCTACTCTATACAGTCAACTCTCCTATAACGCGGCACTTTTAAAACGCGATTTCCATA
This sequence comes from Diogma glabrata, assembly GCA_963693315.1. Classification (NCBI taxonomy): domain Eukaryota; kingdom Metazoa; phylum Arthropoda; class Insecta; order Diptera; family Cylindrotomidae; genus Diogma; species Diogma glabrata. Next base: position 259,516,540 of record OY856187.1, on the reverse strand, counting down.
TAACGCGCGGTGAAAACTGGGAACGTTCTCCTATAACGCGACGAAATCTCTTTATAACGCGTTTTTCATTAAATTAAATTTAATTAATTAATGATTAAATTATCGAAATAAATTATATATATTTGACATTTTATATAATTTATTCATGAATTAATCACAACCTAATAATGCATTTTGAGAATGCAGGCGATCTTGATTTGGCGGCAATGATGTACCAATGTGACCAACTTCGATTTTTTGGAAACTGTGGAAACTTATCTTAATAAAATTTAAGTATAATAAAATAAATTAATATTTTTCATTTTCTCACTAGTTTTGACACAGGGCCGCTCGAAATTTCTTAAGAAGTTTAGTGATATTCAAAGATTAAAGTTAAATTGCGCTCGAACGGGTTATTCGATTTGATTAAATTTATTTTTGTTTGAAAGCTACTTAGTGAGGCTTTATAAAAATACTGATCAACATTTATATTTTATATGATTTTTTTTAATTTCAGTTCTTCCAACATGGCGATTTTAAAACGCAAGTTTTTGTTATCTTTTTCTTATACGTTAAAGATTTATTATTTACTAAAGAAAACTGAAAAACACACTAAAATTACAGACAAGCGCTATCTTTTTGTTTGAGAAAAAGGCATTTGAATATATAATTAGTGTTTCTTTGTACTTTGTGCCATTCACTAAAAGCAAGTTTACCAATTCTATTGAACTGTTTCTTGTTTATAAGGTATTAAATACGGTTTAACCCGTTCGAGCACAATTTAACTTTAATCTTTGACTGTCGCTAAACTTAAAAAATTTCGAGCCACCCTGTGTCTAAACTATTAAAAAAATAAAAAAGTAACAAAATACTTATTAATTTTTTTTAATTATACTAACGATTACTGAAGATTCAAAAAAATCGAAAATGGTTCGGTTCAAATTTCTTATTTTATCGGCGTCTTTATTCGATTTTCCTTCTATATAGGTTTATTTGTGTAAAATTTAATTATTTCTAAGATTCCATACAACGCGGTACGAAATCATTAAATTTATATTAGTTCTCAGTTTCTCATAACGCGTATTCCATATAGCGAGAAAACGGCTTCCATATAACGCGATGTAAGTTTATATGATTTTCTTCTATATTTCTTTGTTTCTCATAACGTGGTTTCCATATAACGCGGGACGAATAAATCGCGTTATAAGAGAGTTGACTGTATCATATGTCGTGCAATTACTGCAAAGTATCAAAATAGTTTATTTCTAAGAAAAAAAAATTAATTTATTCTATTCAAATCTTTTATTTTTTTGACTGTTATAAGGTTGACCTTGACTGTTATAAGGTTTTTGGAAATTGTAGTTGGGGATTGTTGCAAACTTTTTTGTTGAAGCCAACAAGTCAAAAACCTCTAACTGCAGAGGTTTATATTTACTAGGAGAGCCCGGCGTGCTTCGCTACGCTTATAAATAAAGTTTTTGCGTAGACATTTTGTTGACGTAGAAGCAATGATTTCAAAAAGTGGTAATGAGAAATGCTAGCATATAATTTTTAATTTTTCTTTTTAAATATATGAATGAAAAATAATCAAAACTCTAGCTGATCAGTTCGGATATATGAAAAATTAGCGATCAAATAAGTTAGTGATCAAATAAGCTTACTTGAAAACTTATTTGATCGCTAATTTTTCATATATCCGAACTGATATATATATATATATATATATATATATATATATATATATATATATATATATATATATATATATATATATATATATATATATATATATATATATATATATATATATATATATAAGCGGAGAAGAAAAAACAAAAAAAAAATTTATATATATATATATATATATATATATATATATATATATATATATATATATAAATTTTTTTTTTTTGTTTTTTCTTCTCCGCTTATCATATATAGTCGCTTGGCACAAAAATTTTTCCGAAATTCCGAGATGAAGCCCATTGCAATAGAAGATTTTTATATGAAATCTACCTAAAACTCAACAGTTTTTTTATTCTTTTATTTTATTCCTTACATCTTCTTTGTTTGTTGTTTGTTTATTTATTTGTGCTACATTTCTCAAGATGTCAAATATAACTGTTGCTCTATTTAGTTTTTATGAAATTGCCATGTTTTACATAAATATAAAATAAAAAATAGAAAAAGAAACATAAATATTTAAAAAAAAAAGATTTCCAATTCATTCTGACCTTAAAACTTTGCAGTGTAGAAAATAAATTTTGTTTAAGATTAAAATTTAAAATCTTGTTTTTTTTCAATTTTAAGAGTACATACATACTTGACAAATTATTTCGTATTTTGCCTTCCATCTAGTTAATTTTTTTCATTTTCTCCAGTTTTATATAAATAAGAAAATATTGTTTTTATACGACAGTATATGAAAAGTCAATTTTTAAGAAGGTGTAACCCCCTGAAAGTGTTTTTTTCTCTTTAGTGGAAAAGCATTTTCACTAAATAACAATTTGTAGTTGCTTGCTATTATATTTTCATGTAATTTGACAAAATTTTTAAATCAATGCAAGCATGATAAAATACAATATGAATTTCGAATGTCATGTTGTCGTTTTATAATTTAATAATTTGTAATAAACATCGTTTATATTTCCTACTATAAAAAATAGTATTACATTTTGCTACAAGAGATGAAAACACTGCATTTTCGTGAGTAAAAATTTGTTCACGAGATGCGTTAGCGTCAACTGTCAAGTAGGACTTCACGAACGCAAAATGTTTACATCTCTTTCAAATATATAAACAATATATATTATAGATTGTTTAATTTGAAATCGACAATATAATTTTAAAAATTCATATTCTATTTTTTCATGGTTGGTTTGATTTAAAAACATTGTAAAATTACAAGAAAATACCACATAGCAACTACAATTTGTTATTTAACGAAAATAATTTTATACTAGTTGAAAAAACCCATTTTCACAGGGCATTTTTCATCTGCCATTTCTATGCGAGATGAAAACGTTTTACGCTTGTAAACTTGTAAACACGCCTAACGCTGGCGCGTCTCATGAATAAATCACTCACAAAAAAGTGGTGTTTTCATCTCTTGTAGCAAAATATACTGTTTTATTGAATGATAATAATAAAAAATAATCATATTTATTAAATTTTGTTCACATCAATGTTTTTTATAAGAAAGACAAGGAATGGTGTATAGTAATTTAAATTTCGAAACGCCCGCCAAACAAACGGTGATCCAAAAATTACTACGCAGCAGCATAATTGTTAACCGTAAATCTTCTTGAGAAACGACTGATATGTCAATTATGCTAACAAATGTAAAAATAAAAAAATAACTGATGTACGACTTATCCATCATAAAGAAAAAATAATATATTTTAAGTCAATTTTGTTAAATTTAAATTATTGGATTGTAAGTGAAAGTAGAATAAAAATGTGCTATCACTTTTTTTAAAAAAGTTTACGTATTGTGTTGTAGCTGTTGCTTTTATTATATACATATTATACTGGATTATTTGGTTAGACTGAAGTGTTTTTTATATTATGCTATCAAGATTATGTTTGTTGATTTTGTTTCAAAATAAGCAGTTATAAGACCAGAATATCAATCCAGAAAACAGAATCTTATACTTTCTTATACGAAGAAGATATGGTATTAGTTACCAAACAAAATCTCAATAAAAATTTAGTTGGTGAAAGTTGTACTTGTTCTAGATTGTGATTAATGTTTTATAAAAACATTGAAAGATAATTCATAAGTAAAAAGTCCTAGTCGCATTAAATCCGCACGAAATGAGTCGATTTGTATAGCAGGCAGATTTGTGTATAAATAGAATCGAATGTTAAATGAGTTAAAAGAAACAAATTATTATTTTTTGAGTACCGAATAGTATTCCTCCAAAAATAATGTACCAATGGTATACTAATAGTTCAAACGTGCCAAATATTATACCTTGGTGTACTATATGAATCCAATATCGTAAGAAAATTTAATAAAGAAATTCTAATTGTTGCGCTTTAAATTATCAAAATATAATTCTGTACCATGCTTTACACCTTGCCAGAACCTTAACGTTAGTCCATGTGTTGAGAAGAATAAAAGTACAACATTTTATTACTAGGGTATCATATGAAAGGATTTGACTTTAGTATCTTAAAAATGTATTTGAGATTTTTTCACCTCACAATTTTTTTGAATAAAATTGAGTAATAGCGTTTTTTCATGTTTTCTTTCCTCTCTTAGTTGCGAACCTTTTTGATAGAAAAACTTCAAAAGTCTTTGCAAATATATAGAAAAAGTTTAGTACACAGTTTTTGATTTATTGTCAAAAAAGTGCAACTGAAAGTTGGTCCCAAAATCAGTTTCAGAGAAAAAAATTAGTTTTATGTGCATATTGTCTGGTTTCTGGCAATAAAAAAACTCTCATATTATTTTGATATGACTCTCGCGGTCAAACGTTCCATTTAAAGGAGAAAAAAACGTTAACCGGTTATAGGCATTAAATCATATTAAGGCTTTAAATATATTCCAAAAGCAAGGCTTCCGAAAATATTGATCTGGTTGTAAAAAATGACGGTCCCATGACAGCAAACTAAAGATTAAGTTTATGCAAAATTGTTACATGGAGCAATGTGATATTTGAAGCGAAAAATTATGTGGAAGATTTTTGCAAATGAAAAAAAATAGATCGCTGCAACCGTTAGATGTTTTTTATATAAATTATTCATTTAAAAATATTTTACGAATTAAATAGAAAAAATGGTTTTCAGAAGGATCTGATGAATTTAGAAATAATGTAATTTAATGAATTACATAGCAAAGGACTAAAATAAATCTATCCACAAATTGGAATACGTGGATTTGAATATTGTGGTACTAGGGTAAGTAGCAGATAGTAATGACACAATACAACATCGATACAGTAAAACATCCTGAAAAGCCGCATAGGTATCAGGAAAAAGCGACGCATAACATAGCATGACATCCTTCAAGAAATAACATTTAAATACAAAACGCTTCAATCAACCGTTATATTTATCTGCAGCATAAATCATAATCGGAAAACAACGATCTAATATACGCAACGAATGGTTTCACGACCATTCTCGGCAAACCGTTAATAACAAAAAAGAACTGCGAGAAAAATGATGACCAAGAAAAGTCCCAGAAAAGACACAGTAAAACCCTTAAGGAAAAATAAAAGCGAACTCATGAAGAACTGTATAGAAAACATCAACCAACATTCGACTATAATGGAAATTTTTGAAAATGGGCTTTGGAAATGATTGAAAGCTGACAGAAAACTTTCATTCAAGATCCACAGTCATCAGAAATGAAAACAGCGAATTTATAACAAATGATGTGCTATCAATCCTATTCAGAATTTGCTCCAAGTGATGTTTTTCTCCTATACCCATTACCCAAAATTAGAAGTTAAAGTAATCGTCATAAACAAACTGAAAAATGACAAATCACCATGTATCGATGGAATCATCGCAGAATTATTTAAAAATGAAGAAGCAGCAGATTCAAACTGTATCTTTAACAAATCTAATTAAATTCTTGACTATGCAAATGATATTGCGCTTCTCGGACGTAGACCAAGCGGTATCGAGAAAAGTCAGCTCCCAACTTGAAAGAAATGCTTAATATCTTGGATTATGCATCAATAACGAACAACTTCTTTTAGTTTACAAATCATCTATACGTTCCTGCATGAAGTACTGTTTTCACATTGGGGGTGGAGGATATTTAGGTTGTTTTATGTGTCTTGATTCTGTACAGCACAGAGCAATAAAATTAATGGGCACCTCAAATCATCTTACTAATAAACTTGACTCCTTGCAGCATAAAAGTAATGTTGCTGATTTAACGATTTGCCGATTTTCTACAAATATATTATGGTTCATTAATACTTCTGAAGAGATCAAATCGATTTTACCTAAATCTGCTAACCTATCGCGTCACACCAGAACAACTGAAGCGGTTCCACCTTTTACAGTTCAAATAATTAGATGTATAACTGTAATCTTTCAGCGCGACATTTTCAACATTCTCTCATCTATGAAATTCCTTACCCTCGTGGGTTTTTCTCTGATAACTTTAATCCTCAAACGTTTAAAGTCAGCGTTCATAAATTACTCAAAAAAATTAATTCGCAATCGATCCTAATCCTTAGTTGCCATAGTGTCTTCAGCTATTCAGAGACCTTAAATCTGGTTGTTGGTGGGACGTTTTTTTATTATTCTATCTAATGGGTTCTTTCTAGATGACCAAACTATCTAATCCGGTTGGATTTAATGAATCCGATTACATCGCAGTCTCCAAGGAGCTGCCGGATTTCATGATTCATTCGGATTCTATACTGATTTTCACCGACCTAACATAACCCATAAATTGTTGGTATGACCTACCTTTCGAATGTTGATAGAATTCTACAGTCGGAGGAAGTTAGTGTCTAGCTTTCACTTCCAAATGTAAGCACAGGTCGAATTAATGCTTTGTAAAGTGTGAGTTTACACGACCGCGAAAGATGCTTTGATCGCAGAAGTTTTGAGTATGCGTAGAAAACTCCATATGCGGCAGAGACATAGGTTTTGATATCTGCCTGCATGTCATTTGACGATGTTATTACAGACCCGAGGTATTTGAAGTTTTCAATGCGTTCATAGTCGCCAGTATCCAGATTTCCGGGAGGTATGTGCCTAAATGTTGTTAAGGCTTTAGTTTTGCCGGTGTTGATACATAATCCAAGTCGTTCAGCATTTCATTCCTGCTGTGAGAGACTATCCTTAATATCGCTTGCTCTACGATCGAGAAGCGCAATCTCATCTGCGAATCCAAGAATTTGACTAGATTTGTCAAAGATGCAGTTTTGTGATTACTATTCTACAATTTGATCCCTATGTTGTAAGTTTGCACAGCGAAACAAGTTTCTGTTGGATACCAAGGCATATGAGCGCGGACCAAACGTTGTCGCGAAGGATACTATCATATGTTTGCTTGAAATCAACGTAGAGCTGGTGGATATTGATGTTGTCCTTCCAACATTTTTCCAGAATTATCCTTAAGGTAAACCATTGATCTGTGGTTGAACGGTTGAGACGAAAACCATAACCGATGATAGATTCGGCGAACGGGATGAGTCGAGCAAGTACAACATTAGCTAGTATTTTATATGCAGTGTTCAGCAGTGCGATGCCACGATAATTTGCACAGTTAAGACGGTCATATTTCTTATGTAGCGGAACAATGAGAGCTGTTTTCTACTCAGCAGGTAGTTCTTCTTGGTCCCAGATTGCCAGAATCAGATCGTATATACGTGAGACAAAAGCTGCTCCTTTAAATAATTCTGCGGAGATTCCATCGATATCTGATGTTCCTTTCTGTTCCACTTCTTCTATTGCTGGGTAAGGGAAAAAATATTCTCACCTGACGGAGCAATTGCTCGAATAGGATAAACTTCATTCGTCCTATTCAGTAGGTCTTGAAAGTGGGATCGCCACACTGCCAGCACATCACGTTCATTTGTTGTAAGTTCATTATTTTCATTTTTGATAACTGTAGAACTTGGGTGGAAGTCTTTTGTCAAATTCCGTGCATTGGCAAAGCACTCTTTCGAATTTCCACTAGTCGCATGTTGGTTGATGTTTTCGATACAGTTCTTTATTTGTTCGCGTTTCTTTTTCCGTAGAAGTTTTGCTGAGGCTTTCCTGGCGCATACATATTCAGCTTGGGAGCTTCGGGTGTTCCTTGTTAACCCTTTTCTCGCAGTTTTTGTTTATGTTCAACGCTTTGGCGACACTCGTCGTCAAACCATTCGTTGTGTGATTTCGGTGATCGTTTTCCGATTGTAGTTTGTGCTGCGGCTATAATGGTTGATTGAAGCATTTGCCATTCTTCTTATATGTTTAATGGCACCTCAGAAAATATGACATGCTCTTCTATGTCTTCTATGCGTTACTATTTCCTGATATCTATACAGCGTTTCCGGATGTTTAAATGCATCGAAATTCCAGCACAAACTCTTTTTTGCTTGTATATTAAATGTAGATGGCAACTTGCACTTGTACATAAAGATGACAAGCAAATGATTGGTTTCCAAATCAGCATCTCTGTATGATCGAACGTTAGTTACCCTTGTAGAGTGTCGCTTAGAAATCATGACATGATCGATTTGATTTTCCGTTCTTCCGTCATTTGATTTCCACGTTGCCTTGTGGATTCTCTTGTGAGGGAAGAAAGTGCTACAAATAACTAGATCATACATCATAGCCAGCTCGGATACGCGAAAACCGTTATTGTTACTGGTATGATGCAAGTTGTTAGGGCCGATATATGTTTTAAGTTCTGCACTTCTACCGATTTGAGCATTGAAGTCACCTACCACGATTTTTATATCGTGCCGCGGGATGTTATTGATGACTTCTTCGAGTTCAAGGAAGAACAGGTCGTTAATGTCATCTGTTTTGTCTTCAGTAGGTGCATGAACATTGACGATCGTTACATTAGATTTTTGCGTGCAGATTCTCAGTATGCATATCCGCATACTAAGTGGGCAGAAGTCGATAACATGTTGATTCACGCTGTTGATTCACGGTGTATGAAAAAGCCAACTGCAAATTCTCCTCCATTTTGATGACCGCAATAGTAGAGAGTGTATCCTTTGCTGTTGCATGAATTCCACTCCCTGGCCATCATAGTTCTTGTAATGCCACTATATCCAGTGTGTAACTATCGACTTGGTGCGTGAGTTTTAGGAGATCTCCTGGTCTTCTAAATCTGAAGATCCAGGTTCCTATTTTTAAATCGTAGTCCGGGTACAGTTTCCAAGGTCTTTCTTGTGAAGGGTCCGAGATAATCCGAGGCCAGTGTACAGAGTTCATAACAAATTATTTTTTACGGAAATGCAGGGTTAGTCCTTCGCCCAAACCAAATTTTCGTGGATGGGTTCGTTCTGCATCTTAAGGTCACCAAAAACAACCTTTTTACACGTTTATATAGCGAGCAACTTGATCCAAGACAGACGCCCGCTCCAAGCTGCCCCTAACTTGGAGAACAGACGCTTGAGTTGCATTGGTTTTATGGCGTCGATGACTCGCCATAGTGTAGATACATTGCGTATAAGCAGTATTTACTCTGCCCCTCTCAACTACACCAAACTATATAGTAGAATTTTTTTACCAGCGAACACGAAAACTGGACGTAGTCGCATGTGCGAATATTCAGTGTCTCAGATTAAAATATTAAAAAAAACTGTTGGGGTCCCATTGAAATGTACAAAAAAAACGAATAAAATTAATAAATTACTATTGAAATTCAACCAATTATAATCGAAAACCAAAAACTAGTAAAAATATTTATGATTTTGTAGGTAGTATAACAAAATTTTGATAATTAAAAATAATTATAATAAAAATAACGACGCCTTTGTAAACAAATGTCACAACAAACAAATGGTACGAACTAGGAGTAGAACTTTAACTAATGTAATTGTTTTCAAAACAAATTTATCCCAAAATAAATAATACATTTCTGTTTTACTTTTTGTCTCATCTTTTATCTCTTGCTGCGTGCTATCTGTCAAAAATTGGTAATTGGCAATTGGTAAAAAAATTCTACTATACTTCTGTTAGCGTTATCCAGGTAGCACGGCGTGGACGTAGAATTTCGGATTTTCGCTACCCTTTCGCAAATTTCAAATATCTCGGTTTTGTTTCAACATCGTTAAACGACATGCAAATTGCAAACAGATATCAAAACGCATACCGAATACAAAGGTTTTTTCTCCGCACACTCCAAACTTCTGCAATCTAAACTTCCTTCTCGGTTATGTAAACTCACAATTTACAAAACAATAATATGATCAGTACTTACCTATAGAAGTGAAAGCATGACACTGACAACCACACAATGTAGAATTCTTCATACGAATACGAACGGTCTATGTAAACCTGCTGAAAAATAGTATAAAATTGTAATGAGTTATGAAATTACCTAACTCCTTGGAGGCTGAGATGTAGTCGATTCATAAAATTCACCCAAATTAGATGGTTTGGTCATGTAGAAAGCTCCCCATCAAACCGAATGATAAACAAAGTTTCCCAACAACAACCAGCTGGTATTCGTCGACGACGAGAAGGACGCATACAATGCTGGTAAGATGATATTACCAAAGACCTTAATTGTTAATTGTTAAAACTAAAGTCAAGATTAGTTAGTACTGCGTCGAATTTCTGTTGCGTGGGTTCTTTTTCAAGTACCTATGCGGATGGCGGCTACTTTGCTCTTCGTTTGAATATTTGGCTTTTTATGTTAAGAAGATTCTTTAAATATATAGCCCACGTACCTACAATATTGTTACGAGTACAGAAAAATCTAGACGATTACGGTCACTTCCAGGAAAATAAAATCAACAAAACACAACAGAAAGTGAATGAAATGAATAGTATTGTTGTTGTTGTACATGTTCTTAGAATTAAGGTCTACACAAAACAAATGATTTTATGAATCAAAACAACGTAACGTAAAATAATCGAATATTCTAATATTTTCTCAAGGTTTCTAAAAAGTGACCGCGAAATTTCTAGAGATTAGGCAGAATGTATATAAGGAAATTACTTCTTGTAGTTATTAATTAGTTTATTTTAAACCTGCGATTGTGAAGTTAAAATTATAAAAGTGATCTTTAAATTAGTGAATAAAGTTATAAGTGTTATTGAGTAGAAATAATTTGTGTATTATTTTGAACGTTGAGTTACTGGAAATTTCTACAATAAACCGTTGGAGTTTTTGAAGTTGTTAAAAGAATATTCTAGTTAGGAATATTGTTTGCTGTATTGTTTTCCTATTGTTGTGGAACAATTAAGTTGTTGAATACTTAATAAAACCTGGTGTTTGTGCTTACTAATCAGTGATCGAACTCAGGAAGAGATTGGGAATTACGTTTATCGAATTGAGAGTAAGGCCAATTCGAAGTAAGGTTGGAAAAACGTAACAATATATTTCAGTTCTACTTGTACCATACCATCTGATCCAGCAAAAAAGTTGCCGTTGTTTTGCAAAACCTGGGTTTGGAAAATGAAGTTTAATTTTAGTCTATACAAAAAAGTGATCGTTGTAGTCACCTGTATCAGTTCTAACATCCGAAATGATCGGAACAAAAATGCTGATATCAGAACGTAATATACTTGCTTCTTCTTCTTGCTATATTACGTGCTGATATGCTTATGAACTGATTTGTATATGAAGAAAATTAACTATGTAGCAACTAGAGAATTGTTTGAATTTGCGAACTCAGTTGTTCTTTTGTCGCTTTCATTCGATTTTAAATGAAAACTGTTTGTTTCTACCATATTTCTATGAAAGATAGCTATGGAAAATTAGATATCCATACACCATAAGTTGTAAAAAACCATTATGTGCTACTGTCAACAACCAACTTTATTTCTTACTTCTCACTTAACATAAAAGTTGAAACATCATTCCTTAAATACAATTCAAAATTACAGGCGGCCGGCGCCTCGAATATGACAATGATTAAAAACTTATGCTTTCAATGCCAATTTTTCCTCTTCTTAAAAAACATCGTGCTTGAACAATATAGAAATTATAATGTTTTCCTATTATTTCTATCTCAAATAAAATTATTTTGCTCCAACCGTCAATTTTTAGAAATTTTGGAATCATTTCAGAATTTGGAATCAGTTTTCATTTAAATAATATTTCAATTTGGTTTAAGTAAACATATTGAACATTTTAGTTTTAGTCTACATTCAAATGATTATTTTTTTCGTTGTTTTTTTTTAATATCGTTCTACAACAACAAAAATTTGAAGTTATCGTTTTAATTTTTTTTACCCCTACTACATTTTTTTTTTTTTTTTTTTTATGAATATTTATTTATTTCATGGTAATAATTAATACATTATTTAAAAATTTCTCCTAAGAGGCTAAAAGCCTATGAAAGGATCAAGTTAACAAAATTTTCGTTTATATTTATTAAATCTTATTTTAAAAAGAGGTTGCCAAAGAAAAGAAACAACAAAAAAAAAAAAAAATTTATTTCTTTTATGAAAGATATCGAAAATAATGAAACATTTAATATCCAATGATACATTTAATGATGTGCGAAATAATCAGACCTGAACATATCTAACCTGATAATTCGAATTTCCCTTTTGAAATCCGATAGTTTCTTTAAAGATTTAATATTAGCCGGAAGGGAGTTGTACAAATCCACTCCCTTTTTCATTATACTATTTTGAGTGAGACTCATTCTGGCAAATATCGGTCTATATGATGTAGCATTTCGCGTAGAATGATTATGATTTGCTGTAACAAAACTGATATTAGATTTAGTCAGCTTATTATCAATTCTGTAGATTAGGATCAGTAATTCAAACTTTCCCAATTCTATTACCGGCAGGGATGGTTAAAAAGCCGGCTTTTTTCATTTTGACCTCTCCAGGTGGATAAAATCCGGTTTTATCCGGATAATATTAAAAAAGCCGGTTAATTTGTTTTTGTATAAAAAAAGATTGTTTTTGTCATATTCGAAAAGCACCATTTATTCATATAGTTTTTTATCCTCTAATAAATTAGATCTTTCTCTAGAGTCTAGATCAGGGTTCGCAACTGAATTTTATTGGCGTGCCGAAACAATTTTTTTTCTAATAATCGCTATTTTCGCGTTCCAATCCAATTATGAAAAAGTACATTTGGCTACAAGAGATGAAAACGTTATTTTTTCGTTAGTGACACTTTTATTCACGAGACGCGTTAGCGTCGAGGGAGACAATTTCACGGACGTGAAATGTGTAAAAAAAAATTTGTTCCTGCAATGTTTCTAGTTTTAGAAATTTGCCGTATTTTCCCAACTGTAGCACAACGCAAAGAAATTCCAGTCTGGCGTCGCAGTTAATATCTGTACTCTCATCAACTGCCAATGCAAAGACTTCAACCGCATTTTAACTGTTTAGAAATATTTTCACGTATTTTTATAAAATATTTATAATCTCTTACGGTATTTGCACTTAACTGCATACTTTGGCTACGGGTGAGAATTTTATCTTTGCTTTTAAAATTTTTGAAAAGTGTTTCACCACAACTTAAAAGAGTTGATTTAATAAATCCGTAAATGCTTTGCCATGTTTGGCAATATCTCTTGCTACTTTAAAACTTGCGGCGGTAATATTATTAGAAGATTTAGTATATATTTAGTAATTTTATTTGATTGCGATTCATGTTCATAAACCTTTTTCAAAATATTCTTTTGTATAAAATTAAATGGCACATTTGCAGCAGTTTTTTTCCGAGAATATCTTTTTTATTTGAGAACAAATTTCGGTAATAATATTATTGTTGACTGTTTGATAGTTACTATGAACAAATTATAAAGGTGTTAGAAATAAACCGTCGTTCACAAAAGTTTACCTCATAAGAATACATAAGAATCATCTGTGCAGTCCATCAGAATATAAAAAATTCTTATGTATTCTTATAAGGTATTAAACCCTTTTAAAAATAATTTTCTGTAATTGCAAAAAATGATGTGGTGAATCTGTCATAATAGTGCTCCGATTTTAGATCAAGAAAAGGAGGAGATTGACAGTCATTATAGTTCTCATGAGGATACCATGTTCTAAATATTAATGAAAAAACATTCAAATTTAATGTAGTTAAATTAAAAAAAGAAAAGAAATTTGTCGCCCGTAATAACTTTTTTTAATGTACTCATAATATTGGGTGGTTTTTAAGGGTTGAGATATTTGGTTTTGATCTTTATTTAGATCTGTTAAGATTTAATTTGTAGCTTAATAAGTTTTGACAATAAGGGGTAGTTTTTGCACCTAAAAATAAAAGCACTTAGGGTAGATTTTGAAATGGAGGGTGTGTTGAGCTTAATTTCAAATTTTCAGGCAAATCGATACTGATTCAAAGAATTCAGAGGTTCCCTACTATTTTTACCGTCTTTTACTGGACTAACAGTAATATTTAACTTATTACAAAATATCTGAAAAAATCTTTTCTTTATTATGATTTCTGAAACGCGAATTTAAGGACAATTTTGGACACAATTTCAGAATGTTTGCCGTGCCAGAAGAATGTTTGCCGTGCCAGACAAATTTTTAATTGCATCTTTTTAATTGCATAACAATTTAGCATATTTGAGATCAATTATAAAATGTATCTGTTTGTCATAATCACTTCCTGAGAAATCACAATAAAAAAAAAATTCTTTCATCTTTTGGATAATAAAATTGTATGAATTAATTTTATCCGGCTAAAATCCAGGATAAAACGAATTAGCCACCCGGATAAAATCCAGTGGATAAAACCGGTTAGGAGAAATCGCTGCCATCCCTGATTACCGGTAAAATGTTATCCTGCTATAAATCAACGGATGGAGTTAAATATGTTAGTCTCAAAATCGCCTTCACTGCCCTATTTTGCACTGTAGACAGTTCATTCATGATGTAGTTTGGAGCGTAACTCCATATGGGAATAAGATATGATAGTACAGAATGAAAATAAGCAAAATATATTTCTTTTAGAATTTTGAGGGGTAGATATGATATTTTTTTTAAAACACCTGCTAAACCTGATAATTTAGAATTTATTTTATGGATATGCGAAGACCAATTTAGTCTCTGATCAATGACTAGTCCCAAATAAGAGACATTAGGAACTCTATTTATACTATCATGCTCAAAATTTATCTCATCAAATAATTCTTCCAAGTTAGTATTTTTCTGACAAAAACCTAAAAACTGTGTTTTTTAACGTTTATCAGTAACTTGTTGGTTTCGAGAAATGTTTTCATCGTCAAATAATCATCGATTATGCGTCCTTTTAGGTCACTAAAGTTAGATTCGCCATATACAAGCACAGCGTCATCAGCATATAGCTGTAATTTACCATTGAGGGGAAGATGAAAAACGTCATTTATATAAACTATGAATAAAAGGGGACCAAGTATACTGCCCTGAGGAACTCCCGTGTTAATTGTCCTTTGAGAACTACTAGAACGCCCAATTTGCACAAATTGTTTGCGGTTTGATAAATAGTCACTTAGTAATTTCAAGACATTACCATTAACCCCAACATTATTCAACTTTTTTATTAAAATTTTATGTTTAACACTATCCAATGCATTTTTATATCAGCTAGTTGAATAGAGGTCTTTTTACGAGAGTTTATGTTCTGATAAATATTTTCTGCTAAGTTAAGGCATGCGGATAATGTGGATGAGTCACGAATGAAACCATACTGTTCATCATTAATATAACTGATACTGTCCAAGAAAGATTCCAGCCGAGATTTTATTACAAGCTCGAAAATTTTAGAAATATTTGAAAGAATTGAAATAGGTCTGTAATTATTAGGGTCTTTTTTATTGCCGCTTTTATAAATGGGTTTAACTCTTGCTATTTTCAGTTGATTTGGGAATGTACCTTCATCAAAAGATTTATTTATTAATTTACTAATTGTTGGAGTTATAACATTTGCAATATTTTTTATCAACTTGACTGATATTTCATCATAGCCTGAGGCAGAGGAAGTTTTTAAATTTTTTATTATGGTTAAAATTTCTGTTTCAGTACAAGGATTAAAATTGGAAAGATTTGATGAATTATTGGAAAGTGGCATTGGAAAACTAATATTACTTTTGCATTGAGATACTGAGATGAAATATCTATTCAGAACATCTACAATTGTATCTTCGCTTGTGAAACATTCACCATAAAAATTAATAAAATCGGTGAAGGAATCAGTTGCAGAAACTCTGTTATATAGTACTGTATTAATTAACTGCCATGTTTTCTTAGAGTTGTGTAGATTTTGTTTAAATTTTGAACTATAATATTAGTCCAGTAAATAAAGGTTAAAAGGTCGCAAAAATCCTGTCGCGGACGGGACCTGGCGGAAATTGTTGGTCTTACCGAGTACTTTGACGTGAGCAAAATTACCTTGGGGTTCCGACCCTGTGAGCCTGGAAAATGGCCCTCAAAGTGTCAGAAGTAGTTTCCGGGCCACATCTCCGGAAATATGGCAGTTAGGGTATTCCTGTTTAGCTAGAAATGAATGTGAGCTAATTATCTACAGAAATGGTCCTAATCATTTTTATCGTAAACCCGATAGTTTCCGAGATAACGGACTCGAACCTTGTCCTGCATTTTTCTCTTCATCATGGAGCCAGAACGCCGCTTTACACGTATTTACTAAGGAGTTGCGGACAAATTAGCGGATAACTCGGTCAAAATTCAATATTTTTCGATGATTCAAAATTCATGTGAAAGAAAAAACCCGTACCTGTCACATTCTGTGATAAAATTCCTGTTATCACGTTTGTAAGCGAGTGCAAACGGCGGTCAAAGTTTCTTTTTATCCGGTTTTCTGACGCTGTTTTAAATTTATTCATATTTTTTTTAAAAATTGTGTTTTTATATGTTTCTTTCTTGATTATTGTACCTGTGGGGGTCTTGAAACATCTCAGAAAGTTTGCCACAGTGGCTTTCTCGCACTTTTAAACAAAAGGGAATATATTAATTTCCATTTTGAAGACTTTCATGGAGTTTCGGAAAGTCCGCGGAAAATCATTAATAAAAGATTTATTGTGTATTGAAGTGCCTCATAAGTTACACCAATTTGTAGCTTAGAATGTCTAGTTTCCGATCGTATTTTCCAAATTGTTTAGAAATTTCCAGGGCTCTTTAAAAGTTGATTTTACGCCCACACGGGAAAAAACTGGCCAAATTTTTCAGACACTTTTTTTTCTTTCCGAGGAATGTTTTGGGTATTGTTACTTATATAAAAGTAAAGCTGAGGTTCTCAGCTTTCGATTGATATAAATAAAGTCATTGTTTTTAATCCACAAAAAAAAAAATAGAAAAAGTTTGTCTGAAATTATTTATGATAATTTCCTCTTTTTTTCTGCTTCACGTGGCGGCGCGTATATTACGTGTATAATATCGGTCCGCGCAGGCGCGCACACATGGCACACACACACTGGCTTCACGCGTCCCTCGTGGACTTATATTGTTATTGTTTATCGTCAACAATAGTACATTATGATGCTAGGACGTAAAGCTAAAGATTTTGGACGGATGTGGAGTTTGCAAATCGAGGCGCTAGCCGAGATTTGCACCCACATTAAGTCCAAAATAGCTTACGTCCGTGCATCATATACTATTTTTTATTCGCCGCAAGCAAAATATTTTAAGAAAATTTGTTTATTCTAAATTAAAATTATAAATTTTCATAAATTTTAAAATAAAAATATGTGGCACAAGTAACCTTTGACAAAATATTTATTATTTTTTTCCAAATTATTGTGTAGCTATGACAACAAATGATAACAACTATTTTAATTGGATAATGAAATTTTGAATTTAAGGGTTGCTTTGATAAAAAATTTTATTTTTCATAGACTTTTTACTTTTTTGGACGTAGCTATGACGACAAAAATAAATAGTTATATAGTGACACTTTAAGGCCGTAAATCACAGTAATAAAGTAACACTTTAAAATGTAGGCGAATAAAAACGTCATTTATTATAAATTATTAAATTAGAAATCGACAACCTATAACGCATTTACAGCGACATAACAAATTAGTACATGTATAATTTAAATTTGTGTGTGACTGATACTTCCTATGCTCCTATATGGCCGCGATAATGTCGCAAATACAACGAGGAAGCCATTGTCATTTGCAGGTCAAATTTTTCAGGCCAAAACATGGAGCTGTGGGTATTTCCAAGCCCTCAGTTCTCAAATTTGATGAGAATCTGGTGTTTTTTCATGGTCTCAAATTTGACAATTTTTCACTACCCGTTTTTGCAAAAAGTATCAATGAATACCCTAACTGCCATATTTTCGGAGATATGGCCCGGAAACTACTTCTGACAATTTGAGGGCCATTTTCCAGGCTCACAGGGTCGGAACCCCAAGGTAATTTTTCTCACGTCAAAGTACTCAGTAAGACCAACAATTTCCGCCAGGTCCCGTCCGTGACAGGATTTTCGCGAGCTTTTAATCTTTTTCGACCTTTATTTACTGGACTATATTTATTCTTAGAATAGTCCACTTTATGTTTTATTTCTTGTTTGATTTTATTATAGCGTTTGATAATTATTTGGTTAGCCGTGTTATTTCGTATTAATTTAAACAGTGATTTCTTTTCTTTACACAAGGATGTAATTTCTTTAGTACACCATTCTTTTTTATAATGACCGTTGATATTTTTGTTTAGGGTTATCAAAGTTTTATTGCTGTTTATGGAATTAGAAAAAGAATCTAATAGAATGTCCCAAGTTTCAAAAATGTTACTATCGTGTTTAACTAAATCACATATTTCCACCTGAACCGCATCAAAATCAATTTTGTAACACGTGTTAATAGAATTATTTATTCTTCTTTCAGGTAGTTTTTTTTTTTTTTTTTTTTTTTTCCTTTATCTCCATTTAGGAGCATAGGGCGTCTACTAGACTGGACCATCTGACTCTGTTCGGGGCAATCGCTTTCAGTTCACCCCATGTCTTGCCGATTTGTTTTGCTTCAGCTAGCACCGTTTTCTTCCACGTCATGGGTGGTCTTCCAACTCTCCTTTTTCCTTGTGGATTCCACTCTAGGGACATCCTTGTTATATCTTTAGTTGATTTCCTCAGTGTATGTCCTATCCATCTTCATTTCCTTTGTTTTATCTCGGACTCAATGTCTAACTGCTCTGTCTGCCGTAGAAGTTCCTTGTTACTGATGGTATTCGGCCAGAAGCATTTGATCAGTCTTCTCAGGCATTTGTTCACAAACACCTGTAGTTGATTTGTGATCTTCTTTGTGTGTTTCCACGTTTCACACCCATACAGCAGTACTGACTTGACACATGCATTGAACATTCGTAGCTTTGTCTTTCTTGACAGGACGGATGCATTCCAGATCTTGTGAAGCATATTGAACCTATTTCTGGCTTTGTTAATACGCTGACTGATATTTTCTTCAGTCCCACCTGTTTTTGCTACAGTACAACCAAGGTATACAAATTTGTCGACTTCATCCACTTGTGTATTGTTGATGGTAATTGGTGTTATCGTTTTGGTGTTCAATCTCATAGACTTTGTTTTCCTGATATTAATGTTGAGACCGACTTCATGTGCAAGGGCTGATAGCTTCTGTATTTTCTACTGCATGTCCGTATGTGTGTGTGTGTAAGTAGACAGATGTCATCTGCGTAGTCTAGATCATTGAGCCGGCTTGTTGTGTTCCATTGGATTCCATTTGGACTTGCATCATCGAGCTTTCTCATGATACTATCTAGTACTATCAGGAATAGTTGCGGGGATAGTACACAGCCTTGTCTCACTCCTCGGTGGTTGTCATATTTATCAGTTTGCTGTCCTTTGTATTGTATTCTGTTTCCAGCATCCCGATACATTTCTTTGATTAGATCAACTATTTTCTTCGGGACGCCCATTTCACAAAGTGTCTTCCATATCGCGCTTCTGTTAATTGAGTCGAAGGCGCGTTCGAAGTCCACGAAGAGGAGATACAATGGTGAATTCCATTCGTTTGATTGCTCTATGATGATACGGATTGTGTTGATATGATCGGTACAGCTTCTTCCTGGTCTAAAGCCGGCTTGTTCGTTTCTTAGTTTCATGTTAATTGATGGAGATATTCTTTCGAGAATGATCATCGCAAGTATTTTCATTATTGTGTTGAGCAGAGATATACCTCTCCAATTTTTGCATTCTCTTAGATCACCTTTCTTTGGGATTGTTATGGTTAAACCTTCTTTCCATTTGGTTGGTATTTTACCTTCGTTCCATACATCAGCTAATAGTGGTGTTAGAGCTTCTGCTGTTGTGTTTACATCTGCTTTGAGTAATTCTGCTGATATATTATCTGTACCAGCAGATTTGTTATTCTTGAGTTTCTGTATGGCATCTCTAACTTCCCGTTCCGTTGGTGGATGGGTGCTGATAGTTTCGTTATAGTTGTCATCCGGAGACTGCAAGTTATCTTCATGTTGGTGGCAGATGTCTTCGAAGTATTCTTTCCATCTATTTAGCTGTTGTTCATGTGTTGTGAGGGTTTGACCAGATTCATCCTTTATTGGTGGAGTGTTTGTATATTTGTTGGTGACCTTTCTCACGCATTTGTGTAGTGTGCGCATATTTCTATTAGCTGCTGCTGTTTCTGCAGTCTTGAGAATGCTTTCTGTATATCTTCTGCGATCATTCCTTGCCATCTTTTTAACTTGTTTTGCTGTACTTTCATATTTGCTGCGGATCTCAGTTGTGTTCTGGTGACACAATTGCAACGTGAGCTGACGACGCTCTTCAATTTTCTTCCAGGTATCATCGCTAATCCATGGTTTCCGTGATTTGTCTTGGTATCCAAGCACATCTGTAGCAGTTTTGACGTAAGCTTCTTTAACTTGTTTCCATTTTTCATCAATGCTGGTGGTTTCGTTGTTTGGTAGATTGAGCTGAAGCGATTCTTTGAAGATGTTATTTGCATTTTTGTCGCTCAATCTGTTGATGTTAAATTTCCTCTGACATGATTTGTTGTGTTTTACAGCGGCTGGTTTAATTTTGAATGTTGCAATTACCAGTTGATGGTCGCTGTGTATATCTGCTCCTCGCTTTGCTCTGACGCCTTGTAGTGAGGATAGAAACTTCTTATTCACCAGTACGTGATCAATTTGATTCTTGGTTCTTCCATTTGGTGATGTCCAAGTGTATTTATGTATGTTCCTGTGTGGGAACTTGCTGCCTCCTATGAATAGTTGATTTGTGACACAACAATCGATGAGCCTATCTCCATTATTGTTACGTGTTGATTCTAGTGCATGTTTGCCCGTGTTCAGGTAGTTTAATATTTAGAAAAATTTTATTATGATCACTAAAGTCAATGTCATCGACTGAAAAACTAAATCGATAATTGATATTATCAGTAATTATTAAATCAATAATCGATTGACTATTTGGAGTTCTTCTGGTTGCCATATTTGCAGATATTTTGTTTAAAATAAAAAAACCCTCAGCTCTAATTATGGAGGTTAAGATGCGTACATCCCTTGTGTTTTGTAATAAATTTATATTGAAATCACCGATAAAAAAAATATTTTTAAAGCTATTAATTAGTGTCTAGTTTTATAGATACCAGCTATATATGTATTATTTAATCCAAACTTTATGATCAAACAATGACTAAAATCTAATATCAGTTCGTCACTTACGAATTCGGATGGCACATCATTGATACAGAAAATTGATACACCCCCACCTCGTTTATTTCTTGTTGAGTGGTAGCCTTAAAGTTTAATTGAATCAACAACAATTCGATATCCATAATTTTATTCTGTATACTTCGGCCATTTAGATAAATAATGTTCATGCCATCAATGTTCCGCACATCAAGAAATTCATCAAGGTATTCAATATCAGTTGAAAAATTAAATTCTGTAAATTTATTCATATCTAAAACAAAACAAAAAAAAAAACTAATTCAATATTTATAAAAAAATAAGAAAATAGAAAACAAAAACCAAATTATTTGCTAAAGTAATAATTAGCTCATCGAAAGTTATGCATTGCATTTCAATTCAAAAATTTACGATCAAGAAAATTAAGATTTTGGAAAAGATAAGTCTATAAAACATAATTAAATTATCCTTGCAACTGCTAATTGGTCCAAATCAGATTTTGTTTTAATCCACATAATTTTTGCTCCTTCGCTGCTTTTCACTAAAATTTTATTATCTTGAACCCACACATGCTGCAGTAAACCGCTCTTTTTCTTTTCCCTTGCATCTTTGAGAATATTGTAATAAAAACGAGATAGTGTGTCATTAACAAAAAGCTTAGTGTTTAAATTTTTCACTCCAGAAATTATTTCATTAAGAAAAAAAACTTTTTTTTTGCATTTTCTTTTCCTTCATTACTTCTGTTTTTATATTTACGTTTTTGAAAGTTACTTCAACTGGAATTCCATATTTGTATTGAGTACTAGGTTTAGGCAAAAATATTCTATTTGTAGAGGAAAAATCGTTTGCGGTAACATCCCGTTTCACAAGCTGGAACATTTTAACAACAGTTGCCATTAACTGGTCTTCCTAGATTTCCATTGGTATTCCCGTTACAGTGACATGGTTCTTTAGGTATTTTCAAATAGTTATTGTTTTAAACTTTGAGAAAACCGCGAGGAAACCACAAATTTCTAGACAAGGTATCGCTATTAATAAGTTTTTTAACATCATAATATTTTATTACATTTTATTGTAGGAGGCTACAATTCGAACATTTTGGCCATTGTACATAGAGATATATTGGCTGAGCGTTTTCTGAATGATGGATCGACTCCATGGCAGTGGTTAGTGGTCTAAACCGCTGAAAATATATTCATCATTGCTCAATTCAAGTAGAATAAGACATTACCTAAAATCTCGTATGACGATAATAAAACATTTTCTATATGCTGTATTTGATTTATTTTTTGGTTTTAAGTTTTTCGTATAAATAATTATTAGCATAATTTACACTATCAAAAAAGTCGTCGTGATCCATTTCTTGCATATGCCATGCCACTTGATTGCTAAAGCTTTGAGCACGGTGTACAATTTTGTACAGATGTTCAGCAACTTCACTCCACAAAGTGTTCAATATTGCATCGGTTCTTTGCTGTATTGGCAGACAATAATTAAATAATGGTAGACGCTCAAACACCAAATTAAAAATAACCTCATTAAAACTGTCTTTATTATCTAAAGATATCCCCTTACATGGCTTTTTTTGTTTTTTTTTAATTTTGAGTATGGCTCTTATCAGTGTCTTTTGATTCTAAATATTCAATTTCCGAATAATCATTCATTTTTATATCGAAAGAAATTTTAATTTAACACATAAAAATGAAAAGAAAACAATTTAGCAGCCCCTTAAATATATTTGAATTTTGACAGTTATTAAAATGATGTTAAAAGTTAAAATGTCGATATAAACATATCGCTTTTTCAAAAGACAACGATAAAAAACAACCAAAATTACTATGACCGAGATAAATTGGTTGTTTATATCCATGGTAAAATGAAAATTCGTTATACCATGGTTTATATCGTTGTTTTAGTTTTGAGATTGAAATAAAGAGGCGCTACTTTCTATGTGTTTTTGTACGGAGAAAACAACAACAACAACAACAACCAAAAATGAAAAAAACAACGAGAAAAACAATCATGTGAATGTAGACAAATACTTAAACATAATGTGCAATCGTATAATTTGTACTACCAATTCGTATTAATAATTTCAGTCATAATTCTTTTTGATAATTATTATTATCTGTACTTTGTTATACAATCACAAAAGAAACTTAAAGTGAATAATAAATATTCAGTTTTGTAAACGTTAAATTTAAAAATATAATTTTGAAAGGAAAAAACGTACAAACATATTATTTCTAAAAATGATATTCAGTTAACTTTCACTTTTCTTATAGATAAATTTGTATATAATTTCAGGTTACTATCAACCAGCAGGTCCATTGATTACATCACATTTAATACCAACGCAACAGACAAGTGGAAAAGCATTATCACCTTTGGATTCTGATTCGTTAAATCTACAACAGCCACCTCAGTCAATATCAGCCGCAGAGAGTTCAGACAGTGATGTGTTGATAACAGGGAGTGATTTAACGTCAAGACCACACACGTTTCGTTACGGCCCCCAAGCACCAGGACCATATTCTAGGCCGTTACATCAAATGCATTGCCCAACATATCCACCTAGTTACTATACATATGGTCAGCATCCACAAGATA
The DNA here is from genome assembly GCA_963693315.1 of Diogma glabrata. Classification (NCBI taxonomy): domain Eukaryota; kingdom Metazoa; phylum Arthropoda; class Insecta; order Diptera; family Cylindrotomidae; genus Diogma; species Diogma glabrata. Next base: position 259,492,715 of record OY856187.1, on the reverse strand, counting down.
TGTGCTATTCACCACCATACCAACCATATTATCCAGCAAAAGTTTATCCTGCAACACCACCTTATAGACGATATATTCCGAATTCGTACTATCAAGTGGCACCTAATGAATTATATGATTCACCACAATCAAATCCGCCACCTCCAACTGGATCACAAATAGTACCTGCTGGTCCAAGTGTTCCACAACATATGGATCATTATCCGGGACCGCCAAACTATTATGGTTATAGTCCGGGAACTGCTCCTTGTTATTCTAGAGGTCTCCAACCTTACATAGGCAAGTTTTTTAATTTATTTATCTATTGAGCTTTGTTTATAGGAGCTAGAAATTCTTATGACTACAGTATAACAGACCCGTTAGTCTCAATTTTAGTCTCAAACAAACATTTGATTATTTAGCTATAATTTTGCTTATACAACTTTATTTTAGCCATACTTATAATATAAAGTAAATTACTAATATCTTAATTTTTTTTTAGAAACTCCACCCTACTCCAACAGTTGTCCGTGTCCGATGCAATCGTGTCCAAAAAACGTCCATACTGGGCCTCTTATTGGTAATGCTAGTAAGGGCCCAGTTATATCACTTTTAGTTAGTAACAATAACAACACAACTACAAATTCCATAGATAATAATCTTTCTATATGTAAACATGAAGAAAATAGTCCTATAGTTGTGAAACCGGAAGCAACATTTCATGAAAATTCAACAAATAATGAACGCAAGGAACAATTTGAAAAAGAAGCACTTACCCCATTGCCAAACTATAATGTTAATTGTAAAGTACTAGAACCAGAAAATAGAATAAGTCCCGCTAGAGGATCTACTGGACTAGCTGTTGCTCCAACCCAAATAACAGCTAACCAACCAATGGATTCATTACAACAAAATATTGGAAGAAAAGCACGATTAGGAAAAAATATGGTACGGGAGAGGCAGCATAATTTTCATTCCAAAAACTATGATCATCAAATCTCTTCGATTCTTTGTGAAAATACCAATGATATGACCGCTACGCAATCTCTATTTAAAAGAGAAATGGATAACATAATTAAAATAGAAGATGTGAAAGAGGAAAAAAATGACCTGATCATGATTTTAGATAAATCCGATGGTGAAGAAAAACCAAATATTATTGACTTAAGTGAAAAAGATGAGAACCTAGATCGTTCTATAGCGATGAAAAGGAGAAAAATGATAATAAATCAGAAAACTTTGTGTAATTCTAAAAAATCGTCGTTTAAAGGATACAAAAATTTAATTAAACGAACAGATCCAAAACCGTATCTTTGTACCACAAAAAAGTATCAATCAAAATTAGATCGCACTGCGTATAATGGTCAAATACAATTACTTAAACGAATTAACGGAAAAATTAGTAACCGCCGTGTTATTCGCCGTAAAGTGGTTATGGTTAGAAAAAAAAAGAAAGCCGATCTTTTATATGAGAATAAAGAAAAAAGTAAGGAAACAAAGAAAAGAAAAGAAAATACCTTCCAATATTTAAGAAAATCCGATACAGTGAATCGAGGCTATTTTTCGGAAAACGAAACTGTAAAATCAAAAGAAAAAACTAAACAACCATCTGAAGCTCGATCAAAGTCAGAGTCGAATCGTAATACAATTAATCAAAACGAGATTTTAGCTAATATAACTGATGTTGATTTAGAGTTAGAAGAAATAGAAAATAGTAAAAATATGCCAACTTCACGTTATGATTTAGAAAGCATTACTTTAGGCGATAATATAACAAGCAAAAACATAGTAACAATAACAACAGGAGGTAGTCAATTAAATCAGGGTATAAATAATAAAAAATCAAAATCCATATTAGCAAATAAGGATGACAGAGAAAATAATAATAATAATAGTTTAACAGTTTTTGAAAACCTTAACAATAAGACAGAAGAGCATCAAATCAAAGCTTTTACAACAAAACGTAATCGATCAAGAACAAGGAAATTTTCAAATAAAAAACGACATCGAGTTAAACAAATCGAACATGTGGAGGAGGTAATTATACCGCGAAAACTTAATTCAGTACCAAAATGGAGTAATGGTTGGTCATGGGATACTGAACCGTTTCAAGGGAAAATCTTCTTGAATGTAAGTAAATTATTTGAATTTTTAGTTCTTTTCAAACCGAATGTTAGAACGCTCGTTATAATTGATACTTTTTAGCTGCATAATACATTTTTTCTCACTTTCAAAATTAACACTAGGATAAAAAATGAACAAAAGATCATTTTTCTTTTTTTATTTAAAGTTAGGCATGTTTGGTTGTTTTTTTTTTCCTTTGTCTCCAATTAGGAGCATAGGGCGTCTACTAGACTGGACCATCTGACTCTGTTGGGTGCAATCGCTTTCAGTTCACCAATCTTGCCACCAGTCTTGCCAATTTGTTTTGCTTCAGCTAGCACCGTTTTCTTCCATGTCATGGGTGGTCTTCCAACTCTCCTTTTACCTTGTGGATTCCACTCTAGGGACATCCTTGTTATATCTTCAGTTGATTTCTTCAGTGTATGTCCTATCCATCTCCATTTCCTTTGTTTTATCTCGGTCTCAATGTCTAACTGCTCTGTCTGCCGTAGAAGTTCCTGGTTACTGATGGTGTTCGGCCAGAAGAGGTGTTCGATCAGTCTTCTCAGGCATTTGTTCACAAACACCTGTAGTTGATTTGTGATCTTTCTTGTATGTTTCCACGTTTCACACCCATACAGCAGTACTGACTTGACACATGCATTGAACATTCGTAGCTTTGTCTTTCTTGACAGGACGGATGCATTCCCAGATCTTGTGAAGCATATTGAACGTATTTCTAGCTTTGTTAATACGCTGACTGATATCTTCTTCAGTTCCGCCTGTTTTTGCTACAGTACAACCAAGGTACACAAATTTGTCAACTTCATCCACTTGTGTATTGTTGATGGTAATTGGTGTTATCGTTTTGGTGTTCAATCTCATAGCCTTTGTTTTCCTAATATTAATGTTGAGACCGACTTCATGTGCAAGGGTTGATTAGCTTCTGTATTTTCTACTGCATGTCCGTATGTGTGTGTGTGTAAGTAGACAGATGTCATCTGCGTAGTCTAGATCATTGAGCCGACTTGTTGTGTTCCATTGGATTCCATTTGGACTTGCATCATCGAGCTTTCTCATCTAGTACTATTAGGGATAGTAGCGGGGATAGTACACAGCCTTGTCTCACTCCTCGGTGGTTGTCATATTTATCAGTTTGCTGTCCTTTGTATTGTATTCTGTTTCCAGCATCCCGATACATTTCTTTGATTAGATCAACTATTTTCTTCGGGACGCCCATTTCACAAAGTGTCTCCCATATCGCGCTTCTGTTGATTGAGTCGAAGGCGCGTTCGAAGTTCACGAAGAGGAGATACAATGGTGAATTCCATTCGTTTGATTGCTCTATGATGATACGGATTGTGTTGATATGATCGGTACAGCTTCTTCCTGGTCTAAAGTCGGCTTGTTCATTTCTTAGTTTCATGTTAATTGATGGAGATATTCTTTCGAGAATGATCATCGCTAGTATTTTCATTATTGTGTTGAGCAGAGATATACCTCTCCAATTTTTGCATTCTCTTAGATCACCTTTCTTTGGGATTGTTATGGTTAAACCCTCTTTCCATTTGGTTGGTATTTTACCTTTGTTCCATACATCAGCTAATAGTGACGTTAGAGCTTCTGCTGTTGTGTTTACATCTGCTTTGAGTAATTCTGCTGATATATTATCGGTACCAGCAGATTTGTTATTCTTGAGCTTCTGCACTGAAAAAACATGTCCTATTTCCAATCGAAATGCAATTGTCTCAACCTCACCGTGCGGTCACATATGGCGAATCAAACTACGAAATTGCTTCAACAACTCTACAATTAAAAATCGATGAAGTTGAGACTATCACACGAAATATTTATGTGAAAATAAAATATAGTTCAATTAATCTCAAATACTTAAACTTTAAAATGAAAAATTCATGATATAAGGAAATTTTTTTCAGGGAAATAGTTATTATCTTTATTCAACTACTGTTATATTGGATATAACACTTTATATTTTAAATAAACCGCATTCTGTTGTTAGGAAAATGTTATCGTGTAGTTGTCCCAATCACAGTGAAATTGTTTGCAAATAATTTTTCTTTGCATGAATAATCAACTGCCAACTTCGAGATGAGGTTGTCATGAACTTCAATTTTTTTTTCATTGTGCATGGCATCTCTAACTTCCCGTTCCGTTGGTGGATGGGTGCTGATAGTTATAGTTGTCATCCGGAGACTGCAAATTATCTTCATGTTGCTGGCAGTTGTCTTCGAAGTATTCTTTCCATCTATTTAGCTGTTGTTCATGTGTTGTGAGGGTTTGACCAGATTCACTTTGTTAGTGATCTTTCTCACGCATTTTTGTAGTGTGCACATATTTCTGCTGCTGCTGTTTCTGCAGTCTTGAGAATGCTTTCTGTGTATCATCTTTTTTGATCATTCCTTGCCATCTTTTTAACTTGTTTTGCTGTACTTTCATATTTGCTGCGGATCTCGGTTGTGTTCTGGTGACACAATTGCAACTTGAGCTGACGACGCTCTTCAATTTTCTTCCAGGTATCATCGCTAATCCATGGTTTCCGCGATTTGTGTTGGTATCCAAGAACATCTGTAGCAGTTTTGACGTAAGCTTCTTTAACTTGTTCCCATTTTTCATCAATGCTGGTGGTTTCGTTGTTTGGTAGATTGAGCTGGAGCGAATCTTTGCAGATGTTATTTGTATTTTTGTAGCTCAATCTATTGTAGTGAGGATAGAAACTTCTTATTCACACCAGTACGTGATCAATCTGATTCTTGGTTCTTCCATTTGGTGATGTCCCAAGTGTATTTGTGTATGTTGTTGTGTGGGAACTTGCTGCCTCCTATGAATAGTTGATTTGTTACACAACAATTGATGAGCCTGTCTCCATTATTGTTACGTGTTGATTCTAGGGCATGTTTGCCCGTGACTAATTCCATTCCGATGTTGTCGGTTCCAATTTCGGCATTGAAATCACCTTGTATAATTTTGATGTCATTTCGGTGTGCACTAGCCAGTGTTGCTTGGAGCTGTTCGTAGAATTCGTCTTTTGTCGGATCATCAGCTTCTTCGGTAGGTGCATAGCACTGTATGATCGTCGTATTTCTAATTTTCGATTGGAATCTTGCTGTTATTATTCTGCTACTGATTGGTTTCCATTCGAGAAATGCTTTCTTTGCGTTAGGTGTTGTTAATATTGCTACGCCTTATTCATGTGTGTTGGATTTACCAGAGAACATCATGTAGTCACCTTTACTTGTTGTTAGCTCGCCGCTGTTTTTCCATCTTACTTCATGGAGTCCTAGTATCTCGATGTTATATTCTTCCATTACTTTCTCAAGTTGTGCTAACCTCGATGTTTCTATCAGAGTTCTGACATTCCAGTTTCCTACTCGTGTCCGGGTACGGTAGCCAAGGGTCGATATTGGAATTTTCCGATTTTAGTTTGTTTTGTTTTTCGTTTTCTTTCTAGTGTACGTTTCTTTAATCATTTGAATTTCGGATTCCCTTACGGATTAACGGGTGATTGGGCCATCGAATCCTAGTCAGTTTCCAGGGCTGCTGGATAAGGTATACTGGCATACCTTGGGCGAGATATTCCTGTTTCAATGTGATTCAATCATTTTCCAAATTTTCTGATGAAGCTCCCAAGCGATCACCCGTTTAAGTTGCAGACCTTCACAGTGTTGCTTAACTTCCTTGTAAGTGATGTTGTTGTCTTAACCACTTCTCCATCTCGCCCCATGTTTGATTGTAGTTATAATAAATTATAATAACTCTGAATATCCGAAGATACTATACCAAATAGGATTAGGACTAAAACTACCGTTTCTCTGGGAATTTATAAATATTGATTTTAAAATTTTGAGTATTAAAGTTATCAGGGAAAACGTACGCAGGTAAGGAATTTCAAAAACGTGGATTTTGTTAAAAAAACTCACGCTGGATGGCTACAGGTCAACACTTTTTTATTTAAACCGCTAAAGGATGGACCGCTCTTGTATGGCGTTCTGATTTCGTACGCTCAAACAAAACTGACTTGATCTCCTGAGAAGTACATGCATCCATAATTTATTTGTACAAAATCGGTAACATTTCTTCTATATGTTTGAAAGAATCAAGTTTATTAGTAAGATTAGAGTTACCAATCAATTTAATAGTTATTTTTTGCCCAGCATCTAAACATTTCAAACTAGTTATGTACGCTCCACTCGATATTAAAAACTTGTAGACCAAAAGAAGCGGTTCCCTAATGAAATACTTACGACATTGTCCTAAATAACCCAATATTTGCGATAAGCGGTATCATATATTGTCATTCGGCATCAAAATTTTTTCCCAAATTTCTAGATGATGCTCATTGCAATGGGTAGATTTTTCTATGAAATCTACCTAAAATTTAAAAACAAAAATTTAGTTTTGAGTTTTATTAGCATTACCAAACTTGAAAATAAAATTAATATAACATTTCAATTTATGATACTTATCAAATGCCAATTTCAATTTCTGTTTGTATTGCGTTAAACACAATTACTTTAATATTTTCAGAGTGACGATGCACATGTAATAAGAACCTGTTATTCAGCAATGCGCCACATTGAAGGTGACATTATACGGCCCAGAGATTGCGTTTTACTAAGAGCAGGTGGTAAAAAATTTGAATTGCCATATGTAGCTAAAGTGGCACATTTATGGGAAAATCCGGAAGATGGTAATTGTTTTGTAAATTAAATTAATAACGCCAATTTCTTGTTAGCTAAGAGTTTTTGTTGACTAAATACGTATTTTGGAAAGCTAAGGTTGTATGGGTGGCGCACAAATAAACGGACAAGTTTTTGACGGCTCATATAAAAATTTATTTGTTTTCAACTATTTTCATGCACGGTTATTAACTGTTTTATTTATATAAAAAATATTGCAGTACAATTTTTAGATATTTAATATTTATATTTATTTAAAACTTAGAAATTGAGCCGATTATGGTTACAAGTAGACTGTAACCGTATTTTTATAATACCAATTTTACAACGACTGTTAAAACATAAATTGACAAATTGTAACTACGACTAACGATTTGACAATAATTATACAAAAAAGCAAGGGCTTGCAACATACTGACTAAATACAAACATATAACTCTAACTTTTTATCCCTCTAAATGAAGGCATAATTTATATGTTTTTCATAAATAAAAACTCTTAGTTATTTGGATGATACTGCGTTGAGTGGAGGTAGATTTTAATATAGACCATTCATCATTCGGAGTCAGACGAGTCGACGTCTCCTAAATTTTAAAATAAAAAGAACAAAAAACATAATAATCGAAAATAGATAAATAATAGTGTTATAAGTGTTAATAAGTGTTAGTAAGTGTAGTAGCTAATAAGTGTTATAGTGTTTGTGTTAATGTTTATGAAAAATAAAAGTGTTGAAGAACGGACGCGTACAATTATATAATTGGTGAGATTGTTCTTTATTAAAAAATTATTTGGTATTTTGTGTTCACTATTACCAAGAGGTAGGCAGGTAAAATTTTACCTTTTATTGCTTTGATGTAATAAATTTATTTATTATTTTAAAGCATTTGGCTTGGTAATAGAAACCCAAAAATTTTGTTTTAGTTGTTATTGATTTTTTTGGATTGCCTGGGTTTTTTTTTTTTATTTGAAGTTTTGTGACATGATCTAGCTCCTCCCACCTCGGACTTATTTTGGGAGTTGGACTGACACTTTCAGTTGGTTGATTGTGAAATGTTTTTTTTTGACAAAAGTTAGGAATTTCGAATTTAACCCTTTATTTGTGCTCGTCAATTTTGTTAGTGTATTTTGTGTCCCCATTTTTTTTTTTGCTTTTCTCTTATCGTGCTACTGTTGCATGAAATCTGCTACCGTGTTTTTGTGACAGAGATACCCAGTTTCTTTTGTACTGTTTAGTGTTGAAATTTAGGCCTGGCCGAATTTCAGTAGCTATGCCTGCAATGTCAAAGGGTAAGTCTTTGTCTCAACAAAATGGCCGCAGAGTGAACCAACAGCTTAGCATTGACTTCACCAACATAAGAGGTCTCAATTCGAATCTAAACGAGGTTCATCACTACATCGAAAAAAATAAACCTGACATATTGTTTCTTACCGAAACAATTGTTAGTGGCAAAGCATCGAAGTTGGATCCCGACAAATACCGGATACCTAGTTACGAATTGGAACATTCCTTTTATAACAAGCATGGTGTCTGTGTATTTGTTCGAGATTCACTTTCATGTATGAGAATTAAGGCCTACGAGTTGAACTCTAAGCACCATAATTCTATAGCACTGAAGATCTCAGGTGTTGATGAAACTATGTTTATAATAGGATTATATAGATCCCCAAATTCTCCCCCAGGATGTCCCTTTTTCGATCAAATATCGGCTAATCTAGACAAGATTACCACGGACTACCCCAAAGCAAGACTGGCCATTCTTGGAGACTTTAATATTCATAATAAAGAATGGCTTAAGTATTCATCGCGCACTGACGACGTAGGAAGACAAGCCGAACTGATACTCGCAGATTATCACGGTTTGACGCAAATGATAGAGTGTCCCACTAGAATCGCAGACAATTCACATCATAACAATAATTTGCTGGATCTGTTTTTGACAAACGAACCAGATACTACGAAGACAAAAGTTGAACAACCCCTCGGAACATCAGACCATTTACTAATATCAGCAATAGTGCAATTTACATCACCGACACAAATTAAAGCAAATCCTCGCCGGGCTTGGAACTATAAACGCGCTGACTGGGAGGGACTGAGAAACTTTTATGACGAAACACCTTGGAAAACTATTTGTTGTGTTGATCAAGATCCTAGCACATCGGTAATAAGAATTTCTGAAATCATAAAAGAAGGAATGCGGCGGTTTATTCCAAATCGATTAATCACTCCTAAAACTGAGCCTTGGTTCACACGGCATGTTGATGAGGCAGTGAGGAATAAACGCAAAGCATTCAAGACGTATAACGCTAATAAAACACCTGAAACCCATAGCGCCTATAAGAAAGCCAGAAATATTAGTAAATTCAAAATAGACTTGGACAAAGACGCGTTTATCCAGAAGAAAGCAAAGAAATTCGCCGAGCACCCATCTGGCTCACGTAGTTTCTTTCAGGCAGTTAAATCAGTCCAGAGCAATTTTACTCGATCCTCTATTCCAACCTTAGTTCTGAATGACATTCCCGTGAGCGACTCGAAAGAGAAAGCGGATCTATTGGGTCGTATTTTCGCAGAAAACTCAAACATAGTTGAACCCCCCCATTCTCCTACACTCATTCCCCCAGTTGTAACGAAAATGAAACCAATTATTTTTCGTTGCAACATTGTACGGAAAATGCTTCTTTCTATCAATATCAACAAATCTGCTGGCCCAGACGGTATTCCACCCCTCATTCTTAAAAACTTTGCTAGGCAACTAGCTCCAATTTTAACAAAAATTTTCTATTTATCTTATAAAACCGGAATATTTCCCGATTCTTGGAAGCTGGCCAGCGTTCAACCCATATCAAAGAAAGGCAGTAAGATAGACCCTAACAATTATAGACCAATTGCAATTCTGTCGGTTTTAGCTAAAATATTTGAAAAATATGTTAACTACAATTTGATAGATTATTTGGAAATGTCGCAAATTATTGATGATAAGCAGTATGGTTTTCGTAGAAGTCATGCAACAGGTGATCTGTTAGCCTACGTATCCCATCTCTGGAACAAATCGCTGGAAAACCACGGTGAAACATTCAGTATTTCACTTGACATTTCTAAAGCATTTGATAAAGTGTGGCATAAAAATCTTATAGCTAAATTAAAATCTTATGGCATAGACCATCTTACTGTCTCATGGATTCATAGTTTTCTTACAGGTCGCCAATTTCATGTTAATTTAGATGGTACCACATCCAATATTTTCACAACCAATGCTGGGGTTCCCCAAGGTTCGGCACTCTCACCAACCTTGTTTCTTCTATACATTAATGACTTACTTATTTCCACAGTGCACCCAATCCATAGTTTTGCTGATGACAGCACATTACATGCATCACATGCATCTCCTAAATTTCGATCTCATACTGCAGTTACCACTGATAGAGAGTTGCTAATTGATTCCATCAACAGAGATCTGGAGCGTATAATGGAATGGGGTGATCGTAATCTCGTTTCATTTAATCCAACCAAAACCAAATTATGCCGTCTTTCACGAATGGAGCGACATAAAAATTTTCCTATTAAAATAAACCAAGAGGAATTGCGTGAGGTTGAATCAGTTAGACTTCTTGGAGTGGATATTCAAAATAACCTGAAATGGAATAAACATGTGTTCAACCTCGCTAAATCTGCAATGCAAAAATTAGGATTCTTGAGTCGATGTAAAAAGTATTTCAATCCCGAGCAAATTTTGCTAATCTTCAAGTCCTTTATTCGTCCATGTATGGAGTACTGCTGTCATGTTTGGGGAGGTGCTTGTCAGTCAACAATAAATTGTTTAGACTCTGTACAGAGAAAAGCAATACGGTTGATTGGTAATACCGAACTAACGGACCAGCTTGATTCACTCCAGCACAGAAGAAATGTGGCTGAATTGTCAATATACTATAAATATAACTTTAGCGAATTCTCCTCTAAGGAAATTCAAAATATTCTTCCATCGTGTGCGCAGTATAATCGACAAACAAGAGCTGCCGAGTTATCCCATCCATTTGTTGTACAAATACCTCGTTGTAGAACTGTGTCCTTCCAAAACGACTATTTCAATAGAGTGGCCTAATTATGGAACTCATTGCCCTCCTCTGTATTTCCCGATGAATTTTCTCCTCAGGCATTTAAAGAAAATGTCCATTATCATTTAAAAAAATTAGTATAGTTATCCCTATATCCCCATTCCTTCCATTCCTTTATAGTTGACATGGTATCTTCGGATATTCAAAGAGTCTAAATAATGAATATTTCATATTTAGTGTGCTAAACATGTCTAACTAATTAATAAAAAAAAAAAAAAAAAGAGGCTGGCTGCTAGTGGCGTTAAATTTTCCAGGAGATGAATATGATGATACGAGATGTTGTTGGAGATGTTGTATCCAATATAATGAATTGCTTTGAATGCGTTAATTAAGCTGAATCTTCATTATGATTTAACAATTATAATGTTCACGTAAAGTAAACACAAAAGGCAGCAGATAAAATGTTGTTGTATCAACCATATGATGAATTAAATTTATTTCCAAACTTCTTCAGGTACAGTAGCTTCCACATTTACTAATGGTCTTGAACCATTATTAAGTAGCACGAATATAAATTAGATTCCCTCAAAAAACAATAACATTACAGAGTTTAATTGTATTTATACGAAATAGCTTATACAAGTTACATAAAATTTGCCTCATTGTATTTTTTTGTTGTTTTTTTTGTTGTTCGAATATTTTCCAATTCTCAAACTAAAAAAGCTAAAATTTGCCAATCAATTAAAATGCAGTGCGGTGCAAAATTTAAAAATACACGTTAAAAGTAAACAAAAGTAAATAACAAGGTACAAAAATACAAAAACGAACGATGAAACGACGACAAGTGGAATTTATTATAGTGACGAAAGAATGACATAAGAAAATTATAAAAAGAAACAAACATTCTAAAGATAATTAATTATTTATTGGATAAAATATTCTCAATCATGTCATATTTGAGTTCTATTAGCCATTTTTTTAAATTTCTTTTAAATAAGAACTTGTTCTCAGAAGCCTTAATCCAACATGGAAGAATATTAAAAAGTTTTGGACCATAAAATAGAAAATACTTTTCAAAATGATTTTTGAAAGCTCGTGGTACAACACATTGATTTTTAAATCTTAAATTGTAAACCAAGTTTTGTCTCACCAAAGTATGTCCACTCTTAGCGTAAAACAATCTCAAAACTTTAGATATATACAAGGATCTTAAGGGTAGAATTCCTGTTTTTTTGGATAATGCAAATGAGCCAGATAATCTTTTTTTATTGCATATTACTCTAATTGCACATTTTTGGGCTGTCACTAAACATTTTAAATTAGATTTGTATGTGCCACCATAGAATAAAAGACTGTAATCAATATGGGAATTGAACAAAGAATAATACAGAGACCTCATGAAATCATAAGGACAAATTTTACGCAAATAATAAAGCATTCTGATAGAGTTAGATAGTTTGTTGTTTACTTTTTGAATATGATCTTTCCACCTTAAATTACTGTCAAGAATTAAGCCTAAATATGTAAATTTCTCAACAATCTCAATATCTATGCATTTTTGGATACACATGTTATTGCAATACGGAACATGGTACTTTAATGAAATCGGTGTTGAATTTTTATCTTTAGATAACGAGAAAACAACAGCTTTGGATTTAGAACTTAGTATCATTCCATGATTGTCCAACCAAATTCTTAATATGTTAAGATCATGATTTATTTCATTCTTAACAGAACCCATAGAATCACATACATACGAAAAGGCCATGTCATCAGCAAAAGCTACAGGGTTGCCTTTGAAATTGGCTGATAATAATGAGTTTATATAAATCAAAAAAAGAATAGGGCCTAAAACTGACCCCTGAGGGACTCCAATATTTGTGAACCTCACATCGCTGTAAACGTCCACAATTCTTACTTTTTGTGGCCTGTTCTTAAGATAAGATTCAAACCAATTATAAATCACCCCCCTTAACCCAATTGACCATAAAATTTCTAATAAAATTTCATGGTCAACTAGATCAAAGGCCTTTGTCAAATCAACAAAAAGACCGGCTGCTTTCATACTACAATTAAGACCATTAAATATTGGGTTAAGAAAAGCAGAAATAGCATCTTCAGTGTTCAAATCAGTCCTAAATACCTTTTGACTTATATTAAAGAAATTGACAGAGTTCAAGAACTCAACAACTCGCGACTTAATCAGTTTTTCAAAATTTTTTGAGAAAACAGGCAGCAAAGAAATAGGACGATAGTTGTTCAATAATGCCTTGTCACCTGATTTGTGCACTGGTATCACAACAGCAATTTTCAAGTCATCTGGGAAGACACCATTACTTACCCTTGAATTGAATAAAAACGCCAAGACATCAGAGATAAACGGAGCAACATTTTTAATAACAATATTATCAAGATTATCAGACCCTTTAGAAAACTTATTTTTTAAGGAGGATATACTACATTTTACTTCGTCAATTGTTATAGGAGTGAAAAAAAAACTGTTTGACTGCCATTTGTTCGAATTTAGATATTGACTGCTATGAGTGTTACATATGTTGGTTTGTTTTAATTCTAATGGAATGTTACAAAAGTAGCTATTGAAGGTGTTGGCAATTTCAAGTGGATCTGTGAGTATATCATCCTTATTATTTTTAATCTTTTTAATGACAGTATCCTTAACGTTTTTCCCCAAAAAGTTATTAATAGTTTTGCATTCATCTCTAGAGTTTCCCTTAACCTTCTCAAATTCAGAAACGTAGTAATTATGTTTTGTTTCCTGAATTACATGGTCCACTTGCTTACTAATAGATTTACAGTATGTTCGTAGTGCCTCATTTTGAGGACTACGTTTTACTTTATCTAGAAGTTTTCTTTTCTTTTTTACTAGACCACACAATTCATCATTCATCCAGGGTTTAAGTTTTCTTTTCTTACTCGTAACTTGTTTTATTTTGCGACTTGATTCTATGTAACTATCAAGAATGGTAATGAATTTGTTGAAAGCTATGTTGGAATCTTGTTCATTATAAACTTCAGTCCATGATTCAGTATTTAGTTTGGAGTTCAAAAGACCATAATCAATGTAAGTATATGACTTTTTTGGCTCCCTACAATATGCAATTTCTTTAGGTTTCAAAGAAAAGTAAACAAAAAAGTGATCCGATATATACGCGTCGGTAGTGTTACCATGAAGTGGAAATCCATGAAACGATTCAAATCTATAAAAAACATGGTCAATGCATGACATGGAAGGCTGCCTTGTGGGAGTATTCAGATACGAGGTTAAACCCAAACCTGACATATTCAATAAATAATCATCCTTTTCCGTTTTACTTGAGGCTAGTATATCTATGTTAATATCACCAAGCACAATCAAATTTTTGGTTTTAATTTTACTCAGAAATGGAATTATCTTTTCTAAAAATATAGAAATTAAATCATGGAATCTATATATACATACAAAAGTGTACAATGACTTACCAAAATTAACATCAATAGTAATACAATCACAACTAGTAAAAGAAAATACTTTACTTGAAAATTCAATGTCGTTTTTTATATATATGTAAACTCCACCAGCATTATATGTATTATTGCAATTTGCAACAACATTGAAATTATTAATGTAGTAAACCGGTATTTCGCTATCATAAATCCAAGTTTCTGTTAGAAAAATAATATCAGGATATTCACTAAGATCATCTAAGAACAGTAAAAATTTATCAAAATTTTTCCGCATACTTCTAATGTTCTGAAGAGCAACGGAAAGCTGAACACTACTTTTGATATTACTTTTAAGTTTTTTTGATTGAGAATTAGAAGAAGAACATACACCATGCATCTAGTAAAATGAAGAAGAAAAAATGTTATTACAATATTCAAATAAAAACTACAATAAATTAGATTAAAGTTTTTTTAAATCTTCAATAGAGTTGATGTAGAAAATTTTTCCATCTTCACATTGGTGCGTTCACTGCAGAAACAATTGGTCGGTGTGATGTAATGTTGAATTGTCAAAAATACATCGTTGTCGACGAAAATTACTTCAAAACGTAATGAACGCCAACTTGTTATTTTGGGTTGAAAATTGTCATAAACGTCATATGTCAAATATGTATATTTTTTTGTGCTTCATTGCTTTAATTCTTATAATTATTATCGAATAATACAAAAAAAATTAATTGCTTATCTCGCTATGGAACATGGAAACAAATTAATAAATAATATTGCCAACATTAAAAAATTATCGTGTGATTTGTCGGACTCCGAAGATGAAGAAATTATGTTAATTGTTAGCCAAAAAGAGACGCCACCACGTATTAATTTATATGTAGAATGAATTGTATTGAATTACAATAGCATCGAGTTTCAGCAGAATGTCCAGAGAAGCATTTGAGAAACTCCTCAATGTTTTCAATACAAATTTGCACTTGGTATGTGGTGGGGAAAATTTATCGATATCGCCAGAAAAGCAATTGCTGGCAGTCATGGATTCTGGTTTCATCTGATTCATACAGATCTATTGTGGAAAGATTCGATTTGGCTAAAACTACATTATCGAAAATTTTTTTTCGTATAATTGATTTTTTAAATCATGTCGCAAATAGATTTATAAACTTTCGGACAGTGAACGAAATTAAAAATAAAAAACTACTTTGAAAGAAATAATGGACTTAAGTGAGTAGTAGGGGCAGTTGACGGTACGTAATGTTCCATGCACAGTACCGCGGAACAAAAAATGGCATACACAAACAGAAAAATGTTCACAGCAGTAACGTTGCAAAGCTATTTGTGACCACAAAATGCGCTACATTGACTGTTTTGTAGGGTACCCTAGTTCTGCACATGATAATCGAATTTTTAGAAATTCTGATTTTTACAAAAATGTTAAACAAAACGGGAGTTTTTATTTTGACGAGGATGAGAAAATATTGGGCGATAAGGCCTACCCCTTAGAATCATGGCGTATTCCTCCATTTATTGCTCGGGGAAATCTGACGCAGGATCAGAAAAAGTTTAATAAAACTTACGCTTCGTGTCGGTAAGGAATTTTTTTGTATGTTCTAATAATTATTTATTAACCTCTTTTTTTATTACCTCAGGCAAGTTATTGAGCGAAGTTTTGCCTCTGATTTTGGACGTTTTCGAAGATTCCGATATCTAGATATGAAACGAATCGAATGCATACAGCAACCATTATGGATGCCTGTGTTTTACATAACATATATGTATAGACTTCCCAGATAATAATCTGGCAGATTATCTAAACGAAGGTTAGAACAGGCGAAATTTTCATGACAATGCAGTACCCCAGACAAGTACAAGAAGTGGAAATTCAGTGAGAAATTCAATTATGGAAAACATAAATCATAGTTAAAAATGTATTATTTTATTATATTTGTAAAAAAAGTTTTTTCATAAGAAATAAATCACATGTTATTTATTAATTGCAAAATTAAATTTGTATGTTCCTCAACGCTCGTTCCTGTAGTGCCGATTGCCGCTCCGTGAGTGCATTCACAGTGTCCATCTTAGCTTACTATTTCTCGGTGCCGTTCCTCAGCCTCCTTCCTAAAATATCCAATTGTTTCTGCAACGGCAACACGCCTAGTTTTTTTTGCTGCAGGGATTACTTGTGCGTGTTCAAGTATTTCAGTTGGTGTTGGTATTGGGACATATCTCGATGATGAAGATTCCACCGGTAACTCACTGCTGTAGCTTTTTCAAAAATTTCATCCATTTCCGAATCGGAAATTTTTTGAAAATTTGCCCATTTCTCAGCCCTCCTTGTATAGACGCTTCATAAACAAGCTTTATATGAGGCGATTAATGCTAAAATGGCATTATGATACCAATTTTTTTTTCTCTGAAAAATACGATTATAATTGTAATAAAGTATTAATATTTATTGTAAATAAATTAAAATAATTACCAGAGGCAGTAACTCTTCATTTATTTTGCAGCCAGTTTATCTCATTTGTTACAAATATTATCGTTTATTTTAATAATTTCTAATTCACCACCTAAAACAATTATTTTAAATATTTCTTTTAATAAAACTATTAAATCAAATAATTTTTTTAAATTACCTTTATTAAATACCGATACAGAATTTTCTTCTTCAAGAAAACAATTGTTTTGGTCAACAGCGGATTCTACAATACTCCTCCATTTTATTTTTACTTTTTTAAATTTGATTTTAACACTAGCTAACTATACTTTCGACTACTGTTAATAATTGTTATTATGCATCTATAACAATAAAAAGCAGTGAACGCATAAAATGTTAGTGGTGTCGATAACAACTAATACAGTGAACAACCAATTGTCAAAAAAAGTTACATTTGTGACTTTTTGTCGTGCAATGAACGCACCCAATGACGCATCATTATTTGTCCATCTCTCATTTATCAAATTGATAGCGAGGCGATGCAATATAATTTATTAGAGAACTACATTTTTAATTTAACACGAAAAAACAAGAATTTAAAACTATTTGGAAAAAACAAAATCTGAATAATAAAAATATCTTTTTTGTTTTTTTAATAAATGTTAATGAAATATCATCGCCTGCTAAACTTTAAATTTTTTGAGAAATGATTTTAGTTTTGATGTTCGCCACAGTTAACAAGAAATTGGCGTTAATATCTTATTAGTTAAATTTTTTAAATGTTTAAGAAATTATATATCAGAAAATGCGCAAATGTTCAATTAAGTATCAAATCATGCACACTTTATTTGTAAATTTTTATTAAAAGGTGAAATGATGATGTCATTACTATGGTACTATCGACCAGAGCATACGGAACAAGGACGACAGCCTAATGATTCTTTGGATGAAGTATTTGCATCAAGACATAAGGACCATAATAGTGTTGCATGCATTGAAGATAAATGCTATGTTCTAACATTTAGTGAATATTGCAGGTTAGGAAGTTCATCCTCTTATTCATTTTCCTTAATTATTTTATTGATTAAACTTTTACAATAAATATTAAAACTTGTGTTTTATCTCTAAGATACCGTCGAGAATCAAAAGGTTTTCAAGAAGGAATTGAAGCAACACCATCAATTGTACCAGTACTCTATCGTGAATCAATTAACACTCGCCAAGTGCCACCAAACACATCACCAGAATTGGTTATGTTTTGTCGACGTATTTATGAATTTAGATTAAAAAGACTTATGAAAACACCTAACTAACCTAATATACGGAACACTACATGTAAATATAAATATATTTTTTTTTCAACTTATTTATACTGTTTATTATAACATACTTTATTTTGATAATTTTTTTGTTAATTTATAAAAAACATATCCGTACTTTATTCTAAGTTGCATTAATTTATTAAAATATTATTTAATTTATTGTTTTTCTTTGTTTAAATAAATACAACATTAAAAATCAAGACGTAGACAAATTATTGTAATAATACAAAATAATAATTATTATTTGAATTAATAAATTATAAAAATTGCATTTTACTAGTCCAAAATTATAAAAAGTAACACATCAATTAATTCATAATATATTTCTATATTATGTATTAAATATATGGGTAATTCTTTACAAACCGAACAGATTTGGACAAAATCTGATCGACACATTTTGATTTGGCTGAAATTTTTTTTTAAAGATTTATATCGAACAAAAGATATACGTGTTCGGGATTTTTTTTTTGTAAATATGGCGGTTCGAGAATTTCGTGATTTTTGACTTGACGAGCTATTTTCAAATATTCATAACTTCGGTTTCATTAAAGATAGAAACCTCTATAGTTTGTTTTATTTTAAAGTTAAAAGATGGTAGTTTAGAAAAAAAATTAAAATTAATAAAAGTTATTATCAATATGCCATTGTTATAAACAAATAAATTGTTCAAATCGATCTGTAGTTATTGCCCCACCCACGAAATGAGTTTTTAGTTTGACCGTCGTATTCTACGTTTCATTCCTATAAAAAAGTATTTTTAATTAATGTGGAAATGATTTTTACTGTAAGAAATAAATAAATGTATCGAGCGCGGGACGACAATTAGATATATAGGTTTTCTTTTACATACCGAACAGATTAGAACAAAATGTGACTAAGACATTTTTGATTCAGCTGAAAATTTTTTTACGGGTTCTATATAAACAAAACGATATACTTGTTAGAGGATTTTTTCTTTTTTTTTTTAGGGGAAATAGAGCGGATCTAATTTTCGAGAAGTTTGTGATTTTTGGCTTGAAGACTTATTTTCAAAGATTCATAACTTCGGTTCTGGTAGAGATAGACACTTTTGTCTGTTTTATTTTAAAGTATAAAGATGCAATTTAAAAAAAACTGTTATTTATAAAAATTATTAACAAATTCCTATTGTTATAAACAAATAAAATGTTAAAATTAATATTTAGTAATTATCTAACAAAAATAAAGAGTGTTTAGCACCACCATTGTATTCTACGTTCAATTTTCAATAAGAAACGTATATTTAATTAGGAGAAATGAGTTTTACTGTTAGAAATAAACTTATTATCGAGCGCGAGACGGTAAAAAATTTATAAATTTTTGTCGTCTGGCGCTGGAAAATTAACTTGTTTGTAACAGTAAAAATCATTTCTCCATTAATTAGATATACGTTTCTTATGAAAATTGTACGTAGAATACGATGGTCACACTAAACACTCTTTATTTTTGTAAGAAAATGACTAAAAATTGATTTTAAGATTTTTTTGTTTATAACAATAGGAATTTGTTAATAATTTTTATAAATAACATTTTTTTAAGTTCCATCTTTATTCTTTAAAATAAAATAGACAAAAAGTGCCTATCTCTACCAGTTATGAATCTTTGAAAATAAGTCTTCAAGCCAAAAATCACAAACTTCTCGAAAT
>OY856187.1:259410092-259472804 GCA_963693315.1 Diogma glabrata | reverse complement strand
GGTAAGTCTTTGTCTCAACAAAAAGGCAGCAGAGTAAACCAACAACTTAGCATTGACTTCACCAACATAAGAGGTCTCAATTCGAATCTAAACGAGGTTCATCACTACATCGAAAAAAAATAAACCTGACATATTGTTTCTTACCGAAACAATTGTTAGTGGCAAAGCATCGAAATTGGATCTCGATAAATACCGGATACCTAGTTACGAATTGGAACATTCCTTTTATAACAAGCATGGTGTCTGTGTATTTGTTCGAGATTCACTTTCATGTATGAGAATTAAGGCTTACGAGTTGAACTCTAAGCACCATATTCTATAGCACTGAAGATCTCAGGTGTTGATGAAACTATGTTTATAATAGGATTATACAGATCCCCAAATTCTCCCGCAGAATGTCCCTTTTTCGATAAAATATCGGCTAATCTAGACAGGATTACCACGGACTACCCCAAAGCAAGACTGGTCATTCTTGGAGACTTTAATATTCATAATAAAGAATGGCTTAAGTATTCATCGCGCACTGACGACGTAGGAAGGCAATCCGAACTGATACTTGTAGATTATCACGGTTTGACGCAAATGATAGAATGTCCCACTAGAATCGCAGATAATTCACCTCATAACAATAATTTGCTGGATCTGTTTTTGACAAACGAACCAGATACTACGAAGATAAAAGTTGAACAACCCCTCGGAACATCGGACCATTTACTAATATCAGCAATAGTGCAATTTACATCACCGACACAAATTAAAGCAAATCCTCGTCGGGTTTGGAACTATAAACGCGCTGACTGGGAGGGACTGAGAAACTTTTATGATGAAACACCTTGGAAAACTATTTGTTGTGTTGAGCAAGATCCTAGCACATCGGCAATAAGAATTTCTGAAATCATAAAAGAAGGAATGCGGCGGTTTATTCCAAATCGATTAATCACTCCTAAAACTGAGCCTTGGTTCACACGGGATGTTGATGAGGCAGTGAGGAATAAACGCAATGCATTCAAGACATATAACGCTAATAAAACACCTGAAACCCATAGCGCCTATAAGAAAGCCAGAAATATTAGTAAATTCAAAATAGACTTGGACAAAGACGCGTTTATCCAGAAGAAAGCAAAGAAATTCGCCGAGCACCCATCTGGCTCACGTAGTTTCTTTCAGGCAGTTAAATCAGTCCAGAGCAATTTTACTCGATCCTCTATTCCAACCTTAGTTCTGAATGACATTCCCGTGAGCGACTCGAAAGAGAAGGCGGATCTTTTGGGTCGTATTTTCGCAGAAAACTCAAACATAGTTGAACCCCCCCATTCTCCTACACTCATTCCCCCAGTTGTAACGAAAATGAAACCAATTATTTTTCGTTGCAATATTGTACGGAAAATGCTTCTTTCTATCAATATCAACAAATCTGCTCCACCTCTTATTCTTAAAAACTTTGCTAGACAACTAGCTCCAATTTTATCAAAAATTTTCTATTTATCTTATAAAACCGGAATATTTCCCGACTCTTGGAAGCTGGCCAGCGTTCAACCCATACCAAAGAAAGGCAGTAAGATAGATCCTAACAATTATAGACCAATTGCAATTCTGTCGGTTTTAGCTAAAATATTTGAAAAATATGTTAACTACAATTTGATAGATTATTTGGTAATGTCGCGAATTATTGATGATAAGCAGTATGGTTTTCGTAGAAGTCATGCAACAGGTGATCTGTTAGCCTACGTATCCCATCTCTGGAACAAATCGCTGGAAAACCACGGTGAAACATTCAGTATTTCACTTGACATTTCTAAAGTATTTGATAAAGTGTGGCATAAAAATCTCATAGCTAAATTAAAATCTTATGGCATAGACTATCTTACTGTCTCATGGATTCATAGTTTTCTTACAGGTCGCCAATTTCATGTTAATTTAGATGGTATCACATCCAATATTTTCACAACCAATGCTGGGGTTCCCCAAGGTTCTGCACTCTCACCAACCTTGTTTCTTCAATACATTAATGACTTACTTATTTCCACAGTGCACCCAATCCATAGTTTTGCTGATGACAGCACATTACATGCATCACATGCATCTCCTAAATTTCGATCTCATACTGCAGTTACCACTGATAGAGAGCTGCTAATTGATTCCATCAACAAAGATCTGGAGCGTATAATGGAATGGGGTGATCGTAATCTTGTTTCATTTAATCCAACCAAAACCAAATTATGCCGTCTTTCACGAATAGAACGACATAAAAATTTTCCTATTAAAATAAACCATGAGGAATTGCGTGAGGTTGAATCAGTTAGACTTCTTGGAGTGGATATTCAAAATAACCTGAAATGGAATAAACATGTGTTCAACCTCGCTAAATCTGCAATGCAAAAATTGGGATTCTTGAGTCGATGTAAAAAGTATTTCAATCTCGAGCAAATTTTGCTAATCTTCAAGTCCTTTATTCGTCCATGTATGGAGTACTGCTGTCATGTTTGGGGAGGTGCTTGTCAGTCAACAATAAAATGTCTAGACTCTGTACAGAGAAAAGCAATACGGTTGATTGGTAATACCGAACTAACGGACCAGCTTGATTCACTCCAGCACAGAAGAAATGTGGCTGAATTGTCAATCTATTATAAATATAACTTTAGCGAATTCTCCTCTAAGGAAATTCAAAATATCCTTCCATCGTGTGCCCAGTATAATCGACAAACAAGAGCTGCCGAGTTATCCCATCCATTTGTTGTACAAATACCTCGTTGTAGAACTGTGTCCTTTCAGAACGACTATTTTAATAGAGTGGCCAAATTATGGAACTCAATGCCCTCCTCTGTATTTCCCGATGAATTTTCCCCTCAGGCATTTAAAGAAAATGTCCATCATCATTTAAAAAAATTAGTATAAATATTCCTATATCCCCATTCCTTCCATTTTCCTCATCTCCTTCCTTTATAGTTGACATGGTATCTTCGGATATTCAAAGAGTCTAAATAATGAATATTTCATATTTAGTGTGCTAAACATGTCTAACTAATTATTAAAAAAAAAAAAAAATTTTATTTATTATTCCTTTCCCCTTTCTTTCCTTTACATAGACAGTTAATTTATATTCATAAAATAAAATAATAGTTTCGGTTAATTAAAGAGCTCAACGACCATCGTCGGTATAAGAACTCTTTTTTTTTTTTTTTTTTTTGTTTTATAATAAGGTGACAAAAATACAAATGTATCCTAGTATACCATGAAAATTAATAGTTTGAAGTTTGAAATAATTATTTTTTGTTTGTAAAATAAACAAATTCTACAAATGGTAACGTACGACAAAAGCTTTAAAACGTTTCAAATAAATTGTTAGTTTTGGCAAATTATATGAGCGTAAATTTGAAAAATCATATGAAAATCTTGGACAAATATTTCAAAAACTATAAAACTTGTCGCGATAACTTTTTGTTATATTTAAAAAAAAACTTTAACTCCTGTTTTTTGAAAATGAAAGAAAAGTTGCCTGGAAAGGCGATGTATTATGGGAAATCATAAACACCGATTGTCATTATTTTTTCATTAATATTGTTGCTTAATTGTTTTTTCTCTAATCACTCCATTTTTGTTCAATTTCATTTTAATTAAATTTTGTAATTAATAACGAAAAATGAGCCTTGCTTTAGTAGTGATAAAATGTAAAAGTTATTTGTGATTTGTTAATATGTGGAGTTTTAAGTTTATTATTATTATTTTCCAAAATAAAACTTAAATATTCTACATACAAT
Source organism: Diogma glabrata (assembly GCA_963693315.1). NCBI lineage: Eukaryota > Metazoa > Arthropoda > Insecta > Diptera > Cylindrotomidae > Diogma > Diogma glabrata. Next base: position 259,469,046 of record OY856187.1, on the reverse strand, counting down.
TTGAAACAAGATTTTGTAATCGAAAATATTAAGTCTAAAAAAGAACAATATTGTTGGGGATATTACTTTTTCTTAGACCCCAAAAAATTTTTTTTTTATTTGATAGAGAATCACTCACTGAAGCGAATAAAACCAAAACGAGTTGTATCGGAGCCCCGGGGTCCAAGATACAGGCCTTTGAAAAAAGCAAAATCCATACAAAATTGCACTGGTTTTGACAAAAAATTTTTATTTTTTACTTATTTTTGCTTCATTTCCTATGTACTTAGAAGATAAACGATCAAAACTGTCCCTTTTACAAAATTTTTTTTAATTTACGATAAAAATAATAAAAAAAAATCCACTCGTGCCTAAGTTAAAGTGATCTTGCCTCAAATGGTCATAACGTGGGCCCCTAAGGTTATAATTATTTTTTTTTAAGTTATTCATGTTGATTCTTTAAAATTATATATCAAAAATAACATTAAACGTCATTTGGATTGCAAAATTCGGTAAAAAAAGGGTACTTTTATACGATATTTTTTTTTTCAAAGGCCTATATCTTGGTCCCCGGGACTGATTTTCAAAAAATTTTTTTTGTAATATGCTTATAAAAGTGCCCTTAAAAAAATAAAAAAAAATTGGCCGGGGCCTAAGATAAAGTAATCTTGCCATATTGTTTAAATTAGCTAATTCTATTTTCTAAAATGTCTTCGGAAAATAATTTAGTAATCCTTTTACGAGAACCAAGTTAAATGTCTCATTCGAAGATAACTGCCTCAATCTTCGGAAATTTCATCCATTTATAAAAATTAATTTATTTTGATTGATTTGGATATTTACTATATTTGTGACAACAAAAGAGAAACAAACGCCTTTGTGTCAACAAAAGGAAAACAAGATTCTCCAAAACTATTATTATCTCCGTCTGTAAGATCATTAATTCAACAACGCTAAAACTATCAAACCGAAGTATAAATTAAACAACACCGCATCTATTAAGGTTGGAACTTAAATTGTGCAACGCCACTAGCAGTACCTGGATCATCTCTACAATCAACTAAGCTACCAAAAACTCCTTTACTAGAGAAAACTAAACAAGAAATATTTTTATTTTAAAGCACCAATCCAGTAAAAATACAAAACAACTACCGTACTGTTCCGTACAATGTAGCATGGTACACTATTCGAATTTTAGACATTTCTACATATAAAAATGGAGAAAAATTAATGAACTAGGTACATTATACGGAATTTCCCGAATAATGTACCTGAGATATTATTTGGAAAAACAGATATTAAAAAAATTAATCCTTCTTTTATAACAAAATCATTTTTTCATGAATAAAGCTGACTTTTCTAGCCAAAATAGAACTAGAAACCATGATTAATTTTCTAAAGAAAGAGTAAGACGAATATCGCAATTATTCATGGAAAAAATATTTTATAGGATTGGAATTGTGACATTTCACCATTATTTTTAATAAACATCTAATTTTACTATATATTTTTGACAATGTCGTATCCAACATAGACTGCATAATAATTTTAAATATACTTTTTCAGTGTAGAAGTCGTCTTATTCCATAAAAAAGTCTTGCTCTATAGACTTTTTTTATAGTAGAACACTTTTTTATAGTATAACACTTTTTTTTTAAAAAAGAAGTCATGGAAAGTAAAAAAATAGACATGGAATAAATAATGATAAGGCCCGCTATACACCTGAGCTAAGCTAGGCGAAATATGCGAACTATGTTTTTAAAAAAGTAATGTTTTAAGCGAATAAAGCTTTTTAAAAAAAATGTAATGTTTCCGTTTTTCTTTTCTTTTTTAAATGTTTTGATTCCGTAATGTTTTTTTCTATAATTACGTTATATACATTATTTTTTAAAAACATAGTTCGCATATTTCGCATAGCTTAGCTCAGGTGTATAGCGGGCCTAAATGATGATTTTCATATCTTCTATTTCACAAAATAAAAAAAGTCGAACAAGTGCGAATAAAATTCGCTCGCCAAGGGTTCCGTGAATGTCAAAGAACACAATATGTATCAAAAATAAATGACATAAAGTTAGGTTGTAAAGTCTTTATGTCGCTAGACTATGGACGCATAACAGAATAAATGTTTAATCGTAGACGTCAATAGTAAATGTCAATCACATCTACATTGATCAAAAATGTTACCTGAGGTTAAATCTTATCCAGAGCTGTTTATGTTAACTAAAGAAAGATTTAACCAGTATTTTAATGGTTTGAATTGGGAATATTTGTTCTATAAATCAGCGTCGAAATATAGGGTGGTATACATACACTTAAAATAGCCATGTTTCTTAAATTAAGTGCTATTTCAAATGACACCCCAATCGTTTGGGTCAAAAAAAGTTTTTTTTACCCTCCTTACACCCATCCCCTAAACACACAGAAATATAATTATTTGAGAGTTCGCTATAATTTTCGTTTAAAATATAGCAAACTTTCTGTCTCTATGAATTTTTTCAAATTTTTTTTGTCTATCAGTGTCGAAACGTAGGGGGGGGGGGGGCGGTCTGGAATTTGCACATTTTTTAGAATAACTCAAAAACTGTGCACCGCAAAATTCTAACTAAAATTGCAAAGTTTCTGAAATTTAGTGCTCTTTCAAATGACACCCCACTCGCTTGGGTCAAAAAAGCTTTTTTTCACCCTTCCCCACACCAATCCCTTAAAAGCACAAAAAAAAAATTATTTGAGAGTACGCTATGTTTTTCGTTATGATTTTATTAAACTTCCTGGGCTCTGTGAATTTTTTCAAATTTTTCTGTTAATCAGGCTCGAAATGCAAGGGGGGGACCAACTTTTTATGTCACTTTATTGATAATAATTCAAAAACTATGCATTGCAAAATTCTAAAAAAATGGCAATATTTTTAAAATCAAGTGCTCTTTCAAATGACACCCCACATGACCTGGTTTTAAATGATGTTTTTACCCCATAACATGCCCACCCCTTTAATAAATATAGTTATGAGTATCTGCCACTTTTCTATATTTTTCATTAAAAACCTCCTCATTTTTCTATCATTCCAAATATATTTCAAGATTTTCGATAAAGTAGGGTCGGAGTTAATCGGGGCAATAAAACATCGAGAAAACGTCATTTTTCAAAATCATACAAAAAATGGTGAGGTGTAAAATTCCAAAATATATTTTTAAATAATGCTGAAATGAAGCCCTTTCATATGATACACTACTCGTCTCGATAAAAAATATATGTTTTCAAAGGCTTTACAGCGTACCTCTTTAAAACAAACGAACACAACTTTATTTATTTTTTAACCCGCCATCTTGTGTGGATAAGTTAGTTTTATAAGCACCTCAAATTTTAAGTTCATCGGATGAATGGTTCACGAGATAATCGAAATATGTAATGAGAAAAACACGTTGTACTCTCACCAATAGTGTTCCGTATAAAAACGGAACCCTAAAAAGACGAGAAAAAGGACTAATGGAGAATGACCTTAAGTCATTTACAAAAACACAAAAGATTTAAAAATTTTCAAAACTTTCAAAATTTCACATGTTGATTCAAACATAAAAAACTAAATTCAGTTGGGTAAACTCATAAAACAAATATGACTAGCTACCAATATTTTAATCTGAATCAAATTTGCGGTGCTTTGAAGTCTTCAATACTAGCCGAGAATAATTCTTCCCAGTGGAGTACGCAAGGGAGGGTTGCTGGGGATTTGAACCTCCCCCATGTTGCATCAAATCGGTTAAAAAATTATTCTAATATACACTTACATGGAATTTAAATTTAAATTTACTATAGTAAAAAGCTAATTGTCTGCATCAAATCCCTTATTTCATAATAACAGTAGTTATTCTGTGTATGTACATTATACATATTATTTAATCTATAATTCAATTTGAATTATAATTCATAACCATATATTTATATTATATTTAAATACCGATTGTGTTAAATGTTAAATACCGATTTTTTATTTAATTTTTAAGCTTTTAAATATAAAAAAAGTTGGTCAAGTGCGAAGAAAATTCGCTCGCCGAGGGTTCCGTGAATCAACAAACTGAATCAATAATAATTTAAATAAAGTTGTGTTGTAGACGTTTTATATCGCCAAACTATAGCGCCTATGATAAAAAATTTTTATGTGATAAAAATGATTTTTTCCTCGTAAATGTCAATTGCAATGTCTATTAAAAATTGATCCAAATTATACACAAAATATTAAATCTCGTCAAATATTAGCAATAGTAGTTTAAGGTAACTAAGGAGATATGCAATTACACCACCTTGTAAATGGTTTAAATGGGAAAATATATGTACATTATTAATTCAAATAACAATTCAATAATAATTGACGATAATTCAAAAACTGTGCACTGCAAAATTTAAAAAAAACTTACAATGTTTCTTAAATTAAGTGCTCTTTCCTATGACCACACTTGTTCGGATCAAAAATGATTTTTTTTTCACTCTTCCTCAATCTAACCCCCTAAAAACAGAAAAATAATTATGTGACACTTTGCTATAGTTTTAGATCAGGGTTTATCAAATTTCCTATCACTGTCTGTTTTTTCAAATTTTTATGTCAATCAACGCCGTAACGTAGGCAGGAAGGGGAACAACTTTCAGTTGCACTTTTTTGACAATGATTCAAAACCTGTGCACCGTAACATTTAAACAAAAATACAATGTTTCTTAAATTAAGTGCTCTTTCATTCGCTCTTTCCACTTGTTAGGGTCAAAAAAGATTTGTTTCACCCTTTTCCAATCTCACCCCCTCAAAATCTCACCCCCTCAGAAAAATGATTGAGGGACAGTTCGCTATAGTTTTCGTTCAGAGTTTATCAAACTTCCTTTTCTGTGAATTTTTTCAAATTTTTCTGTCAATTAAGCTCGAAACCCAAGGGGTGGGTCCAACTTTTTGTTGCACTTGTTTGACAATAATTAAAAAACTGTGCACTGCAAAATTTTAAAAATAATTACGTTTCTTGAATTAAGTGCTCGTTCAAATGATAACTCACATGGCTGGGTTTTAAATGGTGTTTTCCCCCTTCTCATTTCCACCCGCTTAATAAATACGATTATGAGTATTTTACACTTCGCTATATTTTTCGTTCAAAAGATACCACTTTTTCTATATTTCCTAAGACTTTTGAAGTTTTTTATTAAATAGGTTCGGAACTAAGTGGGGAAAGAAAACATGAAAAACGCTATTATTCAATTTTATTCAAAAAACAGTACAGTAAAATAGTATATTTTCCTACAAGAGATGAAAACATTGTTTTGTGAGTAAACATTTGTTCACGAGACGCGTTAGCGTCGAGTGAGACATGTTTACGAACGAAAAAGGTTTTTATCTCGCGTAGGAAATGCAATTTTTTCTATGATAGTAATATATAATCGATATTTACTATAAATTATAAAGTTAGAAATCGACAACAAAACATTCAAAATTCATATTCTATTTTTTCATGGTTACGTTGTTTAAAATACTTTGTAAAATTATATGAAAAACCATAGCAACTATAATTTGTTATTCTTTTTCACTAGTGAGTTTACTTTTCGCATCGAAAAAATTATAAATAGATTATTTTGTGTATTATTCGGGATAGTTTTAGGAATAACATCGTATCTTTCAAGCACAATTTGTGAAGAATTCATCTCTATCATGGCAAAACATGTTAAAATCACATTGTTTCGGAAATTATAGTCTCGATATTATTCGTTTAGTGTCGATTCCACTCAGGATGTGAGCCTTACAGATAGGGTTACCAACTCTTGAAAGCGCGCGACCCGGAGATTTTATAATATACAAAAATATAATTCAACTAGGGGACCCCTGTGCATTTGCACAAATTTTAAAACAAATATTTTTTTAAGCCTGAAATAAAATCACAATCCTAAATAATACGTCTATCCGCAAGCAAAGCATAAATTGAAATTGAAATGAGAATAAAATTTGAAAGAAATCAAAACCTCCTAAATCATAGCCCTACTGATTCAAGCCATTTGCAATAAACAATGAACATTGCCATATGCAAAAAAATGGTGTTTTTGAATAAATCCTTTTGAATTTTTTTTATATGGAGTTTTATTTTTCCAGTTGGCGTTATGGCGATTTTTTCAATTTTTTTTTATATTGAGTCACGATTTTGTTTGTGCTAAAAATGAGTTAGGCTTCTATATCGGGGGTTTGAAGAAATTCAAAAAATTTCGTTTATTTTTGTTTATTTTAGTCTTTTTTGATTTTTGATACCTTTTTGTATTCTCTTCTTTCTCTTCTGTATTCTCTTCTGAATTCTCGTCTTTACTATGGCTACGCTTTTTCGTGGCTTGTGTATTATATATATGATAAAAATTTAATTTAATTTAATCTCCATGAAATTAATACAGCATAATTTGCATTTTCCTGTAAACTCGTTAACTTTTTCGAGCCCCTCATAGTTTTGATTTTTCAACCATTCGTTATTGAACGAGATGTAATAACATTTTCTTTTATTGTCATTGTTTTGTTTGGGATTATTTTCATTTGACTGATATTTATTATTTAATAGTAAAATTAACATACGCACAGTTTTATATGGGCAACTAATTAAATTCAAATGTCAAAACCATTCAAAACTAACAACAAAAAACTATTAACATTAACCCAATATAGACATAAAACATCAATTAGCTTATACGTAATATGGAAAAACAAAATATCCAATGAACCAACATAAATAACCAAAAAACTCATTGCAAAACTAAACTCTGCCGTTTTCTAATACACAGAGTTTCGTGTTTTTTGTTTTCAAACGAATTCTGTTTATGTGATTTGAAAGAAATTCGACATTTTTTATGTAATTATTATTTCGCCCGGAGATTTGCCTTCCAAACCCTGAACCCGGAGATTTGCCAGCAAACCCTGAGTCTCCGGGTGAAAAATACTCAGTTGGTAACCCTACTTACAGACCAGTTGTCTTTTTGTGTTCGATATGTTAAAAGTAATACCATTTGTGAACGATTTATTTCATTTATTGAAATCGAAGGTCATACATCGAATTATCTTTTGGACATCATTATGAAATTCCACATTGAAAACGAAATAAACATTGATAATTGTAGAGGCCAGTCATATGACAGCGTTTACAATATGGCAGGTATTTATGGTGGCCTACAAAGATTGATTCGTCAAACAAATGAAACAGCAATTTTTGTCCCTTGCTCTGCGCATTCATTAAATTAAGTCGCTAAAAATAGTGTTTCTGGCAATACTGCTGCAACTAAGTTTTTTGATATAGTTGAAAAACTTTATGAATTTTTCGAATATTCCCCCTTTCGATGGAATCGATTACAAGAACAATTAACCGAAAATAGCGAGTACATGTTAAAGAGAGCAACTGGAACGATGGTCAGCTAGATACGAATCATTTCACGCTTTACATTCTTGTTATTTAAAAGTGTTGCATGTTTTAAAATCTTTCCTACATGAGGAAAGCTTCAGTGATGATAACAAAGCAGTGGTAACAGGTTTGATAAAAAAACTATGTCAATTGGAAAATATTTTGATGCTTGTCCTCTGGAAAAGTGTACTAACCAAGTTTAATTTTGTGAATCGAGCATTACAAAAATCTAATTTAACTGTCTCGGTGACAAAAAAACTATTTGATTCAATAGTTACAGATTTGGAAAATAAAGATTACAAAAAAATTTTTGATGAAGCCTGTCAGCTTTTAAATTCTGTTCCATCTAATATTCAAACCGTAAACAATATTCAAACTCGCTCAACGTCACAAACACTTTGTCCAGAGGAACAAAAAGACCACCTTGAAAAATCTTTGTTTAAGCCAATTATAAAGGCTTTGCTTTTCAATCTGAGAGAGCGTGCTAAAGTTTATGAAGATCTAGATAGCCAGTACTCGTTTTTGATACATCTAAATTCAATGAGTGATGAAGAGATTGCTCATTCTTGCAAAGCAATAACAGCAAAATACCCAAAAGATCTCAATGCAAATCAATTGATTGACGAATGTCAATTTGCCATAAATTATTTCACATTTGATAATTTAAATTATGAATCGATGTACAAAACAATGTTCAATGATAACACTAGTTTACAAATTTTGAACTTTTTTTGTCTGCCTGAATAAAACCCAACTTTTCTTATGGATTTGGACCTCCTGAACACGAATATCATATTCATTTTTTTTGGTTAGCTCTTGTTTTTGAGATATTCACGAAAAAAATCATATACAAATAAAATACAACTTTTGTCAAAAAAAGACATTTCATAATCAACTAACTGATATTTTCCAACTCCTAAAATAATCCCGAAGTAGGAGGAGCTAGATCTAATACGAAAACAACCTATATATAAATCAATTATGTTGCAGAGTTTAAATTATTCTTATAGTTAAATTTTTTTTCCAAATTTTGAGTTTTGACTTTCTTTGGGAAAACTTGAATAACTTGGTGCTTGGAGCTGCACCAATATTCGTATCTTTTACCTTAAAAGAAAGAAAATTAAATCTACTATAGGTTCCAAGAAATTAAAAAAAATTAGTGTCTTTATTTGTTCAAAATTTATGGTGTTGAAAATGGAAAAATTTAAAAAAACGTGAATTTTTCGTATTTTTTCAACTTTTTACGACTGTAACTTCCAGAATCCTTAACGAATTTTTACAAAATATATCTTAAAATGTTTGTTGGCATATTTACTATGCACTTGTTTTATTAATATGTTTAATTTGTTTGTTTTGTAAAATATGAGACCCAAAAACCGAAACAACATTTTTGATCACCAAAAAATTTGGTTTTTTCGTGAATATCTCAAAAACAAGAGCTAACCAAAAAAATGAATATGATATTCGTGTTCAGGAGGTCCAAATCTATAAGAAAAGTTGGGTTTTATTTCGGGAGATTTTTCTTCTAAACTAGTGTAATCTTTCCATCAATTTTCCGAATATCGATATTTTATTACGGATGTTTTTGTGAATGCTTGTCAGTAATGTTATAGAATATAGATGAACGATCATTTTCAAAACTGAAGTTAATCAAAAGTTATTTGCGTAATACTATGAGTAATGATAGTTTGAACGATTTATCCATTCTTTCTATTGAAAATAAAATTTTGGACGAAATTAAATTCGATGAAATTATAGACCAGTTTGTAACACTTAAGTACAGAAAAAATGTAATTTAAATGCCTGAAAATAAAGATATCTTATAATATAAGTATAGAATATAAGTAATATAAATATAGCTTTTGCTTGGGGCCCCTGAATCGCGGGGCCCTGGTGCGGTTGCCTAAAAACTTGTATGGTAATCCGCCACTGATATATATATATATATATATATATATATATATATATATATATATATATATATATATATATATATATATATATATATATATATATATATATATATATATATATATATATATATATATATATATATATATATATATATATATATATATATATATATATATATATATATATATATATATATATATTAGGGTGTTCCTTAATTTTTAATTTCAAAATATTTTTGGTCTAACCCCCTAAATCAGTGTGTATACTCATAAAAATGAACTGCAAGAAATTTTAGGTCAATCAAATAAAGTTAACCCGTGCCGACTTGAAGTTGAACTTTGGCTTAAGAGTTATTCTATATGAAATCATCGAAAAAAAAGAAAAATTGTTGCTGCACTGTCTTAGATGTTACTCAAACTTTGTGGAAATGTTCTTTAGGGTCCAAAATATCAAAATACACAAGCATTTAATTTTCGCACCCGCCACTTCCGGTCCACGCAAAATAAAGCACTTGAAAAGTCGCATTTTTGTGTTTTGCAGTTTTGGCTGTAAAAATTTTTCTATTAAAGATATTGATTCGATCAAGATGGCATTATGAAGCTGGAAGATGTTAGTTTTTAAAACAAAAACAAAAATTGACATAATTCATATATTTAAAAAATGAAAGAGTATTGAAAATACGTGTATTTTATTGATTTCTTGTGATTTTCAATTGACACCAGCGTCTGCACTGTTGAATATAAAAGTCTAAATATTCTCAAATATCAAAGTGCACATATCGTTATAGTATACAAAATTAAAATCGACTCGTTCAGTCAACTCGTAATGCAAAAAATCTTTACTTGAAATTTTGAAATTTCAGCAATTTGCATGTTTCAGGCTACAATTTGGACGTGTTTGGTAAAAGACAAAATTTTGAAATTAGCAGGATATTTAGTTCTTACCTTTAACTTTAAAAAACTTAAAGGTTTGTTTTGTTATTTGCTCTTGACGCGGCTGTACAGGCGTTTAAACATTATATAGCCATTTGTTTCTTACAGCATACAGCTTCTTACTTACAGCTTACAGTTTCTTACATTCTTATTTTTGTTTATGAAACTACCATCTTTCAGCTTTATAATGCCACATTGATCGAATCAATATCTTTATTGGAAAAAGATTTACAGCTAAAACCGCAAAACACAAAAATACGACTTTTCAAGTACTTTATTTTGTGTGGACCGGAAGTGGCGGGTGCGAAATTAAATCCTTGTGGATTTTGATTTTTTGGACCCTAAAGAACATTTCCACAAAGTTTGAGTAAAATCTAAAACAGTGCAGCAACAATTTTTCTTTTTTTTCGATGATTTCATATAGAATAACTCTTAAGCCAAAGTTCAACTTCAAGTCGGCACGGGTTAACTTTATTTGATTGACCTAAAATTTCTTGCAGTTAATTTTTATATGTATACACACCGATTTAGGGGGTGAGACCAAAAATATATAGTTATTTTTTTTTTCTCATATGACTAAGGAACACCCTAATATATATATATATATATATATATATATATATATATATATATATATATATATATATATATATATATATATATATATATATATATATATATATATATATATATATATATATATATATATAATATATATATATATATATATATATATATATATATATATATATATATATATATATATATATATATATATATATATATATATATTATATATATATATATATATATATATATATATATATATATATATATATATATATATATATATATATATATATATATATATATATATATATATATATATATATATATATATATATTTATATATATATATATATATATATATATATATATATATATATATATATATATATTATATATATATATATATATATATATATATATATTTATTTATTTATTTATTTATTTATTTATTTATTTATTTATTTATTTATTTATTTATTCATTTTTGATTCTGATTGTACAACAAGTGAAAAATATTATATATATGTATTAAACAATGTGAGTAGTAAGAAAGAGTTTAATTAATTATAATCCAAATGGTTATGAATTGAAATTACTACTTCATTATTCATTATTACAGTGTACAGTTTCTGTAAAGTCTTAAGTACTGAAAGTACTTGTGTGACTTTTTACATGTGTTCTTATTTTAAATAATAAAAAATTGTATGTCTAAAAGTTAACAAAATAAATAATTAATTACAATAACAGAAAAAAAAAATAATTGAATTTTGCTTATATTATAATGTGTGTCCATCTAATCATAAATAACCAGCAGGAATATTAAACGTTTATGTTGTCTTCTTGCAGCCATTTGAGAGCAAGTGGAACATGAGCCATTGAGGTATCCATATAGAAAGCTTTTCTGATGTTTGTTGGTAATGAGTTGAAGAGTGTAGGTCCTAATATCTTGAAACATGTTTCCCCAATTGCTGTTTTATATTTAGGAACTCTAACTTTGTATTTATTTGATTCTCTGGTAGGTCTCAGATTGGGAATGAATATAAAGTTTGTCTTCTTATGCTATATTTCAGTAGACTTTCGTAGAACGAATTTTTAATATTTAATACGTTGAGTTCTTCATAAATTAATTTTGTTGGATACAAATGAGGTCTATTCAGTATAACTTTAATGGTTTTCCTATTTAAAGTTTCAAGAGGAGTGATGGCATTTTTAAGAGCCCCACCCCACACAAGAATTGCGTAACTCCAAACAGGAGAAAAAAGAACTTTGTAAGTAGTTCGTAGAAGCTCTCTTGAAAGAATACTTCTCAACTTTTTGAAGCTGAAAATCATATATCTAATTTTATTACACGTGTTCATAATATGTTGTTTCCATTTCATGTGAGGGTCAAGAGTAATACCAAGGTATTTGATTTCTTTAACAACTTTTATTTGGATGTTTCTGGAGAAGGCAGTGTTGTTTATATTGACCATTTTGTCATTAGGTATACTATCAGCGTAGCAGCCATAGAACATTATATTGGTTTTGTTAGTGTTTACAGTTAGACCATTTTCTGTGAACCACTGTAGCACCTTTGTGGTATCTTCAGCAATATCTTCAATTAATTTATTCCAGTCGGTGTTCGTATAAAGGAGAACAGTGTCATCCGCATATCCTACTATTTTAGCATTACAATTTATTTGGTAAAGATCGTTCACAAAAATCAAAAATAAGAGTGGGCCTAAAATCGTTCCTTGTGGCACACCACAATTTAAATACTCCTCGTTGCTGATATTACTTCGGAATTTAACTCGTTGAGTTCTGTTTTCGAGGTAAGATTTTAATATTAAGTAGGTTTTGCCTCTCAATCCAATTCTTCTAATCTTTTCTAGCAAAAGCTTATGATTTATTGTATCAAATGCCTTAGTTAGGTCAATAAATACACCAGAGCATTTTTGTAAGTTATCCATTGCATTTCTTATATACGAGGTGACTTCACTTAATGCGTCTACAGTTGATCTACCAGTTCTAAATCCATATTGCGAATCCGACAAAAAATTAATTTTATTCAAAAACTTTGCGATTCTTTTGTGTAGGCATTTTTCATAAATTTTAGCCATACATGATATTATAGAAATAGGCCTATAGTTGTTCAATAAATCCCGTTGTCCGTTTTTGTAAATTGGCAGCACTTCTGCTATTTTAAAGGATTCTGGACAAATATTTTTGTTAAACGAATTATTTATAATTTCAGACAATATTTCTGAAATCAGGTGACTTAATTCTTTAAGACATTTAGCAGAAATTTCGTCCGGACCAGTCGTTTTATTAGGATCCAATTCTGACAGTAGGCTAAAGATTTCTTCAGGACTTGTATCTTCTAGAGAGAAACTATCTTTCATGTATTTTGTTGACACTTTAAAATCATTTGCTGCCAGATTGTTAACAAGGTTATTTCCCACAGTTGCAAAATACTGATTGAACTCATTTGCTATATTATTATCATCACAGCATATCTGACCTGTTAAGGGGCTAATAATACGGTTTGGTAACCTACTACTTTTCTTTGAAGTACCTGTTATATCTTTAATAGTCATCCACGTTTTTCTTGGGTTATTAGTTACTGCTAAAATCTTATTTTTGTAGTATAAAGTTTTAGACTTTCGTATTTCTGCAATTATTTCGTTTCTTATTTTCTTAAACTGTAATCTTAGAACGTTATCGTTGGGACTTTTAAGTATCTTCTTCTGCAAATTATCTCTAATAATTATATTTGTAATAGTTGACTGATTTATCCATGGTTTTCTGGGTCTGCAGTTTCGATGAAAAGTTTTTCGGAGCTTGATCTATGTATTCCTTCTTTTAAGATTTCAATGAGCAATTTAATTTGAAGGTTGGGGTCATTTTGAGTCCTTATGCTCTGCCAGTCTTGTTCTTCAATGAAGTTTCTTAGTGCATTGTAGTTAACACTCTTAATTGTAGTTCTCGGCTCAATTTTTGGCATGATTTTGGTTGCATAAGGTACAAAAACTCCAACAGGCAAGTGGTCCGTGATATGTTTCAATAAAACGAAAGAGTGTATGTCTTTATTGGATACTTCTGATCTTAAAAAAATGTGATCTAAACAACTATCACGGTTTCCATGTTGAATTCTAGTGGGATGTTTATTACAATTGCTAAAGCCATACTCACTAAAAATATTTAGGTATTCATGAATTATATGGTCTGGCTCACTCAAGTTCATGTTCATGTCCCCAATCATTATATGTTCTGCATAATTATTTTTCTCCAGATAGTTTCGAATGTCATTAATGAAAATTTCTTTGTTAATTTCATGCAATTTATAAAGTGTGGTAATATAAATATTCTTAGTTTCTAACGTTATTTTAATTTGGACAGCTTTCAGTTGACCAATGTCAACAATATCATAGTCATAACATAGTTCGCTCCTTACAAATGCTACCACACCATCATTTTGATTTAATCTACTATTATTATATATAATATCATAACCTTTTCTTCGATATAAATTGAGATTGAGTATTTGTCGAGTTTCAGTAAAAATTATTACATCGAAGTTGTTAATTAGTTCTTCATTTGTTATGAAAAAGTTATCCATATTTTTGTTTAGGCTTCTTATATTTGAATGAATAATCTTCAACATACTGCATTCTTCAAGTATATGTTTAGAGTCATCAAGGCTGTTTTATATCAGCTGATTAATATAATCATCATCAATTTCATCAAAAAAGGTTGTAATAGACATAAAGATAATTAATATCGTTAACACTGATCTTACAAATTAACTCTGTACAGTTAATTTTATTGCTCAAATATTTATTTTTAGATGTAAACAATGACCGTATGGTTTTTATGGTGTATCTTTTTTTTATCATGAATGTTGATTTGATTGCTTTTGATAGTAAGTATTTCAATTAGCTTGTTTTAAAATTAAGTCGACATAAGATTTGCTTTTAATGTGTATAAAGCTACTGGTATCATCTTTTCTCACAAGCACTTTACCATTTGCAAACCATATGTATTTAAAGCCAATAGTTTTTAGTTCTTTCGCTTTTCTAAGAAGATCAGTGTTGAAGATGGTGAGAAAACTCCTAAAAAAGATTTGATCAGTTTCTTTGTTATTTTTGAAAAACTTACATGTAAATAATGGACCAATAATTTTTTTTGTATCCAAAAAACGATGTTTGTAAATAGGGTGACTGAATTTCACCAGTGTTGAGTCGGGAAATTTTTTATATATATATATATATATATATATATATATATATATATATATATATATATATATATATATATATATATATATATATATATATATATATATATATACATATATATATATATATATATATATATATATATATATATATATATATATATATATATATATATATGATTAAAAAAAATTTTCTTTGGTATATAGTCCTTTTTATTGTTTTAATTTTTTATTTTAGCATTTTACGTTTCGTTGGAGTTCCCAACATTTTCAAAAATCTCATTTTTCTTTTCAATTATTTAAAAAAAAAATTTATAATCGTCAAACATTTACAAAAAACCACAAAAAATTTTTAAAAAAAACTTAAGACGAAAAACTAAACACTATTTACAAGATTTGTCAAAATTTAAAACTATTTAAAAAAATTTTCTATTAAAATTAGGTAAAACATTTTCTATTTAAAATACTATAAATATAAGACAACACAATTAGGACACGGAACTTATATTTTGAAACAAGAATTATTAATAATTATATATATATATATATATATATATATATATATATATATATATATATATATATATATATATATATATATATATATATATATATATATATATATATATATATATATATATATATATATATATATATATATATATATATATATATATATATATATATATATATATATATATATATGGGGCATTTCACGTCAACTAAGTGTGAAAAAAAAAATTTGTTCCTCAAAATTTGGGAATAGGTAGTACTTTATGAGAAAACAATTATCAAATTTTTTCAGATTTTTTGATTCACACCATGGCCGTCAGTGGCGCTCTCAAAATTTTTGCTTCGATCACAAGCTTGTGAATTTTCTAGGAAAATGGGTGCGACTGAAAAAAAAATGGAATAATATGATTTTGTTAGAATTGTGATCATAGATTACGATAAAAATATTTTCAAAATATTTTGGGGTAGTTTTCACCCTTATTTTAAGGGTTAAAATTTTAAAACCGAGATTTCGAGAAATATGTCACGATTTTTTTTCAAATTTTTTTTTTTAATTTCTTCTTTCTTTTATCTGCTTTCGATTAATTATTGTTTGGTGATGGGCATCGACCAGGAACTGCCCCAAAAAAAGACCCAAAGGTGAAAAAATGTGGTTTTAACGTATTTTCTCATTCTGTGAGATAATAAACGAAAAAAAAACAGTATATTCTTAGATTGTTTGGGTTGTTGATTACGAATCTTAAGTTAAATTAAAAAAAAACAAAATGGCGGATCAAATATGGCGGCTAACTTTTCTAAAATTATCCAATTTTGAAATTTAAAAAACACTTTCGTATTCTACTTAAAATTCTAAGACGAAAGTATTTACGAAAATTTTTTGTTAAGATCTGCCGTTATCGAGATAAAAATTCATAAAGTTTGAATATTGATAATATACGTATTTACTATTTAACGTTTAATTTATTCGTTTTTAGCTGGGCTTAGAATTTGATTCTAAGAACTAATCAACATCTTTTAGGTTCTTAAAGTCGGTTAGGACGAATCTTATGTCAGGTTTACAAAAATAAAAATGGCGGCTCTAATATAACAGCCATCTTTTCGAATATCGCTAAATTTTGAAATTCAAAAAATACTTGCAGTTCTAATATCATATGGTTTTATTTATTTATTTATTAATATAGTAATCTTATGAAAAATACTACATATAGCCTTCTACT
Source organism: Diogma glabrata (assembly GCA_963693315.1). Taxonomy (NCBI): domain Eukaryota; kingdom Metazoa; phylum Arthropoda; class Insecta; order Diptera; family Cylindrotomidae; genus Diogma; species Diogma glabrata. The sequence goes on along the minus strand of OY856187.1, from coordinate 259,452,311 downwards.
AATTTAGAATTCATGAACAAATTAGAATTATGCAATTCACATATGTGGGTAATTCTTTTATAAACCGAACACCTTTCTGACTGACCCATTTTTGATTTCGCTGAAATTTTTTTCGAGATTTTTTATCAAAAAAGAAGACATACGTGTTCGAGGATTTTTCTTTCGGAAAATAGAGCTCTTCTAAATTTCGAGAATTTCGTGATTTTTGGCTTGCAGACTTATTTTCAGAAATTCGTAACTTCGGTTGTATAGAAGATTTGAAAAAAAATCGTGACATATTTCTCGAAATCTCGGTTTTAAAATTTTAACCCTTAAAATAAGGGTGAAAACTACCCCAAAATATTTTGAAAATATTTTTATCGTAATCTATGATCACAATTCTAACAAAATCATATTATTCCATTTTTTTTTCAGTCGCACCCATTTTCCTAGAAAATTCACAAGCTTGTGATCGAAGCAAAAATTTTGAGAGCGCCACTGACGGCCATGGTGTGAATCAAAAAATCTGAAAAAATTTGATAATTGTTTTCTCATAAAGTACTACCTATTCCCAAATTTTGAGGAACAAATTTTTTTTTTTCACACTTAGTTGACGTGAAATGCCCCATATATATATATATATATATATATATATATATATATATATATATATATATATATATATATATATATATATATATATATATATATATATATATATATATATATATATATATATATATATATATATATATATATATATCAGTGTTGCAAAACGTTACTCGTAACGTAACGCAAAAACGAAATAACGAAATGAAATAGCGTTATTAGTAAGAATTACGTTCATAACGTTTTAAAAATTAAACTACGTTACAATAACGTAAAACGTAACGATAACTCAATATTTTATTTCGTTTTTCGGGTGACTTTTTTTATAATTATGTATATGAAAATCAAAACCCAAAAACCGGTTGAATAAAATCCAACTTATCTGCTCTTTATCAATTTTTGCGGACGCTTAAACTACAGATTTTGGAAGTTCTAATACCCGATTTATAGTCGGTAACGTTAACTTAACGTTAACTTTAACTTAACCCTAACCTAAGACATCTAAAAATTTTGATTTATTGTCGGTAAGAAATTACGTATTCATTGACGTTTGATCTGATATTAATTATGGTTTTGTAATCAATGTTACAAATCAATCAATTCTTTTAAAGTAATAAACTGATTTTAAAATCAATATTTAAAATAATAAAATTCGAAACATACATTTGATACAAAATTTAAAAATAAAAAAATTTATTTTCATATTAATTTTCTGCTAATATTTGGCTTTAAAGTCGCTCTTTTTATATCCTTTGCATTTTTTGAAAAATAAAATTTTATTTTTATGGACACTTGCAATTAAATATTACTTTTCTTCAGTTTTTATACCAAACGTCAAAAAATCCTTAACAAAATCTTTAAGATAGAGTGAAATGAACTTTACGTTAAGTTAACGTTAAGTTTGCGTTAACGACTATAAATGCTCTAGTGCATTTTCATGTATTTGTACTTTACGTTAAGTTAAAGTTACCGACTATAAATCGAGAAATCAATCTGAAGATCTATTAAAAGCAACTCTAATAGTTATAAACAAACTATCAGATTTGTGAAAACTCCTGATAAGATTGCTTAGTTTTGGTAAAAATTAATTATTTTTAATATGAAATGATTTCAAAATATTCGTCAGAGTGACGTGAATCCATTGTATAATTCTTTAATTTTAATTACGTCAGTTACATATCTACGCCCGTCGATGATCTCCACGAGATCAAAACTATAGTAGTGTGAATTATAAAAAATATATATACTTAAAAATTTTAAAATTATTGATTTATAATTGTTTTTTATATATAACAATAGTGAATAATAAAAGGTGTCGTTATTAAAATTAAAGAATTTGAAATGAGTCAAATTTTATAGTTACGTTATTTTAAAATTAAATTGTAATGTTTAAAACTAATCTGTTAAACATTACATTTAATTTTAAAATAACGTAATTATAACGTTATAACATAATAAAATATAATACTTTTCTGTTTCATAACGAAATAACGTACCGAAAAAATAAATATACTGTTATAAAAACGAAACGCATAACGTTACGATTTTTTTTTTCGTTTTGCAACACTGATATATATATATATATATATATATATATATATATATATATATATATATATATATATATATATATATATATATATATATACCAGCCCTGCCATTGTTTTTGAACAGCATAAAATACAAATAAGTTTTATTCTATAACGTCTTTTTTAAATAATTCTCTCACGAAAACCAAACGTCTACGTTGACTACGTTTTTCATGTCCTATTCCTTTATAAATGCTATACTAAAGATATCCATATCATAATCAACAATTAATACATACACTTTAATTTATTAAATATCAGAAATGAATCTTACAAGCTCAAAATCGCAAGAAAACACAATGTTTACAAATTCCATAAAATGACATTTCACCTATAAAATAATAATTACGTTTCACACCGTCGATATTATACTTTATTTCATAAGTATTATATTTACTAGCTAGCAAATGAAAATAGCAAATTTAAAATAATTGTTGTGATAGTTTGCTTTCACACCGTTGCTATTATACTTTATTAAACTATACTAGCTAGCAAATTGCTACGGTGGGAAACTAGTATTAGACGTTTGGTTCTTGTGAGAGTTTATTTAAAAAAGACGTTATAGAATAAAACTTATAAGTATTTTATGCTGTTCAAAAACAGTGGCAGGGCTGGTCTAAATCTAGTTTCAACTTCTCTGGGTTGTAAATTTCATTTTAAAAACTATAACGCCCGATTTATAGCCGGTAACTTGAACTTAACGTTAATTTAACGTAAAGTACAAATGTATGAAAATGCACTAGAGCATTTATAGTCGTTAACGCAAACTTAACGTTAACTTAACGTAAAGTTCATTCCATTCTATCTTAAAAATTTTGTTGATTTTTTGACGTTTAGTATAAACTGACCAGACGTCCCACGCTGGGTGGAAATGTCCCACATTTCATTGCGTTGTCCCACGGAGAAATCTGTCCCACGAAGCGTCCCACGAAACAAATGTTTCCACCACATTTGCCCGCATTATCGAAATAATAAAAAAACATTATATCATCTACGTAAAGTTTTCGCAATATCTCAGTCAAAGCTATGGCAGTTTTTTCTTGCAGTTTGTATATAATGTTTTTTAACGTTATTAACGTTAATTTAACTATAGAGAGAACAAACCAGTGCAATATTTTTTTTACTGAAATAGTGTTTTAACTATAATTTTCATAGAAATGCTTAACTCAGTCTTTTTCACTTCAATAATTTGCATTTTATTTTGCAAATATCTTTCGATCTCTAGGAGATCTTTCCGTGAAAAAGTTTCTTTATCTATAGAAATATCTTCCCTGAGTATGTACGAGAGATCGAAAGTATATTAGGAAAAATAAAATACAAAATATTTTACTTAAAAAGACTCATTTCTCTTTATCAATTCATAAACATTTAAATTTTAATAACATAAAAACAATTAACAATTTTATTTTATTCCAGCACTCGTTTCAACCCTTTAAAATAATATTCATAAATTAAAATGTTTATAATTTGAATGTCGTTCTTACTCGTAAGAGCAAAATTTTTGTTTTTTTCGATTTCACTCCTTTGGAGAAAAATAGTACCTTTTCGTCATCCCTTATATTAATTTTTCTAACAATACATGCATAATTGAACAAATCATTCACAAGAATTTTATATTTTTTCCGTAACAACTTTTCCGTAATAACAAGAAGTGATATAAGGAGCGTTCCAAACTCTGTTTAAAACACACTTTAGCTAGGTAGCTCAAAAGTAAAATTATAATTTTATAATTGTTATAATTTTTTTCTCAATAAAAAATAATCAAAGTAAGCAGCATAAAAACATAATAAATAGTATAGATTTGTAAAAGACAGAACAAGAGGTAGTAAAATTTCTAGAAGAAAATCATTAAATATCCGACAGCCAATACGGTTTTCGAAACAAAAGATCAACTACCGATCTATTATACTATGTAGCGCATTGTTGGAACAGCGTACTTGATAAAGGTGGTGAAACATACGTTATCGCTTTAGACATCTCAAGGCATTCGATCGAGTCTGGCATGCCAACTTAATCAACAAGCTCGTTGCGTATGGTTTTCATCCCAATGTTGTGAGCTGATTCAAAATTTTCTATCCAACCGATACATTTCGGTCTCCTTAGACGAATTTTTTTCTGAGTCTAAACTAATTAACGCTCGTGTACCTCAAGGCTCAGTATTGTCCCCAACACTATTTTTGATTTATATCAACGAATTGTTGAAAATCACCAGCAACCCAATAAATAGTTTTGCAGATGATAGTACTCTGAACAAGTCGTTCGAGCCCCTTCCTTCGAAAGGTAAAATGCACGAACGAATTAATCCCGCCCGAAGAGACGCTGCCATAAACGTAAATAAAGACCTAAAAAAAGTCGCCGATTGGGGTGACCAAAACCTGGTCAATTTCAACTCTACCAAAACACAGCTGTTGATTGTTTCCAGATTAAAGACCGAGTTCCCCAAAGATATTTTATTCAGTAGTGTGATGAACCAATAGGTGAATGTAAAAACATTCGTTTATTGGGTGTCACAGTTTCAAATGACCTACTCTGGAACGATTATGTAATGGCGATGGCAAAAAGTGCGTCTAAAAAACTCGGCCTCCTAAATAGATGCAAAAAAATTTTCACTCCATACCAATTGCTCCATGTTTATAAGTCCTATATTCTTCCCTGTATGGAGTACTGTTGTCAAGTTTGGGGTGCTGCTTCTGTTTCCATCTTGGCCCTCTTGGATTCTGTTCAAAAGCGGGCTATACGAATTGTGGGTGATCGAGCTTTGACATCTAAACTTGATTCCCTTCAATATCGTCGCACTGTTGCTGACCTCGTTGGTTTTTACAAATATCGTCATCAACAGTGCTCAGATGAAATCAGCGGCATCATGCCTCAAACTTATTTTTACCCCCATTCCACTCGGCAATCGGCTACCGCAACCAGTGAAACGGTTGAGATCCTGCGCTGTCATACTGGCAGATCGCAGAAAGACTTCTTTGTCCGAACTGCATACAAATGGAATAGTTTGCCGGAACCCTTAGTCTCAGGTGGCTTCAACCTCCAGAGGTTTAAAAAATGCGTTAATCAACACCTTAGAACGCCAGTTGTTGTGGGACCTAGGTCTAGACCTAGGACTTAAAATGTGTTTATGTGTTGTTGTGACATATACTCTAAACCCTATAACACAACACTTTTTATTTAAAATAAAAAATACTGTTACGTTTTTCTCACCTTACTTCGAATTGGCCTTACTCACAATTCGTTAAACGCGATTCCCAATCTCTTCTGAGTTCGATCACTGATTAGTAAGCACAAACACCAGGTTTTATTAAGTATTCAACAACTTAATTGTTCCACAACAACCAGGAAAACAATACAGCAAACAATATTCCTAACTAGAATATTCTCTCAACAGCTTCAGAAACTCCAACGGTTTATTGTAGAAATTTCCAGTACACCACGTTCAAAATAATACACAAAATATTTCTACTCAATAACACTTATAACTTTATTACACTTATAACTTTACACAAAAACTAATTTAAAGATCACTTTTATAATTTTAACTTCACAATCGCAGGTTTAAAATAAAACTAATTTTACATTTAATTTCACTTTACTGTCGCAGGTTTAAAATAACACTAATTAAAAACTACAAAAGGTATTTTTCTTATATACCGTCTGCAATACTTCTAGATAATTCGACATCACTTTCCAGAAACCTTGAGAAAACATTAGAATACTCGATTATTTTACGTTATGTTGATTTGATTCATAAAATCGTTTATGTTGACCCTATTTCTAAGAAGAGACAACAACAACAATATTCATTTCATTAACTTGTTTGTTGATTTTATTTTCCTGGAAGTGACCGTAATCGTTTAGATCTTTCTGTAATCGTCTAGATTTTTCTGCACTCGTAACATTACCCTCCACTTAAGCCTGTTCGTCCCGAACAGGATCTAGCTCTCTCCTCCAATTATTGAATCCAAAAACATTTTTTTTTTTCCTATTTCCCAGGCTGTTTAGAATTACTTCCGGTTCCTTTCTAAGTACTGGGCCATTACTTTGTTTTATGTCAGCCCACCGTGATGAGTAGGGATTCTCGTTATTTCTACAGTGCTTCTTATCATTTCCCTTTGGGAGTTTCACAATGCCATGTCTCCGAACCATTCTCATTTTCAGCTGCGATTCATACCCGTTTGCAGCTATTTGAACCACCTCTTTTACATCGCTCACTTCGTTATGGGCTTGGACCTGTTTCCTTTTTAACTTTCGGCATTTGTTTAATCGTCTGCGTCGGTTGACGTTTCTTTCCGTCATCTGTTTGGATGATGGTTCTGGATTTTCATCTGCACTGCATAGTTTCTCATCGCTGCCAATATCTGTTGACTCTGCCTTATTCACAAGTAGTGGCATCTGAACATTATTAACCTTTAGGATCCCACATCCAAAATCGAAGACTAATTCATTCGCCTTCATGAAGTCCATCCCCAAAATGACTTCATCCATAATGTCTGCCACTAGCACCTCTTGTTGATAGCAGTTATTTCCCAATTTTATTTCAGCGATTCTTTTACCTTCTATTTCAGCACATTCTCCAGTTACTGTTTGGAGTTTCAATCCATCTGATGGTTCCAAAACACCGTCAATTAAACCTTTGCGAACGAATGTTCGAGCTGAACCTGTATCCAGTGTCATGAAGCAACCTTTACCTTCAAGTTGTCCGTTGATACCCAAGCTTCCACCATTTACCGCAATTCTTGAAATTGGAATGTAGGCCGCATTCTCCTCACTTTTTGGCTTTACAGTTGCACCTTCAACAGACTTTCGTTGAATAGGAGACGAAGATCTATCACGCTTCCTGTTCCAGCAGTCCTGTGAGATATGGCCCGATTTTCTACATATCCAACACAAGATTTTCCTACTGATGCTCCTGAACCCTCCGTGCTGCTTGTCTTCGACTCCCATATTCTTCGCAGAAAACGACGATCTATCTGCTTCTTTAGTTTTCCTGCACTCCCGCGCCATGTGACCCTCTTCGTCACATACCCAGCATCTGATGTCGCTTCCACTTCTGTGTGCCAATACTTCTCCTTTGATGTTCCCCTCTACATTCCATTTTCTGCATCCACCAGATGGCATACACATCCTCCGTACCATCTCATATTGCATTGCGTATGCGACAGTTTCATGGAAAGTCGAATTAGGTGTAGTTATTACTTTGATCCTGGTTCCTGGATCTCGGATACCATCAGTAAAAGCCTCGATCTTCATTTTCTCCATAAAATACGGTGGAGTATTCGAGTGTGCCAAATGTACAAGCCGTTCTACTGCCGAAGAATAGTCCTGAAGGCTTTCTTCATTCCGTTGCAAGCGACCCTTTAACTCGATCCGGTATAGCTCCTTTTTGTGGTCGCTGCCATATTTTCGTTCCAACGCATTCATCACTTCAGCATAGCTTTTGCGATCGTTTTCTGGTACTGCCTGTAATGCTTCAGCTGCTTCACCTTTAAGCGCAACTATCAATGCAGCAAGACGATTTTCAGCGTTCCAAACATTTTGATCAGCTGCGGTCTCGAACTGGAACTTGAAGATGCCGAAAGATGTGGTACCGTCATACGATGGTGGCTTTAGTTTAATATTTGCTATTTGTTGTACCACATGTGAAGTGACTTTATTCGTTTCAACATCTTGCAACCGTTTCTCGAAATCATCTACTTTTGCAAGTACCTTTTTGTTTTCATCAAGTACTTTCTGCTCTAGCTCTTTCACCTCTTGATGAACTCTGCCTACTTCCTCCCGTAACGTAGTAGATATTTCGAGAAGTTTCTCGTCCATTATTTGCTTGACGTTCAAACTGATCTCTTCTTTATTTGCAGCCAATTGTTGATTGATGTTGCAGCTGATTTCTTCCTTTGTAGCGGCCATTTGTTGATTGATGTTATAACTAATTTCTTCCTTAGTAGCAGCCAAGCTTTGATTCGTATTGGCATTTACGGCATCCATATTAGCATTTACAACATCCAGTTTTTCATTCAAGTTCAAATTTATCTGTTGCATCATAGCCATTAACTGCGTAAAATCACAATTTGCAGGTGGCAATGAGGTTGTTGTTTCCGCAACAGAACTTTTCTCCTCATCAGCTGCCACTAGATCATTATTTGGACTAATCACTCCAAACTGGTAACTTTCCACAACTACTCCACTAGCTTCCATAGCTTCTCGAAGCCGTATCGTCAATTCAGTTTTGTTGCCGGTTGTTGCCAATCCACGTTGTTCTAGTTCTTTCTTTAACTCAAGAGCCTTCAAATCACTTAATAAAACCATTATTAACAGCTAACTAATCCCCCGATGTCACCAATGTTACGTTTTTCTCACCTTACTTCGAATTGGCCTTACTCACAATTCGTTAAACGCGATTCCCAATCTCTTCTGAGTTCGATCACTGATTAGTAAGCACAAACACCAGGTTTTATTAAGTATTCAACAACTTAATTGTTCCACAACAACCAGGAAAACAATACAGCAAACAATATTCCTAACTAGAATATTCTCTCAACAGCTTCAGAAACTCCAACGGTTTATTGTAGAAATTTCCAGTACACCACGTTCAAAATAATACACAAAATATTTCTACTCAATAACACTTATAACTTTATTACACTTATAACTTTACACAAAAACTAATTTAAAGATCACTTTTATAATTTTAACTTCACAATCGCAGGTTTAAAATAAAACTAATTTTACATTTAATTTCACTTTACTGTCGCAGGTTTAAAATAACACTAATTAAAAACTACAAAAGGTATTTTTCTTATATACCGTCTGCAATACTTCTAGATAATTCGACATCACTTTCCAGAAACCTTGAGAAAACATTAGAATACTCGATTATTTTACGTTATGTTGATTTGATTCATAAAATCGTTTATGTTGACCCTATTTCTAAGAAGAGACAACAACAACAATATTCATTTCATTAACTTGTTTGTTGATTTTATTTTCCTGGAAGTGACCGTAATCGTTTAGATCTTTCTGTAATCGTCTAGATTTTTCTGCACTCGTAACAATACAGAATACAGAGAGGATATTAATCATTTAGTAAAATTAAAATAAATTGTTTCAGTTGTTTTGCAGTCTTTACTTGTGTAAGAAAGTTTTGAGCTACTATAAAATTAGAAATTAGAAATGGGAAAAACTGAAAAAAATATTACTTTTGTAGAAGCCGTTTTCTCCTTCCGATTTATCACAACCAAAGCTTTCGATCGATGGATTGCACAATGTATACTAATTCAATCGTTATTCGAAGACAAATATATATGTGCCACAACAAAATCAGAAGCCATAATTAAAAAATGTTCAATGGATCATGTTCTGGACCAACTAAAACTAGATTTGTTTATTGCAAATTTTGCCACTGTTTATGCTGATGCATCGAATCATAAGGAAATAGAAATATTTTCGATTCTATTTCGATATTTTAGAGAGCATGACAGAGTAAAGGTTAGATTGTTGGAATTTTCTTCTTTTCCTGAGCATTCGAACAAACATCAGAATACATTCTTGAAAAATTTGATAAAATTTAATATTGACAAAATGTTGTAGTTTGCGCTGATAACACTTCGTATTCGTGTTTTAGTTATGTGTCACGTCAAGGTGCGAAAAATGTTTTAAGCAAGCTAAACTCGAATTTGAACCAGAATGTATTGGATATTGGATTCGCAGTCCATATTTTAAATTATGCAATGTTGTTGTTGTAGCGACGAAAAGTGGCGCTATTCTTCCGGCTCCAAGTCCAGATTCAGGAACTCTGCTACTGCCCTTATGCGGTAGCACAGATCTTCCTTCGTCAGCTTGGTTGGTTTCTCTGGACTATTGAAAAGGTTAAATAATGCAATAAAAACTGCTGCTGATTTAATACTAATTGATGCAAATGGCAGGGTTAAAAAAAATGTATGATTATTTTGTTGTACGGGGGAGACGTTGGAGGAGTTCTGCAACAAAAGTAATGTCGAATATAACAAACAAGCAAATGTCACATACAATAGAACTCGCTGGCTAGCATTAATGCCAGCACTAGAAAGCATTTTGAATGCACAAACACCTTAATGGATATTTTCTAACGGTTGAGAAATGTCCAATTAAAATAAATGAATTTTTTGAAGAATTAAATAGTAAACAAAAAGTTAAAGCATTAAATGGTAAATTTATGCACAATCTAGCTAGCTCGTTTTGACCGTCCCACGTTCTCGCAATCGAATTTTTAATTAGTTAGCATTTTGAAGAATTTTCCAATTTGTCCCACATTTTTGTGATTTGGCTCTGGTCAGTTTAGTTTAGTATAAAAACTGAAGAAAACTAATATTTAATTGCAAGTGTCCATATAAAAATAAAATTTTATTTATTAAAAAATGCAAAGGAAAGCGACTTTAAAACCAAATATTAGCATGAAAATTATATGAAAATAAAATTTTTTATTTTTAAATTTTGTATCAAATGTTTATTTCGAATTTTTTTTTTTAATTCTGATTTTAAAATCAGTTTGTTACTTTTAAAGAATTGATTGATTTATAAAATTGATTACAAAACCAAAATTAATATCTAATCAAACGTCAAAGAATACGTAATTTCTTACCGACTATAAATCAAAATTTTGTAGCGTCTTAAGTTACGGTTAAGTTAAAGTTAACGTTAAGTTAACTTTACCGACTTTAAATCGGGCATAACGCTAATATTAAATTTAAAATGACAGTATGGTATTTTGATATATTACTGTTATTCTAGTTTCAAGTTAGGTTTGGTCTCCCACCGAAACATTATCTTTATTAGTCTAGTAACTTTATACATCACAGTATGCGTCAAATCCGGCAGTTCTGATTTTTTGCAGACTTGTTTATGATGTTGGCCTAATGAATAATTCAAGTTTGTGACCTCGAGCGCCAAACGCAACTTTATCAAAAATCGAAAAAACCGCGAAAAAATCGATATTTTTTCAAATTTTGGCGATTATAACCCAAAAGGACTAGTTTTTTCTTTATACTTTCTTAGGACGGTTTTAAATAGGACGACTAAATTTGCTACAATATGATACTAGAACTGTCTCTGTAGAACCAATAGTTTCCGAGATTAAGCAGTTCAAGGTTTATCATTTTTTTCGAAATTCGCAATTTTTTGCAATTCTGTCGTTCTGAATGAATTTTCGAGTGACTAAAATAATGTCTAAAATATTGCAAAATATTGCGAAATATTGCGAAGTTAAAAAAATGATAAACGTTGAAAGGCTCAAGCTCGGAAGCTATTGGGTCTACAGAGACAATTCTAGTATCATATTGTAGCAAATTTAGTCTACTTTTTTTTAAAAACTAGTCCTTTAGGGCCATAATCGCCAAAATTTGAAAAATAACGATTTTTTCGATTTTTGAGGCTTAATCTCGGAAACTATTGGTTCTACAGAGACAGTTCTAGTATCATATTGTAGCAAATTTAGTCTACTTTAAAACCGTCTTAAGAAAGTATAAAGAAAAAACTAGTCCTTTAGGGTTATAATCGCCAAAATTTGAAAAAATAACGATTTTTTCGCGGTTTTTTCGATTTTTGACAAAGTTGTGTTGGGCGCTCGAGGTCACAAACTTGGATTATTCATTAGGCCAACATCATAAACAAGTCTGCAAAAAATCAGAACTACCAGATTTGACGCATACTACCCCATACTCACAGGCGACAAAGTTACTGGACTAATTGTTACGATTACAGAAAAATCCAGACGATTACAGTGACTTCCACAAAAATCAAATCACAACAACCAATTAATGAAATTAATAGTGTTTTTGTTGAATTTCGTGGAATTTGGGTCAACAAGAAATAAAATTGAATGATTTTATGAATCAAATCAGCATAACGTAAAGTAATCGAATATTCTACTATTTTCTCCAGGTTTCTAAAAAGTGACCTCGAATGGTCGAGATTATGTAGAATCGTATAAATGGAGAGATGTCTTGCAAGACTGAATTTTTTCGAAATTCGCAATTTTTTGCAATTCTGTCGTTCTGAATGAATTTTCGAGTGACTAAAATAATGTCTAAGATATTGCAAAATATTGCGAAATATTGCGAAGTTAAAAAAATGATAAACTTTGAAAGGCTCAACCTCGGAAACTATTGGGTCTACAGAGACAATTCTAGTATCATATTGTAGCAAATTTAGTCTACTTTTTTTTAAAAACTAGTCCTTTAGGGCCATAATCGCCAAAATTTGAAAAATAACGATTTTTTCGATTTTTGAGGCTTAATCTCGGAAACTATTGGGTCTACAGAGACAGTTCTAGTATCATATTGTAGTAAATTTAGTCTACTTTAAAACCGTCTTAAGAAAGTATAAAGAAAAAAGTAGGGTCTGCGTCGGACCAGACGGTGGAAGTTATACTTCTTTGGTCATTCGCTCGCACACACGCACACAGAGAGGCAGATAGGATACATTAAAAAAAAATAACTAAAAAAAAACAAAAATATTATTCAAAAAAAAAAATATTATTAAAAAAAAAAATATTATTCAAAAGAAAAAAAAATTATACAAAAAAAATATTATTCAAAAAAAAAAATATAAAAAAAACATATTATTCAAAAAATAAATAAAAAAAAATATTATTCAAAAAAAAAAATTATTATTCAAAAAGTGTAAGAACGTATAATCGTCGATTTTTCTTAGTCAAAAAAATAAAAAAAATTTTCAAAAAAAAAATATTATCCAAAAAGAAAAAAAAATATTATTCAAAAAGAAAAATATTAAATAAATAGAAAAAAATATTATTCAAAAAACTAATAATTATTAATTACTAGAAGGTACCCGCACGCCGATGCCCGTGCTTCCCAGATAAAGTGGTTGAATACTGTTTTTTTTTAGTAAATTCTCCTATAGTTTTTTTTAATGTCATTTAATTTAACTTTTTTTATTAGTAATATATAAAAAGTTTGAAAAAAATGTAATAGTATCATTTTACAGTCAGCAAAAGCCATTAAGTAAATGTCTCTAAAGCTATAGATAAATTTACCTATTAAATGTATGTTAAAATTAAAACACATTGATAGACAAATAATAATTAAATAATTTTTATAAATGTAGATTAGGGTGTCCCTTAAATTTCAAATTTCTAAAAGCTCGAGGGCCATTATTTTAATTGGTGCCTTATACTCTTAAATAAGTCGTATCAAAAATTCAGCTCGATATGTCAATTTCTGACTGTGCCACAAGTCTTTTAATGTTTTTCATATTCGTAATTTATTTTTTAAATAAATACTTTAGCGAATTAAACACTTAAAAATGCTAATTTTCTGATTAGTTTTGTTTGATGGCTCTTAATTTTAGTTATTATAACACTCAAAAACTTTTAGGGCCGGTTGTACAATTGCAGGTCAGCCGAGGTTTTGGAGCGGAAATTATGCTATACCTGATGCGAGTTGAACAATTGCGGTTTAGTCGCGAGTATGAGCTTAAGCCAGGGTTCAAGTTGAGCGCCCAATTTTGTTGGTTCAAGTGTGGTTCATGAAACTAACCTAACTTGTAACCTAACCTAAGGTCCAATCGGGTTCTACTAAGCTTTAGCTAAACTGCTATTGTACAACCGGCCCTTAATGTTTCCTAAGAATGATAGTCTGGTACAATAGAAAAGTCTAGCCGTTCATCACTCTTTTAATCTTGGCTGTTATCTTTGTTATTATTCATGGCAGCGACAACTTATTAAATACTTGATAAAAGAAATGACTATTTGTGTATCTTAACGTACTTTATGGGATCCGATAATAATATATAATAAAAATATAACAACATAGTTATGTATACTAATAATATATATCCACACCAAAGTGATGGACTGCATAAACACTTTACGCGCTTAAACATGCACAAAATTGCTGTAGATCAATACAACGCGCAACGTTCAAGTTAATATCTAGTGTAAAAAGTATTTTACGTATGATTTTAGAGGCGTTTTAAGTTATTTTTATAGTAAAGGTGTTTAATATGGACTGTAATAAAAAGGATTCTACAAAATATAGAAAAAAGTGTCTACGACAAAATGTGTACTTAATAGAATATGTTGAAGATAACTTGAGAGGAGCTAGATTACCACCTAATTTACAAGTATTGCGTTTTTTAATTCACAATATGAGATTGAAGCCTGTTAAAAGTTCAGCATTAAAAGCATTTTTGAACAAGGCTCAAGGTATCATGGAGGTTTGGAGTAAAGGACGGATCCCAACTGTTGCCAAAAAACATATTAATAATAAACTTAAAAGTATTTGGAGATCTTTGCAAAAACCAGCAAAAAGACGAGATGTTACACAAATCTCTCGTGAAAATCGTTTCATATCACTAGTCATCTACAATCTGAAGATACTCATGTTTAGAAATCAAGTGGCATTATCAAAAAGAGAGGAAGCTGGTGTCTTCATTGTTCTTTTATGTGTAAAGTATTGGTTTAATTCAACCAATGCAATCAACGCTCCTAAGAACGATTTTCAACTTATGAATGATTTAATCTTATACAAAAATATCAATAAAATAATTTCCGATGTGGCAATTAAAAAATTTAAAGATCATCTATGGTATTTGACAGAAGAACTGGCTGGTTTGGCAATTTTAGATAATGATGTGACAATTTCAAAAAAGAACAAAATGGATGAAAAAATTATTTCAAAAGAAAAATCAAATAACTCAGTTTTTTCATTTAAAGGTCGCCAGGGTTCTGGTCTTCAACGATTGTCTCTAACAGCAAATGATATCAATAATTGGCCTCAACAAACATTAAGTAGCTTTGTATCATCTAATACAATTAAAGTTTTCGATAGGTTCGGACTGAAACCTAATTTTCTAAATATTGATCCGATACTTTGGAATGAACAGAAAAACTATCAAATAGCACAACAATTATTTTCTTGTTTACAAGTTACAAATGATGTTGCTGAGTGAGGTGTGGCTTTAACCCAGGAGTACTTAGGAAGAGTAAAATCAGATGAAAATTTACAAAACTTGTTACTTGTAGCAAAAAGCACACGTAGACAGTATGGAAAATGCACTAAAGAAAGCTTAGCCGAGTAGTTTTGTAAAAATTCGATTTTCACTTTTAATTAACAAACAAATATGATTAACAAGTTTAGAAAAACTATTTCCTTGAAACAGAAACGTTTTTGTAAGATTTATATTTTTATTTTTTACTGTTTAAATTTAAATTTTAAATTTTTTTTAAGATAAATAGTAAAATGTTTACAATTTTTTTATTTAATTTTTGCAAGTCTTGTGGCACATTGAAATATTGTCCGATTGAGCTCAAATTTTACATAATTACTTCTTTTTACTAATAGCACCAATTAAAATAATGGCCCGAAAGATCAAATAAAAATTAGAAATTACACTAATATAAGGGACACCCTAATGTAGATGGCAAAAGATTAAGGTTAGAGAAAAGTTAAAATTTTATTCCAAAGATTTAATTCAAATAATTCAATGTGTCACGAACAATTAGGTGAGCGTAAATATTTCTGTTTATTGGATGTCACAATTGTCAATTACTTACCCCGAAACCACCGTACTCGTCATACAAAATAGGTACACTGGTTCATTGCTATTGGTTTAGCGTCCTATTTTATGTAGACTTATAATCATTTATCAATCCAGAAATTTTTCTGTTCTAAAGAGGGTCGTATTGCAATTTGCAAATATATTTTATCGATTGTCTGCAATACTCTACTACATTGATGCATACGCCGGCCGATTAAAAAATACCACCATTTTTAGTGAATATTTTCGTTTAATGGGTTTTATTGCTTTATGGTCATCGTCTTATTTCGACATTCCTTCCCACAACTTAA
The DNA here is from genome assembly GCA_963693315.1 of Diogma glabrata. Classification (NCBI taxonomy): domain Eukaryota; kingdom Metazoa; phylum Arthropoda; class Insecta; order Diptera; family Cylindrotomidae; genus Diogma; species Diogma glabrata. The sequence continues at coordinate 259,436,290 of OY856187.1, read as the reverse complement.
AACAAAAATTGGAAAAAATAATAATAAGACTAATTTCATTTGTAAATTCAGACTTACATATTATTATTAAAACAGCCAAATCACAACATATGTTAACATATTTGCATATATTTTATAGATCCCTTGCAATAACAATAATAGTTTTGAAAGTAATGGAGAAGCATATTTCACTCAATAAGTAAAACACTTTAAACATGTAGTTTTGAGATTGTTCATAATCTTTTTCTTCGGTACTAAGGTTCCAATGCAAATTCTTGGTCCATCAATGTTTCAAAGAAGAGGAAAAAAACGTCAATTTCCAATTTTTGGAACATGTAAGGGCAGTTCTGCTAATGGAAGCAGCTTTGTTTAATCATATATAAGCAATGCTTATATGTATCGTATTGGTGCTAATGCATAGAAATATGTACATATTTTATATAATTGCAAACCATAAAAACATATTTGTTGTAAATTAGAAATATGTGGGTAGTTCTACACACGAAGGAAGAAAATGGAGCTAATTACGGCACGACATGTTTTTTGCGTATAAGTTCTGGAAACTAGTTTTAGTTAAAGTTGATGACGTTCTTTCAACGTTTCTGAATGTGGCCAGTCAAAAAAAAAAAAAAAAAACAAACAAAAAAAAAAAAAAAACACAAAAATACAAGAGTCAAAATTAAAAAATATCCTGCTTAATCCTAAATTAACTCAAAATTGTCTCAATATTATCTCAAAATACGAAATAAACTTTTATCTAAGTCTGCCCGCATCTAAATCTTCCAGGGGACTGAGAACAGGAGACTGATAATTTATCAGTATTTCGCTTAAAAATGACATAATTACGTCTACAAAAAAAAATAAACGGATTCTATACCAAGGCAATACATATTCACGACGTATAAAATTACAAAATTACCTGTGATTAAAATACTTTTTACGAAAATGCTTGCCAGGGGACTGATAATTTGACTGGACAACACACGATCTTGCTACTAATGATGACTGTTTTGAATGATAAAACCTTGGACTAAGTAAAACACTTGCAATATTATATTTATTGAACTTTAATTAATTCCTGTGACGAGCGATAACTGGATAGAAATATGAATTTCCAATATTTTAAATGTGCTTTGATTGAGCAGGAGAATAATAACAAATTGGTGGGACAAACTTTAATAGGATATATCTAATATGAAATATAGAGTTATGATATGATTATTTACACATTATTAAAGCATCATTATTCAAAATTATTACTACAGAGTATATTTGACTCTATACACTTAGAATCATTGATTATTTAGTTTACCAGCTTTGAATTTTAAGGTGGGACACGCCAGGGGACTGATAATTGGACGTTTTGAATAATTTTTTTAAAGTGAAAAAAAAATTGATCAAAGATAACTAAGCGAATAATGTTTTATTATTATAGAATATGATTGATTTAGTAATTTCGTCTTTATTACCATACAGCATAAGGTTGATTTACAAATTTCGTCTTTATTAACATACAGCATAAAGGTTAAAATATAACTTCAAAAAGCGTGACGCGGTTTTTCAACCAACACCCCATCAAAATGTTTACAACGAGCGTAAAGAAGTATAACTTCAAAAACTAGTCCTTTTGGGTTATAATCGCCAAAATTTGAAAAAATAACGATTTTTTCGCGGTTTTTTCGATTTTTGACAAAGTTGCGTTGGGCGCTCGAGGTCACAAACTTGGATTATTCATTAGGCCAACATCATAAACAAATTTGCAAAAAATCAGAACTACCAGATTTGACGCATACTACCCCATACTCACAGGCGACAAAGCTACTGGACTAATTGTTACGATTACAGAAAAATCCAGACGATTACAGTGACTTCCAGAAAAATCAAATCACAACAACCAATTAATGAAATTAATAGTGTTTTTGTTGAATTTCGTGGAATTTGGGTCAACAATAAATAAAATTGAATGATTTTATGAATCAAATCAGCATAACGTAAAGTAATCGAATATTCTACTATTTTCTCCAGGTTTCTAAAAAGTGACCTCGAATGGTCGAGATATTGTAGAATCGTATAAATGGAGAGATGTCTTGCAAGACTGAATTAGTTTTATTTTAAACCTGCGATAGTGAAGTTAAAATTATAAAAGTGATATTTAAAATTAGTTTTTGTAAATAAAGTTTTAAGTTTTATTGAGTAGAAATATTTTGTATATTATTTTGAACGTAGTGTTACTGGAAATTTCTACAATCAACCGTTAGAGTTTCTGAAGCTGTTGAAAGAATATTCTAGTTGGAAATGGGAATATTGTTTGCTGTATTGTTTTCCTGTTGTTGTGGAACAATTAAGGTGTTGAATACTTAATAAAACCTGGTGTTTGTGCTTACTAATCAGTGATTGAACTCGGAAGAGATTTGGGAATTGCGTTTATCGAATTGTGAGTTAGGCCAATTCGAAGTTAATTTGGAAAAACGTAACATTGGTGACAGCGGCGGGATTAGTTAGCGTTTAAAATGGTTTTCTTACGTGAATGTAAAGTTCCTGAGTTGAAGAAGGAACTAGAACAACGAGGTTTGTTGAACAGCCGGCAACAAAAGTGAATTTATGCTACGGCTTCGAGAAGCTATGGAAGCCAATGGAGTAGAAGTGGAAAGCTACCAGTTTGGAGTGATTAGTACAAATATTGGTTTAGTAGCAACTGAAGAGGAGAAAAGTTTTGTTGCGGAAACAACAACTTCATTGCCACCTGTAAATAGTGATTTTACACAGTTATTGGCTATGATGCTACAAATAAATTTGAATATGAATCAAAAACTGGATGTTGTAAACGCTAATATGGTTGCCTATAAAGACGAGCTGAATCAAAAATTTGATCAACAAAGTAGTAACATCAATAAACAAATGGCTGCTACTAAGGAAGAAATCAGCTTCAACATGAATCAACCATCAGTTGGAGAAAGTCAACAATAATATGGTTGCTAACAAAGAAGAAATTAGTGAAACAATTAGCTTTGAATCGCGATGAAGTCAAGCAAATTATGGATGAGAAACTTCTCCAAATCTCGACGGCATTTGATGGAAAGGTCGAGAAGATTCAAAGTGAAATTTAAGATTTTGAGCATAAGGTTTTATCGAAAGTTGATGATTTCGAAAAACGGTTGCAGGATGTTGAAACGACTAAAGTTACGTCCCAGGTGGTACATCAAGTAGCAAATATCAAACTAAAACCACCATCATACGATGGAACAACATCGTTCGACATCTTCAAGCTTCAGTTCGAGACCGCAGCAGATCAGAATGTTTGGAACGCTGAAAATCGTCTTGCAGCATTGATAGTTGCACTTAAAGGGGAAGCAACTGAAGCGTTACAATGATGAATGCATTGGAACGTAAATATGGTAGTGACCATAAAAAGGAATTGGACAGGATTGAGCTAAAAGGTCGCTTACAACGAAATGGAGAATCTCTTCAGGACTATTCCTCGACAGTGGAACAGCTTGTACATTTGGCACACTTGAAAACTCCATCACATTTTATGGAGAAAATGAAGATCGAGGCCTTCATTGATGGTATCCAAGATCCAGAAACCAGGATAAAAGTAATGACTACACCTAAGGCGACTTTCCATAAAACAGTCGCATACGCAATGCAATATGAGTGGTACAGAGGATGTGTATGCCATCTGGTGGATGCAGAAAAAGGAATGTAGAGGGGAACATCAAAGGAGAAGTATTGGCACACAGAAGTGGAAGCGAAATCAAATGCTGGGTATGCGATAAAGAGGGTCACGGGAGTGCAAGAAAAATAGGGAAGCAGAGAGATTCGCGTCTTATGTGAAGAGCAGAGGAGCCGAAGAAATGAAGCATGTAGGGTTCAGGAACAGTAGTAGGAAACTCCTGTGCTGGATATGTATGAAATCGGGCCATATCTCACAGGACTGCTGGAACAGAAAGCGTGAAAGACCTTCGTCTCCTATTCAACGGAAGCCCGTTGAAGATAGAACTGTAAAGCCAAAAAGTGAGGAGAATGTTACCTTCATCCCAATTTCGAGATAGATTGAAACTCCTAACAGTAACTGGAGAATGCGCTGAAATAGAAGGTAAAAGAATCGCTGAAATAAAATTGGGAAATAACTGCTTTCAACAAGAGGTGCTAGTGGCAGACATTATGGATGAAGTCATTTTGGGGATGAACTTCATGAAAGCGAAGGGATTAGTCTTCAATTTGGGATGTGGGATCCTAAAGGCTAATAATGTTCAGATGCCACTACTTGTGAATAAGGCAGAGTCAACAGATATTGGCAGTGATGAGGAACTACGCAGTGCAGAGGAAAATCCAGCACCATCCAAACAGATGACGGAGAGAAACGTCAACCGACACAGACGTTTAAACAAACGCCGAAAGTTAAAAAGGAAACATGTCCAAGTTCATAACGAAGTGAGCAATCTAAAACAGGTGGTTTAAATAGCTACAAACGGGACGAATCGCAGCTGAAAATAAGAATGGTTCAGAGACATGGCAGTGTGAAACACTCAAAGGGAAAAGATAAGGAGCACTTTAGAGATAATGAGAATCCATACTCATCACGGTGGGCTGACATAGAACAAAGTAATGGCCAAGGACTTAGAAAGGGACCAGAAGTAATTCTAAACAGCCTGGGAAATAGAAAAAGAAAAAAAAAGAAGAAAACAACATGTTTGGATTTAACAATTGTAGGAGAGATCTAGATCCTGTTCGGTACGAACGATTACAGAAAAATCCAGACGATTACAGTGACTTCCAGAAAAATCAAATCACAACAACTAATTAATGAAATTAATAGTGTTGTTGTTGTATTTCGTGGAATTTGGGTCAACAATAAATAAAATTGAATGATTTTATGAATCAAATCAGCATAACGTAAAGTAATCGAATATTCTACTATTTTCTCAAGGTTTCTAAAAAGAGATTATGTAGAATCGTATAAAAGGAGAGAAGTCTTGCAAGACTGAATTAGTTTTATTTTAAACCTGCGATAGTGAAGTTAAAGTGATTATAAAAGTGATATTTAAAATTAGTTTTTGTAAATAAAGTTTTAAGTTTTATTGAGTAGAAATATTTTGTATATTATTTTGAACGTTGTGATACTGGAAATTTCCACAATCAACCGTTGGAGTTTCTGAAGCTGTTGAAAGAATATTCTAGTTAGGAATATTGTTTGCTGTATTGTTTTCCTGTTATTGTGGAACAATTAAGGTGTTGAATACTTAATAAAACCTGTTGTTTGTGCTTACTAATCAGTGATCGAACTCTGAAGAGATTTGGGAATTGCGTTTATCGAATTGTGAGTTAGGCCAATTCGAAGTAAGGTTAGAAAAACGTAACAATATGAATGGTGAGAAATGAACTAATATCAAATATTTGTTATACTACATAGTAAATTTCTGCGGTGGGAAGCTAGTAATAGTAATTTTGGTTGTTTCTTATCGTTGTTTTTTAAAGTCGATAGGTTTATATCGACATTCATACCTTTTTATCGGTTAAATACTTGTCAATGTTTAAAAATGCTCTGGGGTCCGTTTCGAAATTAACTATGGTTAACCGTGGTTAATTTTACTCTACCAAATGTAGTTTCAAAATTAACCACAAAGTAAAAAATTTACTGGATGACAGATGTACCATCGTTCCAAAACTATATAGTTAAACTGTCATAGTAAAGTGTGAAGTCACTATTTTTACTTTGTTTTACTCTACTAGATAGTAGAGTTTGTTAAGGTTCTAATGTCAAAACGTATAAACATTTAAAATGACATGTCAACTGATTTATAAAATACATTATACTTTTTTATAATAAAAGAAAGTTTTGTTGTTGAAAAAAAAGTGAGAAATTATATTGTTTTGTGAATATATCGTACATTTAATTATTATAAAGTAAGTATTTAATAATTTTTAGTGAAATGTGTTAGTTATTTTTATTTGATTCTGAAGACTAAAAAATAAATTATAGAAATAAAAAACAAACACTACATTTTGAGTTTTATTTATCGTATTTAGCATGTTTTTATTCATTCTAAATTTTTAGCGCTCTTTTTCTTTGATAATTTAACTTTGACAGCTTTACTGTGGTAATTTTGATTCAATATTTGACGTCACTATTTTAACTATGACATTGACATGGTTAACCGTGGTTAATTTCGAAACGATAAAAACGAACACTCCTGACGATAAATTAAATTGATATTTTATTTCTATTGAAATTGAAATTTCATTAAAATTAGGAATTCGAGTGATATTTTATAAGTAAAATATTTAAAAATCGATGAAAATATGAAGGCCTTATAACGATCAGGTCGTTATTGACTTCACATTTCCTCGAATCAATACAAAAATAAGAGGAAAATGTACTAACAATGAACTGTGAATGGGTTTTATTATCCTAAATCAAATTCCATCTACCATGCAGTTCATGCGGTAAATTAGTTCTTTTCAGCACCGCTGAAGAAAATCTAGCGCTGCCCACGCTCAACGAAGCGAAAATGAATGATTGCAACGAAGAGCTTTCTTTTTGTTTTGGAATGGCGAACGACGAGGTGTTGTGAAGCAACAATCCAATTTTCAAGACTGAACGCCATCATCAAAAAAATATAAATTACAACAAGAAGAATTAAAGCTGGATTATTTTCGGATTTCTGGATTCAGGTGAAAAAGTTTTGGTATTATAAACTTTGTTTTAAAAAAAATCTATAAAAAGACTGATTGTTTTGTGTGCAAAGGAAAAGATATTTAATGTAATTTTTTTTTAAAAAACAATTAATTTCTAAAGGAAAAGACTATAAAAGCAATTAGTGGTTGAATTAATTGTTGAAATAAATTAAACGTAATATATGTATAACATTAAAAAACCTGATAGCTGCTTTTGATTTTAATATAAAAGAAAAGACAATAAGTGATAAAACCGAAAAAAAAAACTCAATTATTTGTGTTACTTAAAACGGGACGATTTAGTTAAATCTAATTTAAAGAAGAAGAGAGGAATACACCACAAGGGCCAACAATATCAAGGGTGTACAAAAGCTAGCAGGTCGTGGGGTGAAGTTGAACCTAAACAAGCGGATTGTCCTCATATTGCGGGACAGAAAGAAGTCAGGGGGTCTCACAGTTTTTTTATCGCATAAGGATTGGAGAGTGGTAATAGTAAGCGGCTGCCACCTGAAACCAGGGTTGCATCGTCAAGATAATATTTATATATTTGTAGTTAGTAATAACAAATTTTCATTAATTGTTGATATTATACTTTTTTTTATTTTTATTTATATATTTGTAATTAGTAATAACAAATTTTCATTAATTGTTGATATTATATTCTTTTTTTTTTAATCTGCAAATAGCAGATCTGGTTTCCGTTTCTTTCTTTTCTCTGATTCCAGATTTTTGCAGCGGTGCGGAGAGCTCTACGTGTACCTGTTGTAGGAATTCGACGGGATTCAAAAGGTCTAACTTACTAATTTCGAGTCAAAAAAAAGAGTAAAAACAGAAGAAGATAAATGAAAAATTAATTTTGATTTGTAATTCATATATTGTTTATTTTCTGTTAGGAATAATTTGTTTTGTTAACTGTACTGTAATGAATAATAATAGCTTAATAAATGTTAGATTCATAATACGTGCAAGGAAATGATGATGATTGATTAATTTTCTTTTCTTTAAATACTCAGGGGATGAAGGCATGATGTGTCATGGATGAGGTCGAATGTAATTTAGCAGCATCTTAAGTCTTACGGGGCCTCACTAATAGAACTCACCCATAGACTGTTGAATAGCCGGCATTAGCTGCAAGTGAGGACTGTGAGATGTCTGATAACGGCATAGTTAGGATTAGAGTTGCCTAAATGGTCGTTACAGCCTCTAACCAAAACATGAATAAACTTTACTATCTATGATAATCGGCTGTGTGAACCTGGCACCCAACTTTCACAAAAACCAATTTCAAGAATGTCTTTTAAAAGTATTTTGATTGTAGTTTATTGTAGTAAAAATTATTTTGATCAATGGTTTTCCAGAAAATGATAAGTGAAAATGACCGTTATGGATTTGTAAGCCTGACGTTCCTGCCAACCAAAACTAAATGTTTAACACAGTTTTTGGAAGCATATCGTTTGTAGTAGATTGTAGTAAAAGTAATTTTGATTGTAGCTCAATAGTTAGCGAGCAATTAATCGTTTTTTATTTGAACTAGAACTATGGGATTCCCCGAAAATCTGTAATACTGTAATCTGTAATAATAAATCTAGTACGATTAAAAAAATCTAGTACAGAACAACGAAAATCTAGTAAGTGTTTTTTGTAAGCATACAAAAGTACTAGATTTTCAGCTGTATCGTATGATATTAACCTTCAAACGAAAAACAGAAATTTCTCATAAATCAGAAACTACAATCATAATGATTAATGATTATTACTACAATTAACTACGATAAAAATGATTCCAAAATGCACTTTCCTGTTGTGATCCTTTTCGGTCTAACGTTTTCGCTAACCGAAACCAAAAGTTTTAGTAACGGTAGTGAAAGCATTTCGTTTGTAGTTTATTGTAGTAAAAGTTATATTGATTGTAGGTCTATTGTTTACGAGTAACTATCTGTGTTTAATTTTAACCAACACTACGGGATTCCCCGAAAATCAAGTTAGCAAATCATGGCGCGCGTTTATGCAAGGCAAGTTAAGATCCTTTTAATGCGTATGAAAGTATTTTGTTCCACATTCCGGTAGTCTGGTCTTTTTTCACGTCAAGATAAAATATTTTTTCGGCTAAATTGCATATCAATTATGACCCGAGATATGGAGGTCAAAAAGAGTGTGTGTTTCTCCTACTGTGGAAATGATAACTTAGAAACTACATGAAATGTTTACCCCAAATTCGGTACACAGGTATCTTAAGCCAATATATCCTATGGCATTTATTTTCGGATCCGCGGGTTAATGGTGACCCAAGATAGTATTTCTTTTGACTTTCGATAGTTTCATTTCACCAGTTTACATGGCTCTAGTTTGAAATTTAACTACGTTCAACAGTTCATGGCATGTGGCTTATATCAACACTATTAATAATTGATTATATTTTGGATAAAAGAGTTTGTGGTCTTCCGAACATTTGCATATTTTTTCTTCATATTCTGCAATATATTTTAATGAGATTTAGTGCGTAAGATCTTAACAGGAAGACAAGGATCACAACAATTCAGTCAAGAATCAAAACCCAGTGCCGTTTTTTTACTCCCAGTAAATTAATAACTTTGGGTAGCGAAATCCGAAATTCGACGTCCACGCCGTGCTGCCTGGGTAATGCTGACAGAATTAGGTTGGTGTATTGGAGACAAGCAGAGTAAAAACTGCTCAGTCAATGACGCTACATCACGGCGAATTGGCGCTCTACAACCAATGCGACTCAAGCGTCTGTTCTCCATGTCAGGGGCGGCTCGGAGCGGGCGTCTGTCTTGAATCAAGCGGCTCGCTATATAAACGTGTAAAAAGGTTGTTTCTGGTGACCTTAATATGCAGAACGGACCCATTCACGACAATTTGGGTTGGGCCTAAGGTTAACACCCTAACCCCGGAAAAAAACGAATATGTTAAATTTGGTTATCAGAAACAGAAAAACAGACCCGGAAACAACAACAGAATTTTACCTGGACGTGAAAAAGGACCAGACTACCGAATCGGAACGTGGAACGTGCGCAGCCTGAGCGCTCCTGATGCTCTTATAAGTCTAGAAACAGAGGCTGAGAGGTATAGGATGGATATTATTGCTCTACAAGAAATTAGACAGCCGATAATCGGAAAACAAGATTTGGATAGTCACTCTCTATACTGTAGTGGTCATCCTTCTCGAAGAGAATTTGGAACTGGCTTTCTTGTTGGTGCACGCATACAAGAAGCCGTGATGAAATTCATCCCGGTCAGTGAGAGGATCTGCTACCTACGTGTACGCGGTACATATAACAATATTTCTCTTATTGCCGTGCATGCACCAACTGAAGCTAAGACCGTCGACGAGAAGGATAATTTCTACATAGCACTGGAAGAGGTTATGAAACAAACACCAACACGCGACTTCATTATGGTTCTTGGTGACTTTAATGGACAGGTTGGAAGAGATATCTCTTATGGAAATGTGGTGGGTCCCAACAGCCTGCATTTGAATTCGAATGATAATGGTGAGAGAATGACTGAGTTTGCATTATCAAATAATATGAGAATTGCCAGTACGTTCTTTCCGCATCGATCGATTCATAAGCAGACTTGGGTCTCACCGAATGGCAATACTCGAAATCAAATTGATCACGTTCTAGTTACAACACGTTTCTTTTCGAGCGTTCTGGATGTGCGATCCTTTAGAGGTGCATACATTGGAAGTGACCACTTCCTTGTATGTGCAACGATAAGGTTCCACTTCCCAAATCCAGGCATTCCAAAATTCAATCAACGGAAACGTTTTAACATCTCATCATTAAAGAATGCTGAAACAGAAGAGAGATATCAAATCCATATTGCCGAAACATTGGAGAAATCAGAAACCATTAATGGAGACGTCGATAAGTCATGGTATTTGCTCAAAGATGCTGTTTTAAGCGCTGCTGAGGGAATACTTGGACGACCACAGTACCACTCCCAGAAGCCATGGATGGATCAAGCATGCCTTGATGCTATTCAATACAAAAGAGATTGCTATCTGAAGTGTCTACAAGGACGCAACACCAGGTCCACGAAGGAGAATTATAAACTGGCAAGACAAGCCGTTACAAAGCTATGTAGACGAACGAAGAGAGAATGGTGGAAGAGACAGTGTGAGGAGATTGAAAGCTTCAATAAGGAACATCAATCGCGTAACTTTTTTCAACAGGTTAAAACCTTAAAGAAGGGCCCTCAAACTAGATTGACTGCTATTCAAAACGAAGATGGGGAGCTACAAGTAGACCTTAAAAATATTTTAGATACTTGGGCCGCTTATTTTGAGAATCTTCTCAACTTAAGTGACCAGCAACAAGTCGGGCGACGAGCTAAGCTTATTCGTGCGTCAAAGTTACATGTAGAAGAACCCACCAGAGAGGAATTCGATGCGGCGCTGTCAAAATTAAAATGCAATAAAGCACCTGGTATCGACGATATAACATCTGAAATGATTGTACATGGTGGCGAAACTCTATCCTTAAGATTGTTTGAACTTGTTCAAATGATCTGGAGGACTGAAACCATGCCACAGGACTGGAACACAGCTATGCTGATACCAATCCATAAAAAGTGTAATCGCCTACAATGTGCAAACTACAGAGGAATCGCCCTCCTTTGCACAGCATATAAGATCTTTTCCTACATTTTGCTATCCAAAATCAATCCTTTTGCTGAACAACTGTTTGGAGAATATCAGTGTGGTTTCCGGCGGGGCCGAGGTACCACCGATGCACTTTTCTCGATAAGGATGATTTTGGAAAAGTGCCGAGAGTTCAACATACCTGTGCACCAACTTTTCATTGATTTCAGGCAGGCCTACGACTCTCTCGAACGAGAGACTCTATGGTCTGCTCTGGTGTCAATGGGAATTCCTGGTAAACTGGTATCACTATACAAAATGACAGTACAGAACTCTCAATGCTGTGTACGAGTAGAGAACGAAGTATCAAAGCTTTTTAAAGTCGACTCCGGTTTAAGACAAGGTGATGCTATCTCTCCTATACCTTTTAATCTAGCCTTGGAATATGTGTGTCGTCAAAAGAAACTACCGACTAATAACAATATCTTGTCAATAAACTCAGTACAGATGATTGCTTACGCTGATGATGTTGTCATCCCTCGGCCGAAGTGAAGCTGTTACGAGTGAGACTTTTAAGTCGCTTGAGAGTGGTGCTAGGAAAATTGGTCTGCAAATTAACTACAATAAAACCAAACATATGAATGTTTCAAGAGAGGCTGAGAAGAAAGATTTGATGTGCGGCGATGAACGAATTGAGGGAGTTGAATCTTTTAAATATTTGGGATCAATGCTTGACTCAAACAACAGCATACTTACAGATATTAAAGCTCGAATCGCTGCAGGTAATCGAACTTTCTACTCAATTAAACCTCTCCTTGGATCACCGTATGTATCAACTAACACCAAGCTCAAGTTATACAAGACATTGATTAGACCGGTTGTGATGTATGGGTCACAAACGTGGACCCTTACACAAAATGACGAATCGCATTTATCTGTATTTGAGCGTAAGGTCCTACGCTACATTTTTGGTCCACTTAAGACAGACGATGGAGAGTATAGAACCCGGTATAACTTTGAGATCAGAGACCTTCTTGAGGGTCCTGATATAATAGGTTGTATCCGTTCTAATAGGATTGCTTGGTTTGGGCATGTTCTACGAGCCGATTCACAGTCTGGAATGATTAGAAAAATGTACGTTAGTACCCCAGGGAGTAGTAGACCGCGAGGTAGACCACGACTACAATGGGAGACTGACGTAATAAACGACCTTAAAAAAATCGGCTGCCATGGTAATTATGTCGCTGTTGCGAATGACCGTGGTGAATATTCAAAGCTGATTAACCTGGCAACGCTCCTACACGGAGCATGAACGCCTTAAAAAAAAAAAAAAATTAATAACTTTAATACATTTAACTTTACTACATAACTCTACTACTTAACTTTAATACATTAATAACTTTTGCAACAGCTTTTTCTCAATTGCTATGACAACAATATGTAACTCTTGAATTGTAGTATTTAATAGATGTAAGCCATAATAATGTTTAAATAGAAACAACATTTTCAGAACTGGCGTAAAGTAAACCAATGCATCAATGTTGCCATTTTTTCATTGAAAGTTATGCTATGGAAGATGGTTGAATGAAAATTTAATTTTGAAAAAGGGTAGCAAAATCCGAAACTCGACGTCCACGCCGTACTGTTTGGGTAATGCTGACAGAATTAGGTTGGTGTATCGGAGACAAGCAGGGCAAAAACTACTTAGTCAATGACGCTAGATCACGGCGAATTGGGCCTTAGAACCAATGCGACCAAAGCGTCTGTTCTCCATGTTAGGGGCGGCTGGGACTTGGGAGCGGGCGTCTTAGATCAAGCTTAGTCTTAGATCAAGCGGCTCGCTATATAAAAGTGAAAATGTTGTTTCTGGTAACCTTAAGACGTATAATGGATCCATTCACTTCATTTTGGGTTGAGCCTCAGGTTAACACCCTAGCACTGGAAAAAAATTGTTTGTTAAATTTTGTTTGTTAAATTTTAAATGAGAAAAAGAATAACAGATTCGGACAGAAAAAACAGAATTTTGGACGTGAAAAAGGACCAGACTACCGAATCGAAACGTGGAACGTGCGCAGCCTTAGCCCTTTTGATGCTTTTTTAAGCCTATAAACAAATGTTTAGAGGTATAGGATGGATGTCATAGCTTTGCAAGAAATTAGACAGACAATAATCAAAAAACTAGATTTGGATAGTCACTCTTTATGTTATTTGGATATATTTGGAATATTTCCCTTACTGCCGTGTATGCACCTACTAACTGAAGCTAAAACCGTCGACGAGAAGGATACTTTCTACATAGTACTGGAAGCAGTTATGAAACAAACACCAACACGCGACTTCATTATGGTTCTTGATGACTTTAATCGGCAGGTTGAAAGAGATATCTCTTATGGAAGTGTGGTGGGCCCCAACAGCCAACAGCATTAGAATTAGAATAATAATGGTGAAAGAATGACTGAATTTGCATTATCAAACATTCTGAGAATTGCCAGTACTTTCTGTCCGCATCGATCGATTCATAAGCAGACTTGTGTCTCACCGAATGGAAACACTCGAAATCAAATTGATCACGTGATAGTAACAGCACGTTTCTTTTCGAGCATTCTGGATGTGAGATCCTTTTGAGGTGCGTATATTGGAAGTGACCACTTCATTGTTTGTGCTAAGATAAGGTTCCACTTTCCAAATCTGGGCATTCCCAAATTGAACCAACGGAAACGTTTTAACATTTCATTAACCATATTGCAAAACCTTTGAAAAATCAGAAACCATTAATGTAGACGTCGATAAGTCATGGTATTTGCTCAAAAATGCTATTTTAACCACTGCTGAGAGAATACTTGGACGGCCATAAAACCACTCCCAGAAACCATGGATGGATCAAGCATGTCTTGACGCTATTCAACACAAAAGAGATTTCACTGAAATGTCTACAAGGACGCAAAATCAGGTCCACGAAGGAAAGCTATAAACTGGCAAGACAAACCGTTACAAAGCTATGTAGAAAAACGAGGAGAAACTGGTGGAAGAAACAGTGTGAGGAGCTTGAAAGCTTCAATAAGGAACATCAATCGCGTAACTTCTTTCAACATGTTAAAACCTTGACGAAGGGACCCCAAACTAGATCGACTGCTATTCAAAACGAAGATGGGGAGCTACAAGAAAACATAAAAAGATTTTAGATACTTGTGCCGCTTATTGTGAAAATCTTCTCATCTTAAGTCACCAGCAACAAGTCGGACGACCATCAAAGCTTGTTCGAGCGTCAAAAGTACATGTAATGATATGATTATGATTATGCACGGTTGTGACTCTGTACTTAAGATTGTTTGAACTTGTTCAAATGATCTAGTGGACTAAAACCATGCCACACGACTGGAACTCAGCTATGCTGATACCAATCCATGAAAAGGTAATTGTTTACAATGTGCAAACTACAGGAGAATCGCTCTACTCTGCACAGCATATAAGGTCTTTTCATACATTTTGCTAGCCAAAATCAATCCTATTGCTAAACAACTGATTGGAGAATGTCAGTGTGGCTTCCGGAAAGGCCGAGGTACCACCGATGCACTTTTCTCGATAAGGATGATTTTGGAAAAGTATCGAGAGTACAACATACTGTGTACCAGCTCCTCATTGGTTTCAGGCAGGACTACGACTTTCTCGAACGAGAGACTCTATGGTCTGCTCTGGTGTCATTCATTCCCATAAATCATTGGTAAACTGGTATCACCATGCAAAAGGACAGTACAGAACTCTGTTCTGTACTGTCATTTTGCGTTCTACAGAGAACGAAATATTAAAGTTTTTTAAGTCGACTCCGGATTAAGACAAGGTGATGCTTTCTCGGTCGTAGTGAAGCTGTTATGAGTTGAGATCAGAGACCTTCTTGAGGGTCCAGATATAATAGGTTGTATCCGTTCCAATAAGATTGCTTGGTTTGGGCATGTTTTACGAGCCGATTCACAGTCTGGAATGATTAAAACATGTACGTTAGTACCACAGGGAGTAGGCCACCGCGAGGTAGACCACGACTGCAATGGGAGATGGACGTAATAAACGACCTTAAAAAAATCTGCTGCCATGGTAATTATGTAGCTGTTGCAAATGACCGTGGTGAATATTCGAAGCTGATTAGCTATGGTAGCTCATAGCTCAAGGAGCTATTGTTTATACGAAAGCCTTTTTTCTTTTTGAGGAATTAACAACAAAAATAAATAATAATCAATATATGATGCATTATGACTTCATTTTATTAACATAAAATAACGCATGAAATATATGTTCTTCTTTTAATTTAATTTTATTTAGTACAAGTGGTTTGGATATATTTGTCATACCATCATCGACTTCCCACACATTATGTATTCTCCTCACACAACATTGATAATGCGATACGGGCTTCATATTAATACCACTATGTTAGTATACTAACAGATTGAAAAAACTTTTTAACTTTTTCTTTTAAAAAATAATAATTTATTTTAAATAACTTTATTTTAAAAAATTTTTGTTTAAAAATTGTGTATTTCCCGTCATGTGAAGTATTGTTTGTTGATGTTAATCTTTATTTGTTAGACATATGTTTCGATAAATTGATTATCATCTTCAGTACCGCGTCTTTAATGTGCATATAAATATAATTACTTAAACTTACTTACAAATTAAAAATTAAAAAACCAAGCCGATATATGAACACACTTGAAGAATATGAAATTTACAAAACAAACAAACATAATAGCAACATTTTACTGAATGACAAGTTAACCAACCATAAAAGAAAATGTCTTATACGAAACTGCTGTACAAATAAAAGCGAAATATGGACACAGATAATACCATCAACGCCATCAACAATTTTAACATGTAATTGCTAAACGTAATTTTACCTAAATGTTGTAATTTACTTTTTAATTTTTAATTTTTTTAATTTTTTTTTTATTTTTTTTTTTATATTTTTTATTTTTATTTTTATTTATATTTTAATTTGTCCAATTTAATTTTTTAATTTTAATACTTTCCAAACCTGTTTGTAATCATGGTTTTTTAATTTTTAATTTGTAAGTAAGTTTAAGTAATTATATTTATATGCACATTAAAGACGCGGTACTGAAGATGATAATCAATTTATCGAAACATATGTCTAACAAATAAAGATTAACATCAACAAACAATACTTCACATGACGGGAAATACACAATTTTTAAACAAAAATTTTTTAAAATAAAGTTATTTAAAATAAATTATTATTTTTTAAAAGAAAAAGTTAAAAAGTTTTTTCAATCTGTTAGTATACTAACATAGTGGTAGTTATTATTGTGAAGTGGGTGATTTATCACAAAAAAATTGGAAGAATAACTTAACAATTAGTTATTCCAACAATATGAATTTCATATTAATGTATCGGATTGCCGCAGCTAGTCTAAATTCACTGTTGCCAAATTTTAAGCTTATGGGTATTTCTTGTAATTTAAAAGTAATTTTGTAAATGTCTAAATGTCTAATGACTAAAGTCACATCGCATAAATTTTGGTATTGTTGAAGTCGTTTTTTACGCCTCAAGTCATTTTATACGACTTGTCACTTTAAATGGCATTTTAGTCGCCTCAATTTTTCATGTGAGAATAATTTTTTCAAACGTCTTTAATTATTTTTGTGAACATAGAAGAAATTGAAGAACGTAAATGTAAAATTTTTTTTTCGTTTTGGAGTTTTTTGGTTTCAGAATTTTTAGTTTTATTCGTAACCGTTTTTATCGACTTCAGTAATCGGGGTGATAGATAGTTTTGTCAACAGATGTAGAACCAGACTGAGAAGCATCAGTATATATGCTTAATTCAGGATAATTTTCATTTATTGCCGATTCATCCAGACTTGAACATTTAGTTAAATTGTTTCTGTTAGTGCATAGATAGTTTTCAGTTGCGGTTTGACTATGAGTTGTTGTATTCGTTTTTTTATTATATGACTCGAGTAGCTTCATAGTCTCTGATAATGATCTTAGATGCATTATTATCACCTTATCGACTCTAACAGATTTTTTTCCTTCCATCACATATCTTTTTAGATCTTTAAAATACGCTTCACTTCGCTTCTCTTACAGATGATGCAACATGTAAGTTATGGAGAGTTTCAAGATTTTTACCATTGTTGAAATAAGTGATTGGCATTATACTTGTCCATAACAAAAAATGTTTACTTAAAGTTAACAAACATGACCCGAAATCAGGACAGTAGTATGGATTTGGACGGGCTCCGGTACTATTTAAATACTATTACTACTATTTAAAGTGCGGCTGTCTTTAATTTCTGTTTTCGAATTATCCTATTTTTTCAATGGTTGAACAATAGAACCAGTTGCGTCAATGCTGATACTACCTGCTGAATCGTTTTTGAGAAACGACTTGTAAAGTATTAATTGCTCCGGTGTCCAATACATTGTATAAAACTTAAAAACAAATTTGACGAATGCTTTCTACATATGCCGTATTTGTTTTCAAGATAACTACAGCATCAATTACATTTTGAGCAGAAACAACACCCAACTGACAGCTCTGAGTCGTTCTTTTGCTGCTTCGATTTCCTAAGCACATCAGCGGAGTATAAATTTCTGGTTCAAGATCACCGAATTTCATAAATCGATCAGCAGTATCACGGCACAAATTATAAACAGATTGACCTTTTAATTTTTCGGAAATCTGACCTCTTGTTGTACCTCTCAACTGCCTTTTTATATCGTGTGATACCTTTCCTGTATCTAGGGTAGAGATATGTAACTTAATTCCTTGAGGTGAAGGCTCCTCAAAACAATAAATATTAAAATGCAATATTTAAAAAAATCGAAATCGATATTCTATAAAATAGAGTCGAAATCGATATACTATAAAATAAAAAATAAAATCCAAATTGTTACTATAAGGAAGTTTATATTATTATTAATAAAATAAAATTAAAAATAAACAGTAAAAAGTATATTTTTAAATATTGCATTTAATTCAAAAGTGACAAAAGCACACAAACAGTGAATAATATGGAAAACCATAATAACACATATAATAAATATTATTGTTTGTTTTACATTCAGGACATTGACTTTTAATTGTCATAAAATTTTCGCTTGCATTCCTTTTTATTCTAGCACTTTTAAATGAGAATGGGCACGGTAGTTTATAGTTTGACCATATCATGTTATAAATTCAATCGGATCAACTGCTTTGCAATACCTCATACTCTCGGTCTTTGTATTTTTTAATATGAGCACCAAATGTTTCCCATTCTTTATATTCAATGCGGATTTCACCACGTAAAGGTTTCAAAACGCTGGCGGGCGTTTTCATCGACCAATTAACATTGTCGTTAACTATTCCTTTTGGTACACTCTTATTTGCCTGTGTAAACGTCGAGCAATCAAATCCATGGATTCGACTTGACACCCACTGACGATTTTGAGTTATATATTGGTAAATATATGCATGTTCCATTTTATTTTCTAATGCCAATGTGGCGTTTTTCCATTATTATATGGTAAATAAGAATTAATTATAATAAAACTAAAATCTTTTAATGCCTCGTAATTATCTCATCAGAACGTAAAACTGGGGTTTTCGGCATTATTTGGGCTTATTTGAGCTTTCGTTGACAAAGTCCCATAAAATCTAAAAAAAATTGTTGAAAATATATAGATTATGATTTTTTATTATTTTAAGAATTTGAACATGTGAAGTGCTCACATTTACCTTGATGGTTGATCGTTTTGCTAAACAAAATATGTATACTTAAAGTATCAATAATAAATGAGTACCTAAAAATGGCATAAATTAAAATTTATTGGCAAGCAATACGCTTTCGATCGATTATTATTCCATCCCAAATCAGGACTCATATATCGTAAATCACGATAAACCTTTTTTTAATAAATAATCAGCTTACTATTGTCGTATTTTTCGCCTTTCTTGTAAGTGAAACTTTAATTTATCTACATTTTTCACATAATGTTTACGCACCAATTGGCCTAATTTTAATTGCAATTTAATCATTTGGTTGGTGGTGAAAATGTTTTTCCCTTCTGAACAAATCAAATTCTAGTTACTTAGCACAGTTTGTCAAAAGACAAACAAATTCAAAATTCACTTTTGTAAAAACAAGATACAAAATAATGAATTAAAAATCTATGTAATATGTCATGTTTATTTGTTATTTTAATAATTTACTTAATTTGTTTTTGATTTGCCTAAAACATCAACGGCCTTAATAAAATAAATAGATAACTTTTAAATCTAAGGCTGTTTTCTAAACCAAAACTTATTTGAAACTTATTTGTGGAGACTTACTTATTTGAATAAGTAACCTAAATAGGTGACTTATTTGAAATTTTTTTTTCATAGAAAAATCTAATTCGATTTGACAGTGTCAAATATTTTTATGTTTGTTTACAAAATGGTTTTAAGCAATAAAATTTCTTTTTCGATCCCTAATAAAATAATGTAGTAATTTAAAATGAAAAAAAGAAGTTTTGTAAACTCTTTAATTGATCAAATTAAATAAATCGTTCTAATTAAATTTTTTTCGAATTTGCTTTTTGTTGCTGTCAAAATAAGAAAGCTAAATCATTTAGAATAGCTTTTAAATACTTATTTAAAATGGCGGTAAATAAGTAAGTCTACATAAATAAGTTTCAAATAAGTCGTCGTTTAGAAAACAGCCTAAATATATAAGCACTGTTTCAAATGAGAATGGATCAGTTGTTCAATTAACGTTCACTTACAAAAAATAATATGAATAAATGGAAAATCGTAAAATTAATTATTCCATTATTTATTATTAAGTTTTACTTTTCAAAATTTTAATTTCATTTAATCACTTTACTTCTCCAAAACACAACTTGCAATGAAAAATTTACGTTTGATATTCATATTTCGATTAACAAAAAGTACTAGTTTTTTTAAATTACCCACTAGATTTTTTGTTACTATAGTAACAGGTCTTTAGTTTGTTATCATTCATAAGAGTGCATTAGAGGAAGCGAGATAGACATATATCTCTTATAGCGCCATCGCATAATATGAAAAAGATCAAAACTAATTTCAAGAATATATGGTTTGAACCAATGTTTTTTACGACCTTATAATATATGTCGGCCATTTCATTTAAATCATGTTAAAGTTTATGTTTGATATTGGATAAGCCAAATTTATTTTAAAAATTAATAAGGAAAATATACAATAGTTGTAAGTATTATTCTATAAAAGTAAGTATTCAAATCAATTAAATGTTGATATGTTTTCAATTAAGAAAATTATATATGTAATTCTTTTAGTTTAATTTAATGCCATTTTAGTTTTGCAGATTATATTATTTGATAAAATATTGAATTGTTTAATATTATTAATTGCTGTATTATTGTTTTAATTAGTTCTTTAAGAAATAATATATATTTATATTTATTAATTTATTTATAGTCAATAAAAACTTAAAATTATAAAAATGTATTTTATTTACAAAAATCATATTTATATAACAAGGTTGCTTTGTGGTTTAGGTTAGCCAAGACAAACTAAAGACATGTCTGACCAGATAACCTAAAGACACGTCTTACCAGACAAACCCAAGACTTGTTACACAAGACGAGGTGGGACATTTTGTTCGAGCGGTCTTGGGTTTGTCTTCGTCTTGTTACTATAACGCGTTATTAGTAAGTTACTAGTAAATCTGGTATAACACTTTTACTGGGTACCGTATAATATTAAGCTACAAAAGGGAGACAGAAATTTCCTTGTATAATTGACTGAATTACAAACAACAGAGTTTTCACTACTACTAACTACAATCATAATACTTTCAAACGCATTAAAAGGATCCAAATTTGCCTTGCGTTAGTGCACGCCATGATTTGCTAACTTGATTTTCGGGGAATCCCGTAGTGTTGGTTAAAATTAAACACAGCTAGTTACTCGTAATCAATAGACCTACAATCAATATAACTTTTACTACAGTAAACTACAGACGAAATGCTTTCAAAACCATTACTAAAACGTTTAGTTTCGGTTAGCCTTAGCGAAAAAGTTAGACCGTAAAAGATTACAACAGGAAAGTGCATTTTGGAATCATTTTTATTGTAGTTAATTGTAGTAATAATCATTATGATTGTAGTTTCTGTATTTATGAGAAATTTCTGTTTTTCGTTTGAAGGTTAATATCATACGATACAGCTGAAAATCTAGTACCTTTGTATGCTTACAAAAAGACACTTACTAGATTTTCGTTGTTCTAGATTTTTTTAATCGTACTAGATTTGTATTACAGATTTTCGGGGAATCCCATAGTTCTAGTTCAAATAAAAAACGATTAATTACTCGTTAACTATTGAGCTACAATCAAAATTACTTTTACTACAATCTACTACAAACGAAATGCTTCCAAAAACTGTGTTAAACATTTAGTTTTGGTTGGCAGGAACGTCAGGCTTACAAATCCATAACGGTCATTTTCACTTCTCATTTTCTGGAAAACCAATGAACTACAATCAAAATGATGTTTACTACACTAAACTACAATCAAAATACTTTTAAAGGACATTCTTGAAATTGGTTTTTGTGAAAGTGGGGTGCCAGGTTCACAGAGCCCTTCGATTCTTTAGGTAGAAACGAGAATCAAATTCAATAAAATATTGAAATAATTAAAACACATTTTCTTTAAGTAGAATTTTATTTATATACATAAATCCATTTATTTAGTCTGTTAATTACATATTAATTTAGTTTAATAGCTAAAGGGCTTAATTTGATTAAAAATTATGAAAAATAAAATTTTAAATTGTTTTTATATTTTTTTTATGGTGCTATTACACACAAATTAAATTCAGTTGCTATCATCAACTTTTCTGGTGATAGTATTTATTATTTTTGACTGTAGATGGCGAAAATATCAAAAATTGCAACAAAATAGAAATCATTTTACGAGGTAATATTAATTTTTAAACAACAATTTCTAAAAAAATCTTTAGTTATTTAGTATTAATATTATATTATATAATCGATTATATCTAAATTAGTGGTATATAAATTGTAAATAAATTATATAATGTAAAAGTAAATGAAATGTCAAAATGGCGACAACACATTATAGAGCAATTGTTGTAGCTTGTACAATAATAAAATGCGCTAAGATTTGAAAAAAAAATGTGAATCGAAAATACGTAAAGAAAACGTAAAATTTTTACATTACAATCTTGAAAATATGTATTTAATCATTTTATACCTAATATAGAATAATTATTATTATGATTTCAATATGAAAATCAATTAATGTGATAATCGGTTTTAAACCGGTTGAATTTGCAGATGAAATCATCTGACAATTTTCTAGCAGTTAATTAGTAAACCAAATAATTTTTCAAAAAGTCAGTTGCTATCAGCTAACTTTTCTTGCAGTTTTTATATCTATCTCGCGCATGCTATCCCTCTTTTTCTCATACAAAATATTTTTCATCAACTTTTCAGATTATGGTAACTGCAAAATTGATTATGGGAGCTGAATTTAATTTGTGTGTAATAGCACCATTAAATGTAATTGTATAGTTGTATAGCTTTTTCGTCATGCATCTGCAAATATAAAAAGAATTTAGTGACATAAATTTTAAAATTATTTTCATTTGATAAATTACCAAAAAGATCTGATTTAATGGTTTGTACATTCTTCCGCCATGTTTATTATTACCATGAACTTGTTTCCATTCTGCGATTATTGTTGACTTTCTGTAAAAATTTGAGCAAACGTTATTATTTTAAACATAAGTTTTAATCAAACTAACGTAATTTTACATGAATTGAAATTTAAAAAAGCAAATAAATTAGTTTTAGTAAAATTTGTATACTCAGAATGTTTTAAATGTAGTGGAAATCATGTTGTATTTTGTCGGCTCGTAATTTTACTTCCACCTTTAAAAAGTTTCATATTTTTACTTTAAGATATAAATACACTTTTATGTTTATATACACTTTTAAAACCTTTAACATATTAATATTAATTAAGTAAATCGTTTTTATAAATATAATTAAATTTTCTCACGGTAAAACAATAATAAACCATATAAAGTTATAGAATGTTTGATTGCTGCTTTTTTCTTGTTTTAGTTCAATTTTGTAAAACTATTCTCCAAATGGCAGGCTTATCAGAGAAACAGTCAATCAAAATTCGTTAAATTTTATAGAAAGAATCGAGATAGAATCGTTGTGTAGTTTTCCTATGGAAAAGGGTGTAGAAACTTTCTACTGTAGAAATAAAATTCGTTGGGGGGGTGCGTTTCGAAATTAACCACGGTTAACCATAATGGTGCTATTACACACAAATTAAATTCAGCTGCCATAATCAATTTTGCAGTTACCATTATCTGAAAAGTTGATGAAAAATATTTTGTATGAGAAAAAGAGGGATAGCATGCGCGAGATAGATATAAAAACTGCAAGAAAAGTTAGCTGATAGCAACTGACTTTTTGAAAAATTATTTGGTTTACCAATTACTGCTAGAAAATCGTCAGATGATTTCATCTGCAAATTTAACCGGTTTAAAACCGATTATCACATTAATTGATTTTCATATTAAAATCATAATAAAAATTATATTATATTAGGTATAAAATGATTGAATACATATTTTCAAGATTTTAATGTAAAAATTTTACGTTTTCTTTACGTATTTTCGATTCACATTTTTTTTTCAAATCTTAGCGCATTTTCTTATTGTACAAGCTACAACAATTGCTCTATAATGTGGTGTCGCCTTTTTGACATTTCATTTGCTTTTACAGTATATAATTTATTTACAATTTATATACCACTAATTTAGATATAATCGATTATATAATATAATATTAATACTAAATAACTAATGATTTTTTAAGAAATTGTTGTTTAAAAATTATTATTACTTCGTATAGTTATTTGTACTTTCTTGCAGTTTTTGATCTTTTCGCCATCTACAGTCAAAAATAATAAATACTATCATCTGAAAAGTTGATGATAGCAACTGAATTTAATTTGTGTGTAATAGCACCATAAGGTAATAATGTCACTAATGACATAGTCAAAATAGTGACGTCAAATATTAAATTAAAATTACCAAGTAAAGCTTTCAAAGTTAAATTGTAAAAGTCTAAAAATTCAAAATTAATAAAAACTAATATTCTAATTACGATAAATAAAACTAAAAATGTAGTGTATGTTTTTTATTTCTATAATTTATTTTTCAGTCTTCAGAATCAAATAAAAATAATAAAAATAACACATTTCACTAAAAATTATTAAATACTTAGTATATAATAATTAAATGTACGATATATTCACAAAACAATATAATTTCTAACTTTTTTTTCCACAACAATTAAAATTTTCTTTTTTATTATAAAAAATTATATTGTGTTTTATAAAGCGTTTGACATGTCGTTTTAAATATTTATACGTTTTGACATTAGAACCTCAACTAAGGGCCATATCGACAAACCCAACTAAAATCGCAACTACAACTAAAGTGTCAGTTTTGGTATTTTTAAACCACATTAAATCGTCAGTTTTAAATGTAGATTAAAGTTGTAGTTGCAGATTTAGTCATGGATATCGGTGATTAAATTTGCACTTACAATTGACGGTTAAAATTCGATGATATATTTTTTTAAATCAATACGTTGTCAAATAATATTTTATAATAAAATGTTTTGAAACATTAACATAAATATGTATTTCAATTGTGTTCTTTATAAAAATTCTAAATAATTGAAAACTCTAAATAATTGTTAATCTTGGAAATCAATATTGTTTTGTGTTGTATTTAAGTTTTCTTTACTATAGTTACATTATTATTAATATTGCAATAAATTTTAATACACAATTACAGATTTCTAATTATTGCTGTGTTCGAAAAATTATAGTTTTAAATCACGTTTAAAAATACCATCAAAATCTCAACTAAATTCGTAGTTTTAATGTGGTTTAAAAATACCAGTTTTGAACATCAATTTCGAAAAAACTGTGACTACAACTAAAAGTTGTAGTTGCGTCTGTCGATATGGCCCTAAATCTAATCTAGACTTGAGTAACAAAGTTAAAGTAGTGACGTCACAATTTACTATGACACCTAATTTTAATAGTTTTGGAACGATAGTATATCTGTCATTCAGTAAATTTTTTATTTTGCGGTTAATTATGGAACGACATTTGGTAGAGTAAAGTTAACCGCGGTTACCCATAGTTAATTTCGAAACGCACCCTGGTAGTAATAGAGCTATTTTACTTAAACTTCAAATCGTTATGTTGCTGTATGTAGACAAACAGCTATGGTAATTAGAAATCAGTAATTATATATGCATTAAAATTTACTGCAAAAATAATAATAATACAACTATAGTAAAACCAACTAGAAGCACAAACTAATCTTGATTTGCAAGAAATAACAATTATTTAAAATTTTCGAAATACAAATCAGCTGATCGAAACTTTCTAGGTTTTTTCGGGAATTAGGTCTATCCGGCAAAAGTTTGATAACGACTGATGTGTTAACGACATTTTCTTGATATTTCAAAAAAAGCCTAGTATTTTACAAACCAATCGTTTGTTATGGAATAAACTGGCATTTCCGCACGATTTTATCTGAAAAATTGCGTTTAATAAAACAAGAAAATGTTTACGAACAACCATAATTCTTACTGCAAGCAGTAACTTCACAGTAAGAAAATAAGAAAGTTAGCGTTTGGTTTTTCCGAAGGAAACCCTGGCTGTTTTGAAAGATGTCGAAAAAATAAAAACAAAAAACAGCAATTTTTTGACATTTAAAAAATACATAGCCAAAATCAAAAATTTAGACACAAACAAATATGTTCCGATTTATTTTTTTATTATTTTTAACGTTTGACCACAAACCGTAAATAAAAAAATATGAATA
>OY856187.1:259275337-259409892 GCA_963693315.1 Diogma glabrata | reverse complement strand
TTCATGTGTTCGCGTTTCTTTTTCCGTAGGAGTTTTGCTGAGGCTGTTAACCATTTTTCTCGCAGTTTTTGTTTGTGCTCAATGCTTTCGCGGCACTCGTCATCAAACCATTCGTTACGTGATTTCGGTGGTCGTTTTCCGATTGTAGTTTGTGCTGCGGATATAATGGTTGATTGAAGCGTTTGCCATTCTTCTTGTATGTTTAATGGCATCTCAGATGGGATGTCATGCTCTTCTATGCTTTGCGTGTTTTCAAGTGTTTAAATGCTTCGACATTCCAGCGCACGGTCTTTTTTGCTTGCCTATTAAATGTAGATGATAATTTGCACTTATACTTAAAGATGAGAAGCATATGATCAGTGTCCATATCAGCACCTCTGTATGATCGAACGTCAGTTACACTTGTAGAGTGTCTCTTAGAAATCATGATGTGATTGATTTGATTTTCAGTTCTTCCATCGTTTGATTTCCACGTTGCTTTGTGGATTCTCTTATGAGGAAAGAAAGTGCTAGAAATTACTAGATCATACATCATAGCCAGTTCAGCTGCGCGAAAGCCGTTATTGTTACTAGTATGATGCAAGCTGTTAGGGCCGACATGTGTTTTAAGTTCTGCACTTCTACCAATTTGCGCATTGAAGTCACCTACCACGATTTTTATATCGTGCCGCGGGATGTTATTGATGACTTCTACGAGTTCTAGGAAGAACAGGTCTTTAATGTCATCTGCTTTGTCTTCAGTAGGTGCTTGAACATTGATGATCGTTACATTAAATTTTTGCGTGCGGATTCTCATTGTGCATATTCGCATACTAATTGGGCAAAAGTCGATAACATGTTGATTCACGCGACGATGTATGAGAAAGCCAACTCCAAATTCTTCTCCGTGTTCATGACCGCAATAGTAGAGAGTGTATCCCTTGGCTGTTTCGTGGATTCCACTCCCTGGCCATCTTACATGGTGTCCACCAGGTATGGAATTCTGGAAAGTCATGGAAAGTCAGGGGATTTTATTTTGGTCAGGGAAAGTCATGGAAAGTCATGGAATTTTTGTTATTTTCTGGAAAAAAATTTATTTAACAAAAACTTTTTTATAAAATAAAAATTATAATGCATGCATTCTTAATATTTTACTTATGTCTCCTTTATACGTATTTAAAATATTTTGCAAGCGACATAGTTTATAATACAATGTATCTAATGTTATATTTTGAATTTCAGTTCTTAAAAATTTTTGGATACTCTAAAATTTTTAATTTTTTTTTAGTTCAAATTAATATTTTTTCGTCAATGCACAAAAATCCCTTTGCATTCTGTCGCTATGACAGCGTGTGATCTCAAGTCTCAACAATTACTAATCAGGCACTAACTAACTGACAAGACACAGGGACGCGTATATTACTTATAAATATTAAGTCATTTATGTGGAGTGAAGTATTTTTTAACTTTTATGGAGGAGGCCGAGTTTTCTACACATGGTCTAGGTTATTGCTAATAAATGATCGTTTCATAGTAAGTAATCTGCAATGGTGACCCAATAAACGAATGCTTTCGCATTAACGTATTTAATTTCCACACATATTGATTGAAATATCGCTGGGAAACTCAGTTTTCAAACAAGAAAAAATAGCTCTGTTTTTGGAATTAAAGTTGATCAAATTTTGATAACCCAATCGGAATTTTAAGCTACTAGTTTACTTTTAGTGCTGCACCTTTCGGGGACAATGTATTGTATCATTTGAAGATTATGGGTGACCAATGACGTGCCGTTTTACCATCTGCAAAACTAATTATCGGGTTACTGTGGATTTACAAAGTTCGTTTATATAAATTAAAAATAGTGTGGGGACAAAATTAGGAAGCTAGAGTGCACCAGCTTTAATTAATTTAGACTAAAAGAAGCCATCTTAGTAATTGTTGCAGATTATGCAATATTCTACAAATACTTTATGGATGATCATTTTCTAAGGAGATCAAATCAATCTTAACCGAGCTTGCTACATTGTTTCGTCCCACCACAACAAATTTTAGCGTGATTCTTCATTTCACTTTTTTCTTTTTAACTGAGTTTTACTTCTACGTGATTTAAATGCCAAGCTTTTTAACCTCAAAAAACCCCACAAAAAATTCTTCAAATTCTTAATCCACTAAACTTGTGTAAAAAATCAACGCACTAACGTAGGGGTAGGGTACACCATCTTTTTCAAGTATTCAGTTCCAACAACGGTTTACAAAGTTCAGGCTGTTGATGTTTTGTTTCGAAAACCACATTAGCTATCAGATATCAAATGATTGTCTTTCAATTTGATATATGTGAATGAATATAGTGGTCATATATTTTGGATAGGACTGGGAGTAAAGTTTTTAGTCTACCACATCTTGTTTCTTTTTTGTAGATCGACTGATATTGGGCTTCTTCTAGCACGAAGAAAAAAATACTATAGATTTATAAAATCTGTAGAAAATTTTAGTTAAAGTGAGATCAAGTTCTTTTAAATTTGTTCGGATAATAGGTTGGATGTTGTCCAGCTTTGTTGATGTTTAATCCGCCTTTAAAAATTTTTTGACAATTTTGGGTTTGAATTTTGAAATGAAATTTTTTCATATATACTCCTGAAGACGGAATTTGGGTTATTTCTTCAGGAATTTTCAGAATGGTGGTGTTTGAAGCAAAGCGTTTCAAAGCGTCAAGGTCAAAAGATTTAGTACAAGTACAGTAGTAAAAAGTAGTGCAAATAGAATAAGAGTTTATGGCATTGTCAACACTTTTCAAATTGATATATTCGAAACCCAGGTAAGAATGAGCTAAGGGGCCAAACATGGGCCAAGCCCGCGTTACAGCTTTTGTGGTTCGGGCCAGGTTTAACATTTTTAACCCGCCCAAGTTTGAACCAAGTTTGGACTGGTTTCCTGGGGCCAAGTCTGGCAAATTAGACTTGGACCATTGGTCTACCAAACCAATGTTTTCCCCAGACCTCCTTTAAATGTGTGGAAAGAGGTTGTCGCATCCAACCGCTTTCCACACTTTTATGTTTGTCTTTATTTTTATGAATGTTACTCTTTAGCAACATTCCTAAAAATAAAGATAAACATAACATGACTTTCACATGTTTACAATGAATTAGACCGGTTAATAACGCAGAATATAATAAACCGAATCTTGGTTTAGTTTATGCATTAACAACTGGCCCAGACGGAAACCGAAGTTAACTAATCAAGGCTTGACTCGCTAAAACGGGCCCGAGTTCGGTTCGTTGTAGGGTTGCACCGATTAATCGGTAGATAATCGGCAATCGGCCATATCGACCATTTTTCCGATTAATCGGTATCAGTTTTTTTCCGATAAATCCGCCGATTATCAACACATGCGTTTTTGATTGTTTATTGCGTTTTAAAGACAACAAATTCTAAATTCTAAAACACCATAGTCAGCCATAGTTGAAAACCTTTTTAAAAAATGTATAAGTTTGACGGCTGTTTAAAAAAAATCAAATCTGTTTATTTATTTCTGCATTCTTTTGATAACTTGACAGTTCTATCTTTTGAAAAACTTTATTTAAAATAATGCTGTTTTTAAATAAAGTTCTTCAGTCACTGCCATCGAGGGTTTTATATGTTTTTTTTTTAAATATTACCAAACTTCTTGACTGTGCTGTAAATTTATTCAAATTGTTTTACACATCAAGTTCGAAACAAATAAAGGCCCATACATATACATGAAATAGCCCTATTTTGACTTTAATTTACGAACTGTGTAGTACAAAATTATACAAAAAAATCCGATGTTACTTAAATTAGAAGTCCTTTCAAATGGCACTTCTTGAAACTGTGTTATGAATGTTGGTTTCATCCTTTCTAAAATTCTTGCTTGAGACAACATTGTATTTTTCATATTAAACTTAGTAATTTTTCTATCATTGCGAACTCTAAGTTTTTAAAATAATGACAACAAAGTCGTTCCCAAATACATGAATCCACCAAATGTGCCACAGTCAACCTAGATATTGGGTAAAAAATAAGCTGCAGATTTTTTTACCTACGAATGGAGTTGCCAGAAAAATGCAAAAAGCGCTTTCAACAGTTACAGACATTTTACTATTTGCCGAACTATAAATTAAAAAAATTAAAGGGACATTTGCATAATATTTTTAACTAAAGTTACCAAGAGTCCCGATTTTCGTGGAACTGTTCCGACTTGTGAAGAAAAGTCCAACGTTCTAATTAATAGTATCTTCTTTGCGCAGATTTGTTTAACTCGTTTCCATCAAATAATCAGCATCGGCCGATAAAGAAAGTCGATTAATAGGTTTTCAGCAAGCTTGCTTATCGGTGCAACCCTAGTTCGCTCTTTAATATTGGCAGCTCCTACCCGGAAAGTTATGCTGCTTTCGTTGTCAATTTCGGCTTATTCATACTGTTAGCTTTTAGATACAACGAGTATTTTCTTATATATTCAAATGCAAAATAATCTACGTTAGCTTCTAAAAGTCAATTTGGCCGCCTTTGAATACATTTTTAGTTGGTGTTTCTATTGAAAAGGGAACCAATT
Organism: Diogma glabrata; assembly: GCA_963693315.1. NCBI lineage: Eukaryota > Metazoa > Arthropoda > Insecta > Diptera > Cylindrotomidae > Diogma > Diogma glabrata. The sequence goes on along the minus strand of OY856187.1, from coordinate 259,405,343 downwards.
TATTAATCCCGAAAGGAATGGTTTCAGTAAATTTTAAACCAAAAACATTTACATCGTCAGTATAAAACAATGACGATTGAAAGGGAAACCTTGGAAAAACTTCAAAAACCTTTGATTTCTATTTTTGAAAAGTGAAACATTTTATCGAACTTCGATGCTGTTGTTTTTAGTAAATCGGTTTATTATTATTAATTAGTTAAACATGTTTAGCACACCATTCATTATTTAGACTCTTAAATAGCCGAAGATACCATCTCAACTAGAGAAACAGATGGGGAAAAATTCATTTGGAAAAACAAAGATTAAGCATCGAGCAAGCATTCAGTTCTACAATTTGACCAAGCTATTAAAATAATCGGTCTGAAAAGCTATATGTAGTTCTACAACTAAGTCTTTTATGTAATTAGATATTTATCAGAATTTCAAATATTTTGTGTCTTTGTTGGAATTAAAACATGTCATGTAAAATCGACTCATGTCAAAACATTTATACATTTTAGGTTTTTTGTATAGAAAATTATTAGTTTTATTTTAAAAAAGTCATGGAATTTTCATATTTTTGGTCTGGAAAGTCATGGAAAGTCAGGGAATTTCGTTTCGAAAAAAAAGTGGACACCATGTCTTAGTTCTTGTAACGCCACTATATCTAGTGTATAGCTATCGATTTGGTTTGTAAGTTTTAGTAGATCTCCTGGTCTTCTGAGGCTTAGCACGTTCCAGGTTCCCATTTTTAAATCGTAGTCCGGGTACAGTTTCCGAGGTCGTTCTAATAATGAATCCGAGATAATCCGAGGCCTGTGTACAGAATTCATGACAAGTAATTTTTAACGGAAATGGGGTGTTAGCCCTTCGCCCAACCCAAATTTTCGTGAATGGGTTCGTTCTGCATCTTAAGGTCACCAGAAACAACATTTTTACACATTTATATAGCGAGCCGCTTGATCCAAGACAGACGCCTCTAACATGGAGAACAGATAACGCAGAATGAGATACAAGCTGCACATTTCAATAAAGTTCAAGCCACAATCCACCCAATCGTAGTTTACTACAAATCATGTAATGATAAACTAGAGGTCTTATCTTTTGTCATTATATCTGATCATTTAATGCATAACACAGTTGCAGTTCATAAATACCAGGAAAGGTGTATTGAATTCATTGAAAAACAGCAAGAAATATATCCAAGTATCAAAAAATTTTTATATTTTACTGATGGTTCAGCAGCTCAATATAAAAATAAGAAGAATTTCATAAATCTCTGCAAACATATTGATGATTTTAAAATACCTGCAGAATGGCATTTCTTTGCAACTGCCCACGGAAAGGGTCCATCCGATGGGATTGGAGGAACACTTAAAAGAGAAGCCCACAGAGCTTCGCTTAAAGGAGAAAAAATATCAACAGCAAGGGAATTGTTTGAATTGAAGGGAATTTGGTCGAAAAAAACCAACCACGTTATGAAGTTTTCATATGTGTCTTCAGAAGATATCGAACTACAGGAACAATTTGTTTCGATGCGGTTTTCGGACATTAAAACCATAAGTGGAACTCAAGGATTCCACTATTTTTTACCGTATAACACTACACCCGATAAAATAATTGCCAAAATGTTTTCTTTTTCTGATGATCATAAATATTTCAATTTAAAGGCAAAAACAAATATATAAATTAATTTTTAATGTATTTATTTATAATATTGATTAAATTATAATGTTTATAGAAAAAATATTTTTTTAATGTTTTTTCTAATGTTAGTGTTTTTGATGTTGAAATTATAACAAAATCTTCGATCATTGGGATCTTCAATTCTTATTCTGAATAAAAACCTGTTTCTCATTCAGAAATACACAGAAAATGGTTCAAATTTATTGCAGGTGTTAAAATATGAAATGTTTAATTTATTAAATCCACATTTAGTACAGGATTATTAACTTAATAAAAAAACACATGTGAATTTTTCATAACCAAACTTTAAAAAATCGTAAGAAAAAATCCATATTGAATTGCTGACCTTTTATTTCTCAATTTCATAGCTGCATATGTTTACTTTAAAATTTGTGAAAAACAAAACAAAAAAAAGGGACTTTTTGAGATATGAGCTTTGAAGTAAACCAAGGTTTTACGCGCCGCCTAGCGGAAAAGAGAAAAGTTATTAATTTTAAACTTACTTATTTCAATTATTCAATTATTTTCCTTTTTACTTGCAAAAATATACTTAAGTCGGATGAAATTTGTGGCACCTATTCACAAAACATTGACACCATTACCAAAACTACGTGAAAAAGCCTCAAAAATTCAACCGCGCATAACTCCGATTCAGAGTACACAAAAAATAAAAGCAGAAATTACTTTTTTCCTTTCGTCAATACCAACAAAATATCAAAATTTCAGATTTTTTAAAAATAGTTGTTTTTTTTCGATGTACGTTTTCAAAATAATAGCCACTTTAAGAAAGACGGTGCGGTGCGTCACAGGATCAAGGAATATGCAACCGGCTGGATTATTGGCAACTACATTTTTGTTTTATTTCAGCAAATTTTTGTAAAAAATATTGGCCTGTCATATTTTGTCAGTGATAGGATTTTTTGTTTATTTATCCATTCTTTAACAAAAAATATTAAAAAGCAAAAAAAGAAAGATTTACGTCCATCAACACCTTTGAACGCATGTTGTTGTGGGACCTTGGTCTTAAAAGGTTTTTATGTGTTATTGTGACACATATGTAATTCCTACTACACAACACATTTTATTAAAAAAAAAATCGATTTTGTTTGACCGATGTACTGATGCCACGCTGACTTGCGATAACTATTGAATTGAAAGTCATTGTAGTATCTTCAAACAATATCAGATGGCGGCACAGATTTCATTTTTAAAAACATCTTGTAAGTTACATTAACTCAAAAATTGAACTGCGCATATTTGCTTTACCACTTGCAGACTTATATCCTTTCTGTTGTACTACCATACGTGTGTTAAAAGGTTTATTTTTTTATTTTTTATTAGAGAATGGATAACTAAGCAAAAAATCTTACCATACAATAAAATATGACATGCCATTATTTCATGATAAGATGAATAAATAACAAAATAATGAGTGAAAAACAAATTGTGAGAAATTTGCAGAAAACAAAACAAAACTAAAAAAAAAAAATAAACACACTAATGCTTATCAAATTTGGGTGAAGCGTATATAAAGGACGACAACTGATTAATAATGACAATATCTTAATTAAATTTTTGCTAATTACAAAGTTGATCTCACGTTGGATGTTATATAAAATAGTACAAATTAAAGTGGCTTCAGGGAAGTTGCTCATATGCTGGATGTTCAAGTGATGTATTATCTTACTTAGTAATACTTTTTTTTTTGTATCTTATTGACCTGTGGTTTATTGAATTTTGCATTTGTTTGGCTGCGAAGCTCCTTAATTGTATTAATACACGGAGCGCTTAAGTTGTTTTAAAAAGGAAAAAAATTAAAATTATTAAAATTACTAATTTTTTATATTGTACTTAAACTCTTGTAACTGATAAAAAAAAAAACTAATGGCCAATAATCCAGCTGATACAGCGCACCCAGACGCGCTGCACACCACTTCAATCGAGGCACAAAGCCCACACATGTGTGTCAAAACAAGGAAATATGCATGTTTTTTGCTTAAAAAACGTTTATTTGAGGTGATAATGAGTAGGAACAAAGAATGTGGAGAAATCTGGATGGTCGGGATTGGTATGTGAGATCAAAAACTAGATTATTGCATTATAAGTTTGTCAAAAAAATGATGTCAAGTAGTCAAAAGAAAGATTTTTATTTATTTTTCACCCAATTTTTTGAAAAAAATAAAATTAATTATTTGTTTGAAATGAAATTTTATTATTATTGAGAATTAGGCATTATATGTTTGTCAAAAAAATCATGTCAAGTGTGTCAAAAAAGGATTTTATTTATTTTTTTAGCCAATTTTTTGGAAAAAAAAATGTAGCTGTTTTTATGACGTAAATGTAATTGAAAATGAAATTGGACATGGAAATTTTTGAATTTGTTAGTTTTTGAATTATTTTTGGAATTTTGAAAAAAGTTTGTATATTTGATTTTGTTGGCAATATTTTTAGAATTTTGGAAAAAGTTTTAATTTTTGATTTTGTAAGAATTTTTGGAATATTTTGAGAATCTTAAATTTTTGATTTTATTATAATTTTTGGAATTTTGAAAAAAGTTTCAAACTTTGATTTTGTAATAATTTTTGCAATATTTTTAGAATTTGAAAAAGTTTGAATTTTTGAATTTTTAAGAATTTTTGGAATATTATTAGAATTTAGAAAAATTTTACATATTTGATTTCATTCTAATTTTGGGAATATTTTTTGAATTTTGAAAAAAAATTTTGAATTTTATATATATTTTCAGAATTTTTAAAAAAGTTTCAATATTTGATTTTGTAAGAATTTTTGGAATATTTTTAGAATTTTGAAAAATTTTTAAATATTTTAATTTTATTATAATTTTGGAAAAACACAAAAACACAATATCAGTTATAATTTTTGCAATATTTTTAGAATTTTAGAAAAAGTTTGAATTTTTGAATTTTTAAAAATTTTTGGAATATTATTTAGAAAAAGTTTAAATATTTGATTTTATTCTAATTTTTGGAATATTTTTAGAATTTTGAAAAAAAAATTTGAATTTTATATATATTTTTAGAATTTTTAAAAAAGGTTCAATTTTTGATATTGTAAGAATTTTTGGAATATTTTTAGAATTTTGAAAAATTTTAAATATTTTAATTTTATTATAATTTTTAGAATTTTGGAAAAAGTAGAAAAGAAGAATTTTTTGATATTGTTACAATTTTGGCAATATTTTTAGAATTTTGGAAAAAGTTTGAATTTTTAAGAATTTTTGGAATATTATTAGAATATAGAAAAAGTTTAAATATTTGATTTTATTCTAATTTTTGGAATATTTTTAGAATTTTGAAAAAAAATCTGAATTTAATATACATTTTTAGAATTTTGAAAAAAGTTTCAATTTCTGATTTTGTAAAAAATTTTGGAAATTTTTTAGAATATTGAAAAATTTTAAATTTTTGATTTTATCATAATTTTTATAATTTTGCAGAAAGTTTCACTTTTTGATATTGTTATAATTTTTGCAATATTTTTAGAATTTTGAAAAAAGTTTGAATTTTCGGAATATTATTAGAATTTAGAAAAAGTTTAAATATTTGATTTTATTCTAATTTTTTTAATATATATATAATTTGAATTTTATATATATTTTTAGAATTTTTAAAAAAGTTTCAATATTTGTTTTTGTAAGAATTCTTGGAATATTTTTAGAATTTCGAAAAAAAAAATAGAATTTTTGAATTTTATATATATTTTTAGAATTTTGAAAAAAGTTTCAATTTTTGATTTTGTAAGAATTTTTGGAATATATTTAGAATTTTGAAAAATTTAAAATTTTTGATCTTATTATAATTTTTATAATTTTGGTAAAAGTTACAATTTTTGATTTTAATATAATTTTTGCAATATTTTTAGAATTTTTGGAAAAAGTTTTAATCTTGATTTGGTAATAATTTTTGAAATTTTTAGAATTTTGTTTGAAAAAAGTTTGAATTTTTTATTTTATTTAATTTGTACAATATTTTTTGAATTTTGAATGAAATATGAATTTGTGATTTTGAAATATTTTCTCGAAACGCTAAATGGAGAGGTTTTTGAGTAATTTGCCGATTGTATTATCTTTTCACTAAATTATGTTAATTTATGATCTGTTATAATTTTCCGACAACGTATTGATGTTTCGTGTTAGTTTTTTAATACATATCTAAACAAAGATAAAAGTACTTCAACAAAAAGTTATGTTTGATATACATCGCTGCCCAAAACTAAAAACCATCTCCTCATAAAAGTTGTTTGCCGAAAACTATATCAAAATCCTTAACCCAGACCGAAGTCTTGATATCTCAGAGCTGTGAGATTTCAGCCCTTCCATATTTTACTATTTTACTATGCAATTTATTTTTTTTTTTTTTGGACGTTGTGCTGATTCTTTCTACAAGTGGAGCATTTCAGAGTCCCCTGAGTGTGACTGCGGCGCTCCACAACAAACTATAAAACACATTGCAACTGTGTGTCCAATTCGACGTTACAATGGCAACATCTCAGACATGCATTTGGCAACTCCCGATGTAGTAGCATGGATAGACTCGCTCGATGTAAACATCTAATGTTCAAATGTACTGCCCAATGTTCAAATATTTTACTTTTTAATTTTTACTTAAAAGACGCGCAATCAAATCGATTGTAGGTTCATTTAATGTGTATCCACGTTTTGTTTTAGGTAGATTTCATAGAAGTGTCTACCTATTTTTAAGTTTAATTTTTAATGTGTCACAAAAAAAACCAAACGCTAAATAAATAACTATGCAATTTTAGCAATTTTGTTATAGAAACCGTGTAACTTAAACGTAAATATATTTTTTTTTATATGCCTATATCTCGTGAAGCAAATATTCGTTTTACTTGTTTCATTAATGAATTTTGTAATAATTCAATTTAGATTACATAATACATTCATATTACTCTTTCGGAACGATAAAACGTTTTAATGGGTTTGTGTTTAATGATTCTCTCACAAATTTGTAAACTTTTGCTTAAAAAATAAAATATTGCGTTTAAATACTTATACAATAAATTACTAGTGTTATTTCGAGAATTATATATATAGTTTTATCTTCTTTTCCTTTTTTAAATTGTATCAAAAATTTTTGACGAAAACTTATGCCAAAAAAAAATCCTTTCCCACTAAACTGCATTGCTGGAGCTTCGCTTGTGGGGTTTACAATATTTCTGGATGTAGATCTTAATATCCTTCTGCAAGCTACTCTATCTTGTATTTCTTCATCTGTGATACCTACAACATGCTGGTGTTCTTGCATTTGCTTCAACCATGAATTTTTCTTTCTGCCTTTCTTTTTATGTTCTTCCATTTCTAGAGCCATCGTCTTTTTCACTGGGTTACTATCTTCTCTCGTCACTCCATGACAATACCAACTAAGTCGATCAGAGTTGAGTTTTTTATCAATTGAATTCTTTACATGTAAACTACCTCTGATACGATTACTTCTGATATGGTCAAGTTTAGTAACGCCAGCTGTCATTCTCAACATCTTCATTTCTGTAGCAGTCATCTTAGATGTATGATTCTTATAAACTGTTCGACATTGTGATGCATAAGACAATGCTGGTCTAACAACTGTTGTATACAATTTTCCTTTCAATTTTGGTGGCATTTTCTTATCACAAAATATTGCTGAATTTTCACACCATTTCATCCAACCGACGCTTACTCGATGATTAACATCGTCATCACATTTTGCATCATTTCTCGCAACAGACCCAAGATATTTAAACTTTTCACACTTTGGAATTATTTCACCATCTAGATAGATATCTGGAACTGTTCTTGATGAATCTGGATCTGAGAAAGCACAAAACATGTATTCGGTTTTTGTGCGACTGATTCGCAACCCGTTGTCTTCCAATGCTTTCATCCATTCACTGATGGTATTTTGTGTTCTAATGGCATCTTCAGCTGCAATGACTGCATCATCAGTAAACAATAATGTGATTATGCAAGATTGCTGATATAAATGACATGTCAGGTGATTAATTACTGTATTAAACAATAACGGACTCAAAACACTTCCCTGATGTACTTCTACTTTAATCAAGAAATTGTCAGTAACACCTGCTACACATTTAATTCTTGTAGATGAGTCTTGATACATATGTTGAATCAAGCTCACATATATTTCCGGTACATTTTGAACTCGCAATGCCGTCCATATCAAGTCACGAGGTACTCTGTCGAAGACCTTTTCAAGATCGATGAAAATGAGATGTAAATCTTTTCTTGAATCTCGATACTTTTCCATTAATATCCTTAAACTTTGGATAGCATCAGTAGTTGATCTTCCTCCAACAAAACCACATTGCATCACTAAACTTGATTATTTTTCTTAAACGAACATCGACTAGTCTTTCCACAATTTTCAAGGTGTGCGACATTAATTTGATTGATCTAAAATTGTTGCATTGACGTGTATCACCTTTATCTTTATATAATGGTACCAAAAAGCTTTCCCTTAACTGATTTGGGAGTAGGTCACCATTTTTCAGTTTATTTGCCAAAACTACTAGCAATTCAAATCTTATGATTTCCATTTTCAACTAAAACTCTGTAGAAATTTCATCTAGACCAACAGCTTTTCCACGTTTCATTCTTTTAACTGCTGATTCCACTTCCTCTATTGTAAAGTCTGGTACAACCTCGTCATTTACAAAAACAGTAGTATTTGTTTCGCTTCTAGGAAATTCTTCGTTTAACAATTCATTAAAATATTCCTTCCATCGATGACAAATTGCTGAATCTTTTGTTAACAAATTTCCTGAGACACCTTCAATATATTTTAGAGATTGAATTTCCATAGCATTTCTTCTTCTTTGCGCTGCTATTTTATAAATCCTTGCTCCATCGTTTCTTGATTGTGAACGAGTTTCTCGTGTCGCTTGTTCATTGTAAATACGTCCTGATGATACACTTTCAAGTTCTTCATACACATTCTTACATTCCTTTGCCTTGTTTTCAGCTACGATCTTTCTTGCTGCCTTTTTGCACTTAATGTATTCATTCTTCAGTTGTTCTAATTCAATTTCACTTCTTGACTCTGATTTAGTCCATGCTGGAAATGCAATCTTCTTATTTAATATTGCATTTTTTGTTTCATTGTTCCACCACCACCATGTATCCTGTTTCCAATGTTGTGTACTTTTTGAGACACCGAGCAACTCTCTTGCTTTTTCCAAACATACTTCATGTACATTATTCCATACCTCCTGTGCATTTAATTCAGCTTCACAATTTATAATATGTTGTAACCACTCTTGCATTTGTTCAATAAATTCAGAATTTGTTTCAGTCCTCAAATTATACCATTTTATCTTTTCTACTACAGTCTTTTGATTTCTTGGCTTTTGACGTAAAACGAAAATTGCTAATAGTATAAACGATGTTGACTTACGAGAGGCTCTCCAAGAGTGACCTTTTTTTTTTTTTTAACGGCGTTCATGCTCCATGTAGGAGCGTTGCCAGGTTAATCAGCTTTGAATATTCACCACGGTCATTCGCAACATCGACATAATTACCATGGCAGCGATTTTTTTAAGGTCGTTTATTACGTCAGTCTCCCATTGTAGTCGTGGTCTACCTCGCGGTCGCCCACTCCCTGGGGTACTAACGTACATTTTTCTAATCATTCCAGACTGTGAATCAGCTCGTAGAACATGCCCAAACCAAGCAATCCTATTAGAACGGATACAACCTATTATATCAGGACACTCAAGAAGGTCTCTGATCACAAAGTTATACCGGGTTCTATACTCTCCATCGTCTGTCTTAAGTGGACCAAAAATGTAGCGTAGGATCTTACGCTCAAATACAGATAAATGCGATTCGTCATTTTGAGTAAGGATCCACGTTTGTGACCCATACATCACAACCGGTCTAATCAATGTCTTGAATAACTTGAGCTTGGTGTTAGTTGATACATACGGTGATCCAAGGAGAGGTTTAATTGAGTAGAAAGTTCGATTCCCTGCAGCGATTCGAGCTTTTATATCTGTAAGTATGCTGTTGTTTGAGTCAAGCATTGATCCCAAATATTTAAAAGATTCAACTCCCTCAATTCGTTCATCGCCGCACATCAAATCTTTCTTCTCAGCCTCCCTTGAAACATTCAAATGTTTGCTTTTACTGTAGTTAATATGAAGACCAATTTTTCTAGCACCACTCTCAAGCGACTTGAAAGTCTCACTCATAACAGCGTCACTTCGGCCGAGGATGACTACATCATCAGCGTAAGCGATCATCTTTACTGAGTTTTATTGACAAGATATTGTTGTTAGTCGGTAGTTTCTTTTGAAGGCGCTAAATTAAAAAGTATAGGAGAGATAGTATCACCTTGTCTTAAACCGGAGTCGACTGTAAAAAACTTTGATATTTCGTATTCTACTCGTACACAGCATTGAGAGTTCTGTACTTTCATTTTGCATAGTTTACCAGGAATTCCCATTGACACCAGAGCAGACCATAGAGTCTCTCTTTCGAGAGAGTCGTAGACCTGCCTGAAATTAATGAAAAGTTGGTGCACAGGTATGTTGAACTCTCGACACTTTTCCAAAATCATCCTTATCGAGAAAAGTGCATCGGTGGTACCTCAGCCCCGCCGGAAGCCACACTGATATTCTCCAAACAGTTGTTCAGCAAAAGGATTGATTTTGGATAGCAAAATGTAGGAAAAGATCTTATATGCTGTGCAGAGGAGAGCGATTCCTCTGTAGTTTGCACATTGTAGGCGATTACCTTTTTTATGGATTGGTATCAGCATAGCTGTGTTCCAGTCATGTGGCATGGTTTCAGTCCTCCATATCATTTGAACAAGTTCAAACAATCTTAAGGATAGAGTTTCGCCACCATGTACAGTCATTTCGGATGGTTTATCGTCGATACCAGGTGCTTTATTGCGTTTTAATTTTGACAGCGCCGCTTCGAATTCCTCTTTGGTTGGTTCGTCTACATGTACCTTTGACGCACGAATAAGCTTTGCTCGTCGCCCGACTTGTTGCTGGCCAGTGGTCACTTAAGTTGAGAAGATTTTCAAAATAAGCGGCCCAAGAAGTATCTTAAATATGTTTACGGTCTACTTGTAGCTCCCTATCTTCGTTATGAATAGCAGTCGATCTAGTTTCAGGGCCGTTCTTTAAGGTTTTAACCTGTTGAAAGAAGTTACGCGATTGATGTTCCTTATTGAAGTTTTCAATTTCCTCACACTTTCTCTTCCACCATTCTCGCTTCATTCGTCTACATAGCTTTGTAACGGCTTGTCTTGCCAGTTTATAGTTCTCCTTCGTGGACCTGGTGTTGCGTCCTTGTAGACACTTCAGATAGCAATCTCTTTTGTATTGAATAGCGTCAAGACATGCTTGATCCATCCATGGGTTCTACGAGTGGTTTTGTGGTGGTCCAAGTATTCTCTCAGCAGCGCTTAAAACATCTTTGAGCAAATACGATGACTTATCGACGTCTCCATTAATGGTTTCTGATTTCTCCCATGTTTCGGCAATATGGTTTTGATATCTCTCTTCTGTTTCAGCATTCTTTAGTGATGAGATGTTAAAACGTTTCCGTTTATTGAATTTCGGAATGCTTGGATTTGGGAAGTGGAACCTTATTTTAGCACATACAAGAAAGTGATCACTTCCGATGTATGCACCTCTAAAGGATCGCACATCCAGAACGCTCGAGTAGAAACGTGCTGTAACTAGCACGTGATCAATTTGATTTCGAGTGTTTCCATTCGGTGAAACCCAAGTCTGTTTATGAATCGATCGATGCGGAAAGAACGTACTGGCAATTCTCAAATTATTTGATAATGCAAACTCAGTCATTCTCTCACCATTATCATTCGAATTCAAATGTAGACTGTTGGGGCCCACCACATTTCCATTAGCTATATCTCTTCCAACCTGCCCATTAAAGTCACCAAGAACCATAATGAAGTCGCGTGTTGGTGTTAGTTTCATAACCTCTTCCAGTTCTATGTAGAAACTATCCTTCTCGTCGACGGTTTTAGCTTCAGTAGGTGCATGCACGGCAATAAGAGAAATATTGTTATAAGTACCACGCACAGGTAGGTAGCAAATCCTCTCACTGACCGGGATGAATTTCATCACGGCTTCTTGTATGCGTGCACCAACAAGAAAGCCAGTTCCAAATTCTCTCTGAGAAGGATGACCACTACAGTATAGAGACTGACTATCCAAATCTTGTTTTCCTATTATTGCCTGTCTAATTTCTTGCAGAGCTATGATATCCATCCCATACCTCTCAGCCTCTGTTTCTAGACTTATAAGAGCATCAGGAGCGCTCAGGCTGCGCACGTTCCATGTTCCGATTCGGTAGTCTGGTCCTTTTTCACGTCCAGGTAAAATTCTGTTTTTGTCCGGGTCTGATATTCTTTTCCGATTTCCAAATTTAACAAATAATTTTTTTCCGGGGTTAGGTTGTTAACCTTAGGCTCAACCCAAATTGTCGTGAATGGGTCCGTTCTGCATCTTAAGGTTACCAGAAACAACCTTTTACACGTTTATATAGCGAGCCGCTTGATCGAAGACAGACGCCCGCTTCAAGCCGCTCCTAACATAAAGAACAGACGCTTGAGTCGTATTGGTTTTAAGGCGCCAATTCGCCGTGATGTACCATCATTGGCTAAGCAGATTTTACTCTGCTTGTCTCCGATACACCAACCTAATTCTGTCAGCATTACCCAGGCAGCACGGCGTGGACGTCGAATTTCGGATTTTCGCTACCCTTTATTCTTTTCTTCATGAATTTGTTGCATATGTGATAATCTATTTGAGTTTCATGACCTCCACTTTTATATGTAATTAAATGTTTCTGTTGTTTGACAAAAAGAGTATTTATGATGACCAAATCAAACGACTTACACATGTTGAGTACATATATCTCCACCAGGATCATTTCTAGTTCCTACTCCTTGGCCACCATGAACATCCTCATAACTTTGATTTGATTGTCTAACAATGTTCATGTCACCACCAATAAACACTATTTCATCCGTTTTGAAACCTTTTACTAAAGTATCCATTTTCTGCCAAAACTCTTTTTTTCTTTTTCTGCATTACAACATCCATTTTGTGGTGCATAAGCGCTAACAACATTCCATGTTTCATTTTTTATCACTATTTTGATGTTCATTAATCTATCGCTGACTTTTTGAATGCTTATGATGTTGTTTAGCAATTCTGATGATAGAATGATTTCGACTCCATTTTTACCATTCACAACACCATGATAAAACATTTTGTATGATTTAGTTCTTATATCTAGATATCTTGCTTTGTTCACTGTGTTACACCATTTGGTTTCTTGAACACACAAAATGTCTATCTGCCTTCTATTCATGATTTCCTCCAACTCCAGACTCCTAGATGTCATTAGCCAACATTCCAACTTGCAATTCTTAATTTTACATTTCTAGATATCTTTGATTTGTTCGCCCCCGGAAATTGTCGAACTCTGATCCGTGATGAACACGTCCTAGAATCACTCATTTGAGTGTCCAGCGGGGTAGTGGTGACATTTCTTGCTTTCATTTCCACAAAGTTATGTCCATTACTTTTAAACCTATCTAGACAAAAAGGTTATTGACACTAGTATGCATTCCTTTAATTCAATTGACTTCGTATTTACACATCCACCGGTGGTCTCCCAGACGTGGCAACCCACGGCTACATACTACTGGCGGGTCAATACTAATTAGATGTTTCGGAGTCCCAGGCTCATCTCATGTTGTTGGTTTGCCTGTATTTGATTTTTCACTTTTGTTCGCCTTTTATGACAAGCAGAGACTGTAGAGAAATTCGTACCCGACTCTACCCGTCACATTACATTAAATAGTAAAAATTTTAAATTTGATATTTTTCTATTTATTAATTTTTATTTGAAATTTTGAAAATTTTTAACAGAATAAAAAAGAAAACAAAAAATGTGTCCGCTCGCTACGATCATTAAAAACGATGTTTAACAATCGTATAATAGTTTTATATTTGTTTTTTTACAACCATAATTGTAAATAATAGAATAAAATAATAAATAATAGAATAAAATAATAAATAATAGAATAGAATAAACAGCTGTTAGATTTATTCTGTTGCACGAATCAGCGGAACACTGACTGTATTGAACTCTGAAATATTTTTTTGATTGTATTTTAAAAAAATTGTTTTTCGCTCTCATTATATAAAAAACAAAAAAAATTCAAACGAATGCACATGTTCCTCTCTCGAATATTAAAAAAGGTAAAGGCTCCTATGATTTCATTTGAATTAAATTTTCATTGTGAAAAAAAATAGGCTTTTGTGTGATAGTTTTTTGGTTTGTCATTACTCATTAGTATAAAATTTGATAGCTTTCATTGTAGTTCATTTCATTTTCAAAATACCAAACGATTAAAAATGTATCGAAATTGAATAAAATTTATTTAATGATTTGGAATTAATGGAACAAACAAAATAAAATAAATTTCAATGTTTTTATTATTTGTTTACTTGTTTTATTAATGAATTTTAAAATATGTAATTCAATTTAAATTAATACGTGTTGCTCTGTCGGAAGGATAAAATATTGTATTGGGTTTATGTTTAATGATTTTTATTCTCGCTCGTGCCTCGATCGCGTTGTAACCTTTTCTTCGATAACAAACTACAGCATTAAACCCGCACACAATAAATAACTTTTTTATTCGCCTGCATATTAAAGTGTTACTTTATTACTGTGATTTTCGGCTTTAAAGTATCACTTTTCAACTATTTATTTTGTTGTCATAGCTACGTCCAAAAAAGTAAAAAGCATTTGTATTTGTTTAAATTCTATGAAAAATAAAAATTTTTATCAAAGCAACCCTTAAATTCAAAATTTCATTATCCAATTAAAATAGTTGTTATCATTTGTTGCCATAGCTACACAATAATTTGGAAAAAATAATAAATATTTTGTCAAAGGTTACTTGTTCCACATATTTTTATTTTAAAATTTATGAAAATTTATAATTTCAATTCAGAATAAACCAATTTTCTTAAAATATTTTACTTGCGGCGAATAAAAAATAGTATATGATGCACGGACGTAAGCTATTTTGGACTTAATGTGGGTGCAAATCTCGGCTAGCGCCTCGATTTGCAAACTCCACATCCGTCCAAAATCTTTAGCTTTACGTCCTAGCATCATAATGTACTATTTAATACAGTCAATATTATAATGCACATTTTAGTTTTGATTTTTGATTAGGAATATCATTAGAATGAAATGCAAATTGTTTTTGGTTTTCTTTTAATTTAGAATGAAATAAGTATTTTTTAACTTGAAATGGATATTGTTTGGCAATTAATAAGCCAACATGGGAAGCTGCTGTTTTGTATTTATTTTTACATGAGGCTTTTCTGTTGTGTAAATAAAACACACCTCAGGAGAAAAACATGCACTTCTTTCCCTTGGTTTATTATCAACTATTATAGTGTACAAATATGTACAAAATTTATGAAATATTGCTTTATCTATGTATTATATGTTAAGGTAAGGTTAAAATAGTTTCCATCGGTTCGGAACTTGTTAATCTAAAATGTTAAACATTATAAGTAGTATAATTAAGTCAAAACTAATACTATTCTAAATAGCCTAATTATCAGAATTCTTAGGCAGTTTAACTATGCCATACATTATACCATTTAAAACCCGAAATTGAATGCTTACTAAGTTAGTTAATTTACTTATTTTTTTTTTAGGTAAAGATGGTTCAAAAGTCACAACAGTTGTGGCTACTCCTGGTCATGGACCAGACAGACCCCAAGAAGTTTCCTATACAGATACAAAAGTGATTGGTAATGGCAGTTTTGGAGTAGTGTTTCAAGCAAAATTGTGTGACACAGGAGAACTGGTGGCGATTAAAAAAGTTTTACAGGACAAGCGATTTAAGGTGAGTTAATTATTTTTTTGGGATTTTTTAATCCCAAAGTTAATTATATTATATTGCACTGCGTTTGTGTGTAGCTAGAGAGACCATTTTACGATATTTTTTCAGACTAGATAAATTAAGTGTTTTTATCGGCGAAATATACACACAAAATATTGCATATATGTAGTTGTAGTTTGCTCTCATTTTGTAATTTTAATGTGCAATAAACTGAGCTCAGCGTTTAATAATACTGATTTGTTCAATGTTGCTATTGAATGTAAAAAATTGGTTCGATGAAAAGATGAAAATGAGATGTAAATCTTTTCTTGAATCTCGATACTTTTCCATTAATATCCTTAAACTTTGGATAGCATCAGTAGTTGATCTTCCTCCAACAAAACCACATTGCATCACTAAACTTGATTATTTTTCTTAAACGAACATCGACTAGCCTTTCCACAATTTTCAAGGTGTGCGACATTAATTTGATTGATCTAAAATTGTTGCATTGACGTGTATCACCTTTATCTTTATATAATGGTACCAAAAAACTTTCCCTTAACTAATTTGGGAGTAGGTCACCATTTTTCAGTTTATTTGCCAAAACTACTAGCAATTCAAATCATATGATTCCCATTTTCAACTAAAACTCTGTAGGAATTTCATCTGGACCAACAGCTTTTCCACGTTTCATTCTTTTAACTGCTGATTCCACTTCCTCTATTGTAAAGTCTGGTACAACCTCGTAATTTACAAATTTACAACCTCGTCATTTACTGGCTAAGCGCAAGTAAAATTCGCTCGTCGTGGGTTAGATAAATGTTAAGTAACGATATACAAATAATATTTATAAAATAATTTTGTATTAGTTTTACTAAGTACAAAGCTTATGGTTTGTTGGTATTATTATATATTACCATTTTTCTTTATAAGAATAAAGACTTCGCATGTTTTTGTCAAAATACACTCAAATGTAGCTTTTGCTACTTTTACAACTCACACTAACTCATCTAATTATTATTCAAAATTGATCGAATATTGAGTGCAACATTTTAGCACTCCAAATTCTAAACTTTCAAAAAAACTTTTATAAGCACAACGCAAATGCCTTGAACTATTTAAATGTAACCATCTTAACAAAGTTTTGGTCAGATTAAATTCCTTCAAATCTTCGGTTTACTGAGTTCTTAGTGAGCAAGAAGCGACATTATACCAAAAAACGCACGTTTTTGCTAATATTTAAAAAATGAAATAAAACACAAATGTTATTGGCATTAATTGCTCTTCAACTGAGAGGCTAAGAAAATTTGCTATTTTACCGCTCTTTATTGCCTTACCTTTACCATGTAGAATTATGAGAATTTGACCCTTCCTTATACTTTTCAAGAAAAATGTATCAAGGTTTCTATGATTTAGTGTGAAAGGGACATGGTTTTGGACAAAACCCACATTTTTAATAAAATGTATAATATTTCAAAAACTGGGCTGGATAAAATTAAACAAAAAATTGTAATGCTACTTAAGTGTTATTTTGTATCAAATAGAGTTATGAACATGAGACGAGATAATAGAGTTATGAACATGAGACTCCTCAATATTTTTCGTTCAAAATTTACCAATATTGATATAAGCTGTGTTTTTTTGTAAGTCTAGGTAAATTCCAGGTAAATAATTCTGTAGTATTATTACAGAATTAATTAGCTGTCAAATCGTATAGAATGTTTTAATTCTATTCTATATAGAATTACAAAAAACACAGCTAATATTTCCAAAAAAACTACACTGTAGAACTAAATAGAAAATGGCAATGTTACTAACTATAAGGGCTCGTTTAAATGAGATCATACGCGACTGGGTTAAAAATAATGTTTTATCGCTCCCCACACAAGCTGTTCAAAAAATAAATATGGTTTATGAGTATTAGACACATCGTTGCATTTGTCTTTCAAAATTTACTACCATTTAAATTTTTTTCAAGTTTTATATTTATTCGGCGCTTGGAATGAAACAAAGCAAAAATGATGGTATAACTAAACTTCTAAACTAATTTTTTTCACGAACCCTCTTTTAGCGCCTTTTTGTTTGATATCCTACTTGATTCGGAAAAATAGTAGTTTAATCAATGAGTGAATAATGAAGTAGTTTATTCTCAAGCAAAAGTTTAAAATTTGAGCGAGGCACGAGCGAGAATTTTAATTTGCGAGAGAATAAAATTCATTATTCACGAATCGATTACAATACTTTATTCTCTGACAAAGATTTTATTATAAAAAAGAATTGTGTATTATAAAAATTAAAAACATTTTCTTCAATTAAAACAATAAATCTTTATTGTTTTAATTGATAAATCAAATTTCTTAATAAAAAAACCCTGATGATAAAAAACGCCCTTCTCATACAATCAGCCAAGTTCAACTAAACGAAATAAGAGAATTACTCAAAATTTGATTTTTGAACAAAACTTATCAAAGCAATTGTGATTATAATTGAAAATAATTTTAATGAAATCAAAACAATTTGACCAATTGGAATCATACCAATTGAATAAAATGTTCATTAGGCAATAGGTTAAGTTCATTAGGCTATAGGCTAGAAAACAATACAATAATACATACTATTATTATCGAAAAAACATACAAATAAAGCTGATATAATTAAATGGAAGAGAATAAAATGTATTTTTAAAGGTCTACTAGCCTTTTAAACACATAAAATCAATTTTATTTTTTTGGTCTTGCTATCTTATACATTTGAATTCAAATGATAATTGCGAGAGATTGACTGAGTTTACATTATCAAATAATTTAAGAATTGCTAGTACTTTCTTTCCTCATCGATCGATTCATAAGCAGACTTAGGTCTCGCCGAATGGAAACACTCGAAATCAAATTGATCACGTGCTCGTAACAGCACGTTTCTTTTCGAGCGTTCTGGTTTCTGGATGTGCGTTACTTTGGACATTGGATACATTGGAAGTGACTATTTCCTTGTATGTGCTGCGATAAGGCTTCCACTTTCCAAATATGGGTATTTCAAAATTCAATCAACGGAAACGTTTTAACATCTCATCACTAAATGCTGAAACTGGAGAGAGATATCAAAACCATATTGCCGAAACATTAGAAAAATCAGAAACCATTAATGATGACGTCGATATGCCATGGTATTTACTCAAAGATGCTGTTTTAATCGCTGCTGAGGGAATACTTGGACGACCACAAAACCACTTCCAGAAACCCCTTATGGATCAAGCATGTCTTGACGCTATTCAGTACAAAAGAGATTGCTATCTGAAATGTCTACAAGGACACAACACCAGGTCCACGAAGGAGAACTATAAACTGGCAAGACAAGCCGCTACAAAGCTATGTAGACGAACGAAGAGAGAATGGTGGAAGAGACGGTGTGAGGAGATAGAAAGCTTCAATAAGGAAATCAATCGTGTAACTTCTTTCCACAGGTTAAGGCCTTAAAGAAGGGACCTCATACTAGATCGAGTGCTATACAAAACGAAGATTGCTACAAGTAGACCGTAAACATATGTAAGATATTTCTTGGGCCGCTTATTTTGAAAATCTTCTCAACTTAAGTGATCAGCAACAAGTCAGGCGACGAGCAAAGCTTATTCGTACGTCAAAGTACATGAAGACGAACCAACCAAAGAGGTGCTGTGAAAATTAAAACGCAATAAAGCACCTGCTATCGACGATAAACCATCCGAAATGATTGTACATGGTGGTAAACTCTGTCTTTAAGATTGTTTAAACTTGTTCAAATGATCTGGAGGACTGAAACCATGCCACAGGACTGGAACTCAGCTATGCTGATACGAATCCTTTAATAAGTAATCGCTCACAATGTGCAAAATGCAGAGGAATCGTTCTCCTTTGCACATGATATTTTTTTTTAATAAAAAATGTTGTGTTATTGGAATTACAATATGTGTCACAACATCACATAGATACATTTTAAGACCTAGGTCCCACAACAACATGCGCTCTGAGGTGTTGATGAACGATTTTTTTAAACTTTTGTGGATTGAACGCCACCGATACTATTGATCCGGGCAAAGCTTTCCATTTGTACGAACAAAAAAATCTTGCTGCATTCACTATGACAGTGAGTGATCTCAACAGTTTAACTGATTGAGGTGTAAAACGGGTAAAAGAATATGGTTGAGGCATGATGGATCCGATTTCATTAGAGCACTGCTGGTGACTATATTTATAAAAAATACGAGATCAGCAACAGAGACGATGTTGTATGGAATCAAGATTTGATGTTAAATTTCGATCACCCACAATTCGTATATCACTCTTTTGAACAGAGACCAAAAGAGCTAGGATGGAAACAGATACAGCACCCCAAACTTGACAACAATACTCCATACAAGGACGAATATTAATACTTAAAATCTTCGGAGTGAAATATTTTTTTTACATCTTTTGAGGAGGCCGATCTTTTTTTGATGCACTTTTTGCCATTGCCATTATATGATCGTGCCTGAGTAGGTCATTGGAAACTGTGACTTCTAATAAACGAAAGCTTTCATATTCGTCTATTTGTTCGTCACACATGCTAATTGAAATATCGTTGGGGAACTCGGTCTTTGATATGGAAAAAAATCGTGTTGGAAGGCTGTGTTTTGGTGGAATTAAAATTGACCAACTTTTTGTCATCCCAATCGGCGACTTTCTCAAGGTGTTCGTTTACACTTATAGGAGCGTCTCTCTGGACGGGATTAATTCGTTCGTACATTTTACCCTTTGAAGATAGGGAAACGAATGACTTGTACAGTGTACTGTCGTCTGCAAAACTATTTATTGGGTTACTGGTGATTTTTAACAGTTCGTTGATATAAATTAAAAATAGAGTGGAGAATAAAAGTTAAAACTGAGCCTTGGGGTACACCAGCGTTAATTAATTTAGACTCAGAAGAAAAACCATCGATGGATACCGAAATGTATCAATCGGTGAAAAAATTTTGTATCAGATTTATAACTATGGGGTGAAGTGCGTGCCAGATGCGATCAAATGCTTTTGAGATGTCTAATGTGACGTTTCATCAACCTTTTCAAGTATACTGTTCTAATGATGGGTTGCATAGTTCAATAGATCTTTTGTTTCTAAAACAGTATTGGCTGTCAGATAGTAAATGGTTGTCTTCTAAAAATTTTGATATGTGTGTATTAATATAATGCTCGTATATTGTAGAAAGGACTGGGCGTAATACTGACCAGGCTATTGGTCTATAATTACAAATATCACATTTTGTTCCTCTTTTGGGTATGGACTGGACATTGGCCAACTCCCAGCACGAACCGAAAATACCAGATTTATAGGATTTGTAGAAAATTTTGGTAGGTAGGTGCAAGTTCTTTTGAAAATGTTTTTAGAATAATAAAAGGAATGTTGTTCAGATCGGAGGTTTTGTAGATATTTAGCCCCCTCAAGAGGTTTTCGACAATTTTGGGTTTAAAATGAAGAACTTTCATATTAACTCCTGAAGACTGGATTTGGGGTATTTCTTTAGGAGTTTCTAAAACGGTCGAGTTCAAAGCAAAGCGTTCCGCGATCAATGTGGCTTTTTTGCGGGGTTAGTGACGATCAACTCATTGTCAATAATAGAATAGAATATTTGGTACAATATTTTAAATAATCAATGACACTGTAAAAGCTTTGTCAGAAATGGACATAGTTGAAAGTTTTGCCGCATTCCTTCTGTCAATCTTTGTTTTTTCGTTTTCGATTATCGGGTTTGATATTTTATTGGCCTTGAGATATTTTAAACGATTTAATAGATAATTGTTATGGATCCAAATATTAAATAATCTACGTTTGTTTCTAAGGGCCAAATTTGCTGCCTTAGAAAACAAATATTTTCGTTGGGATTTCATTATTGAGAATGGAACGAATTTATTGATACCGAATTGAATAGTTTCAGTAAAGTTTTGGGCAGGAATATTTATATCGTCAGTATAAAAACAATGACGATCAAAAGGGAAACATTGAAAAAAACTTCGGAGACCATTGGTTTCCATTTTTAAGAAGTGGAACAGTTTTCGTGAAACTCTAGTTTTTAGTAAATTAGTTTTGATAACTGATGTGATTAGGTAGTGGTCAGAATTTCCAATACTACCCTGATCGACATTGACACTCGTAATATTTCGCATAGATGTGAGATAGAGATCTAGAAGAAAACTTTTATCACCGCCATTACGAGGAGTGAAAGTTGGGCTTTTTACAATTTGCGTCTGGTTCTGTGATGCGTCAATAATTCCTGCCTGCCTTCCATTGTTGTTGTCGTCAATCGTCTTAGAAAATTTTAACCACGATTTGTTGTGGACGTTGAAGTCACCGGTAACGATAACCTCACAATTAAGAAATTTTACTCTAATTTCGTCCACAACATTAATGAGGAGATTCAAAAAATTAGGATTATGTTTGTTTGGGGACCGGTATAAAGCTATTGTGAAAAAAGAAATTTCAGGTAGACAAACCTTCAGTAGTGTTGTAGCCATCACCATGTAGGTCATAATTTGGAAAGCGTTTATGTGCAATACTCTCATGAATGTATGTACATACACCTTGATGAAGTTTAAAAGCTGACTCAAGCCTATATTTGGGATTTAGTATTACTTATATAAGATCTTTTCCTACATTTTGCTAGCCAAAATCAATCCTTTTGCTGAACTGTTTGGAAAATATCAATGTGGCTTCCGGCAAGGCCGAAACACCATGCACTTTTCTCGATAAGAATGATTTTGGAAAAGTGTCAAGAGTTCAACATACTCACTCTACATACCCTGTTTACCCACTCTTCATTGATTTCAGGCAGGCCTACGACTCTCTCGAACGAGAGACTCTATGGTCTGCTCTGGTATCAATTGGAATCCCTGGTAAACTGGTTTTACTTTGCAAAATGACAGTACAGAACTCTCAATGCTATGCATGAGTAGAGAACAAAATATCAAAGTTGTTTAAAGACGACTCCGGTTTAAGACAAGGTGATGCTATCTCTCCTATACTTTTTAATTTTGGCTTGAAATATGTGTGCCGTCAAAAGAAACTACCGAATAACAACAAATTTTGCCAATAAACTCAGCACAGTTGTGATTTCCAAAACTATTTTTGATTTTTATGTTATACTGATTATTTCGTTTCATTAATAATATATCATTAATAAATACAGTATCGCTTAACTATCACAACAACAATGTGTGCATTTTTTATTATATATTATTTTGTAAATAAAGAAAACCTACTAAAGTTATTATTAATAAATTTATATTAATTTATATATTATATTTTTATTTTATTTATAGAATCGTGAAATACAAATAATGCGACGATTGGAACATTGTAATATTGTCAAATTAAAATACTTTTTCTATTCAAGTGGCGAGAAGGTAAATACAAATGTAAATAAACAAAATTATTTAATCATATTAAAAATTATTAGTTAACTGTTTAATTTTCTTTACTCAAAAAACGAAGATGTTGGTTTTATAATTACAAAATATTACAAACGTACAGATACGAATAAATAAAACCTGAACCAAACATTCAAAATACTACATTAATTGAAAAAGATTAAGACACCTTAATTTGATTTCTAATCTCTTTAGAAATAGTTCTAAAACTAACTTCTATTTTAGTAACTTAACAAAATTAAGAAAGCAATTTTAAAGGGTGAACCTAAATTCACGCAAGAGTTAAATGTTGCAGCATTTGTGCGGTAAAATGTTGCCAACTAAAGAAAGACAGCATCTATAGTCAATTATTGATATTAGTGACATTTCTGGTCGTTGTTAAATACAAAACAACGAAGCAGTTTTTGCTAGAGTTGCTGAGATTCTAGGAACAGATTCTAGTTTGCCTCAGTGATAAGAATTTGACAGATTTAGTGTGTTACAAAGAACTAGATGTTAGTGCGTACTGCTGCTTATGCAATACCGTCTGCGAAAAAGCATAACTTCTAGCGTAAATTTTGGGACACCCTTTATAATCAACAAAAAACGATAATGTGATTTATATGTATGATTGCGCCGTAAGGTATATTTTTAATTAATTTTTTATCCTAAAACTTAAATGCTAAGAAGATATACTTTTTCTATTTTATAAAAGATAAAAATGTTCATGCTTATTGAATTTTTATATGATAAGTGGAATATAGGTATTTAATAATCAAACTAATTACATTATATTTTAATTTATTTTGCATTTACCTCAAACTTAAAAGTACCGAGCGATAATTTGCTTGTATAAAATTTCCCGGAATCAGAAGCATGAAACTTATATATAAATCAATACGCGGTCGTATTAATTTATACATAAGTTTAATGTTTGTAGGCTTGCTTAAGACCTAGATGCCGTTACAACAAATGTTCTGAAACACTTTTTAAAACCTTTGTGGATTGACGTCAACATTCTTAGTATCAAAACTATTATGAGCCATATGGGCAACGATAGTTCACCTCCGCTCAACGTACTGTCCATTGTTTTTTTTTTTTACTAAGTAGCAACCTATTCCTATCTTCAGATAGTTGGAACAGAAATTAACCCAGATCTACAAACTGCTTGATTAAAGCCGCTTTCCAATCGAGTGAATTGCTGAAGGAATTGATTGTAGCCAATTGGTCTAATATTCAGTAAATCATCAAAATTAGAGCCAAAACAACAAAAAACAGCAATTTTTGACATTCAAAAAATACATAACCAAAATCGAAAATTTAGACACAAACAAATAAGTTCCGATTTAGTTTTTTATTATTTTTAACTAAACCGTAAATAAAAAAATATGAATATATGTTGAACTGATGAACCTATTTTTTCCTTCACTTTATTCAATTCAATTCAGTTCTGTAGTAGCTCAGTTTACGTTCAGTGTAAACTGAATATTACCATTGGAACATACAAATTCCGGAATACAATTCAGTTTAAGTGAATCATTCAGTAATTCACTCGATTGGAAAGCGCCTCAAATACTACATTGTAAATAACAAAAGAACGTTAGTACAAGATGATTCTCTAGAACACAAGTCATTGTCATGATAGTAGGCAAAACCGAAATCATGCTAGTAAACGTATACCACCGGCAATCTGTTGGTCTACAACATACAATGTCAACATATGCCACCTGTTACCTTACAAAGATATCTATAGATTGGGCGACATGAACGCTCACCACCCAACATCTGCCTTAGCTAATGATCAACGAAATATCGATTTTTCTGAACAAATCAATCTATCAAATTATAGCATTCTCACACATATCACTTTTAACTGCAGCACCTGTCCTCACTTGTCAATCGCCAAAGCACCACTTCTTACCAGAACGCATCTACACAATTTTTTTTAAAGTCAATTGAGATGGCTTCTGTAATAAAATAGAAGACAAGCTTGCTAAAGCTCAAATGGCATAAAATCTACATGCTAAGGAACGAGTGTTTAGTCCTATCTTGGAGAAGCTACAAAAATGAATTGCATCAGACAGCTACCAGACAATTAGACCTTACTTTCCTAACCTCTGACCCAGAGCTGACCCTAACCACGTTTGATCCACGTTTGACCCTAGCCACTGATGAAAGAGATGAATTACGGGAAACATAGCCGAGCAAACCACAAATCTAAGAAATGTAAAACAAAAATAAAGAAAATTTTAAACGAACACATACGTGATAATTGTAGCGGACATCTGCAACAATCTGGCGTTAATGCAGGTTAGAAAGGCTAGAAATACTGAGCCTGTAGCAGCTCGATCGCGTGACGCCTCTTCTAAAAACAAGCAAGGTGGTTGATTATTATAAATTAGCTTAGCTTCAGGAAAGGACACAGCACGAATACTCCCTTCTATACTGTTACAGACACAATACAATGAGGTCTGATTCGAAAAAATCCAAGCGGCACGTATATTCGAAATAGGTAGATTTTGGGGTCAGACAGTTTTGTGTACAAATAGAATTACATGTGTCGGATTAGTTTAAATAAAAAATTTAAGTAGAAACAGAATAATTCAAAAAAATTATCAAACCAAATTAATAGTATATTACATAACGAGCTTGGAAAGTGAGTAATATCGTGCGAGTGAGAATCTTGGTGGAAATCTCACGAGCAAACGATAGACACTTTCCAGCGAGTTTTGTACACTATTTTTCCCACGACCATAATAATTATTAGACATCATTAATAATTTATTTTTTAACATCGTTTACAAAATTTATCGTAATATTATTATTTTGACAATTAGTAAATGTTATAGGGCGTGCAATTGTTTGATTCAGTTAGATAGTGTGTTAGTTTGTTCGATAATATTAGTGTCAGTATTATTCCAGGATTCTTCCAGTCGAGTTGTTGTATCCTGGAATATTCCAGTAGTGGATTTTGAATGAGATTGTGATGAATTTACTGCCTGTAAAATGGTATTTGCAACCTGCATCTTGTTTGTTAGGGATTCATCGATGTAGCTTTCTGCCACGGTGGTGGATTTCCACCCACCGTGACGTTTAAGCTTGGTAATGTCCCCACCTGCGTCTACCAATATCGTTGCCGATGACCGACGAAAACAATGGCCAGTATAGAGTTTTGGTTTTCCAGGTGCACGTAGGTGGCTATTTCTCTTGGCACGAAACCAAATTTATTGACGCCTATTGGCTGCTTGTTGCACTTTTTCTTCTGGTAATTTAAAAAGAACCACTTTTCGTTTGCATCAGATGGTCTCAGCATTGCGTATTTCTTAAAATATTCATAGAACTTGTTACCTGGACCTTTCTACATATATACACAATATCTAATAATAGAAAATTAGCGAATAGACGAATTGTCATTCACGAATCTGGACTTGGGGATCCCTTATGTAACAAGTTAACCAAACATTTCAATAATTCAATTTATAGAAATAACTATATATAAAAATTGGCATTCGATATTAAAGGCATTCGATATTCGGTGTTTGCGAAGTAAACATCAAATTATCAAGTTATAATCAAATTTTTTCAATATTAAAATTTCTAACTGTGTTTTATTTTTTGTTTGGATTTGTTGTTAGTTATAAATTCAAATCAAATTAAAGTTAAACATTGAAATATAAATTGATTGTTTTGTGATTATTGTGTGTGGATGCTCACAAATAAAAGAACTATAAGTCGCCAGATGCGTAGCCTCCCTAGGAGCTCGCTCAGCAGCATTAAACAGATGAGTCAAGGCATTAAAATGAGTGACATCCCAACAGTAAACAGGTATGCAGGTTTACCGCCTAACGTTAATTTATCAAAATATGCAAAAACATCGCAAACTAGTTCTCCGTATGGTGAAAGTTCTAGAAAACCTGTAGAAAAAATTCCTCCAATAATTACAAAATCTTCCTCAACGGAGATTCATAAAACTATGAAGGAACTAAATATTTCAAAATATAATATACAAATAATGTCAATTGGCATAAAAATACTTACATATAGCCTATCAGACTATAACAAAATTTTTACTAAATTAAAAGAACATAACAATGGTATGTTCTCATATACGCTTGAGGAAAACCGTTTTGTTAAATTTGTACTATGTGGGCTCCATGATATGGATACAAATGAAGTTAAGAAAAGCCTCGAGAATAGTGGCCTGAGTCCTGTTAATGTTTGGAAAACTATTCCTAAAAAATATCGTCGAAACAGTGAAGATGCCCTTTATTTTGTTGCTTTCAAAAAGGGATCAATGTCTCTGAACCAATTAAAAAATATTAGATTTGTTAATAACACAGTGTGCAGATGGGAAATTTGTCGATCCACCAGCAAAGGTCCTCTCCAATGTTATAAATGTAAAATGTATGGTCATGGAGCGAACGCATGCTACATGAAGCCAAAATGTAATTTCTGTGGTGGAGATGAACATATTGATGATATGGAGTGTCCTTTACAAAACGATATTACTAAACATGTTTGCTGTAATTGTAGTGGAAATCATACATCTAACTCTATAATTTGTCCAGAAAGAGAAAAATACATTCAAATAAAAAATCATCTGAATCTAAAAAATAAGTTGAGTCGACCTTCAAATCAACCAACGTTTTCATTTCAACAACAGGATTTTCCTATTCTTCCTTCAATACCTCATCAAAACAACAATAAAAATTTTAATAATAATAATAATAATAATAATTTTGTTAACAAAAAAATGCAGTTCAGTACAGTGGTTCAAACAAATGCAATCAATCATGAAAATTCAATTAATATTAATTCAGATAGCACAAATGATTTGTTTGCACCACATGAGTTATTACAAATTCTCAAAGAACTTGTTTCAGGACTTCGGGGTTGTCATTCCAAAGAAGAACAATTTGATGTTATGGCTAATATTGCTATTAAATATGTCTGTTATCCATAATTCTTTAAAAATTTGTGTGTGGAACGCGTACGGTATAAAAAATAAAAAATTTGAGGTAATTCAGTTTTTAGATAATTTTAATATTGATATATTACTTATTAGTGAAACGCATTTAAAGCCTTCTATTTCATTTTCGATTCCTAATTTTCGATTTTATCGTAATGATAGAGAAAATATTCGCAGGGGTGGTGTTGGTATTCTTATAAAAGATTGCATTAAACATTCGCTTCTTCCTGACCTTAAATTAAATTGTATAGAATCTCTGGGTATTAATATAATAAGTAGTGATAATAATCAACTTAAAATATTTTCTGTATATTGTTCATATTCGAATTCTGAGCATCTCAGAAATGATTTTATAAAAATTTGTAGTGGTAATATTCCTTACCTAATTGGTGGTGATTTAAATTGTAAACATCCTAACTGGTTTTGTCCTAGAACTAACCGCGGTGGTCGAACTTTATATGATTATTCTATTAACTCTGATTGTGTTGTTATCGCTCCCCAAGATCCTACCCACTATAGTCCTGCTGGAGTCCCTAGTATTATTGACATATTTTTAACAAACAACCCTCAGTTGATATCCGAAGTTAACACCATTCAAGCACTCTGCTCCGATCATCTGCCAGTCCTCTGTTCAATAGTATTTAATAATCAAGTAGATCATTGCCATCGTAAATACTTTAACTATAAAAATGCTAATTGGAGCATTTATCAGAATCATATTTCATCTGAAATTGAAAATTTCAATTTAAGTTCAATTCATACTATTTCAGATGTCAACGTTGCAGTCGATTTTTTGACAGCATCCATTTCTTCAGCTCGTGATCTATCCGTACCGCTTGTGCCTGTTCTTCCAACTGATAAATTGTTATTATCTGATCAAGTGTTAAGTTTTATCAGACACCGAAATTCGCTTAGAAGATCTTACCTCAGAAGTCGCCTTGCTCACATTAAAACCTCAATAAACTTGCTAAATAGAATTATTAAATATCATATAAATATTCTTTATAATCAAAAATGGCAAACGAAGCTTGAATGCTTGGATAATGGTTCAAGAAACTTCTGGAAAACAACTAAACATTTTAAAAACCATCGCAAGTCCATTCCACCATTAGTTACTCCCAACACTGGAAATCGAATTTTCTTAAATACAGAAAAAGCACAAGTATTGGCTGATGTCTTCCTTGACGCTCATCAAATTCCAAACTCCAATATTGTAATTGAAGAACAAGTGAATGACTTTTGCACTAATTTCAATAATTTGGATAACAATGCTCCAATTTCTGAAATTCGCCCTTCTGAAATTTCTGATATTTTGAAATTCCTTCCAAGGCTCAAAGCTCCAGGTGTAGATAATATTCCATTTATTTTACTTAAAAATCTTCCTGAAAGTGGAATCCATTTTCTTAAGATAATGTTCGAGTGCTGCTTGAAGCTAGGTTATTTCCCAATTCAATGGAAAAAAGCTAAAATTACTCCTGTTTTAAAGCCTGGCAAAGACCCCACTCTTGCTACAAGCTACAGACCTATTAGTCTTCTTTGTACATTGGGAAAACTCTTTGAGCAGATTATCAAAAGAAGAATGGAAGAGTTCATAACTGACAATCAAATAATTATAAACGAGCAATTTGGTTTTAGATCTGGGCACTCTAAAGTTCATCAAATCCATCGTGTAGTCAATCATATTAAATCTAATAGATCTTCGCTAAAATCTACTGGAATGATATTATTAGACCTTGAACGAGCCTTTGATAAAGTTTGGCAAGACGCAGTCTGCTATAAATTATTTATATATGGATTTCCAATATTTTTAATTAAAATCATAAAATCGTTCTTAACTGATAGAACATTTTTTGTCCAGATTTTTGATTCCATGTCCTCTATACTTAGCATTCCAGCTGGGGTTCCTCAAGGTGCCGTATTGAGTCCTTTGCTTTTTTGTTTATTCATCAATGATATTCCAAGAGATAGTGAATGTAAATTATCATTATTTGCTGATGACACTGCAATATTTGTGTCAGATGAGCTGGCGGTATCTATTATCAATAAGCTTCAATTGTACCTCACTAAAATTCTCGAATTTTTTAAAAACTGGAAACTTAGTATTAACATATCAAAATGTGAAGCCATTTATTTTACTAGGTGTAGAGCATCCCGTAAACTTCCACAACAACCTTTTCTGATTCAAAACTCTTCTTTGGAATGGAAACCTTCAACTAAATATTTAGGAATTTATTTGGATAAATCATTAACATTTAAGACACACGTCACTCAAATACAACAAAAATGTAATGCACTGTTCAAAAGTCTATATCCTCTACTCAACAGAAATAGTAAACTGAATAGTCATAATAAGACACTAATTTACAAGTGTGTGATTCTTAATATCATACTTTATGGTGCACCAATTTGGTGGGATATTGCTTTGTGTCATAAAAAGAAATTTCAAATTATTCAAAACAAATTTCTAAAAACTATATATAAACGCCCTAGACGTTATAGCACTTTAAGACTGCACAACGAATTAAATATAAAGCTTGTCAATGTAGTTGCTAGAGAAGCTAATGATAGATATATAAATAAGTTAAATTGTATTGAAAATGAATTAATAAATGCAATTAGCTTTACTACCGCTTAATTTTTGCAACGTAGCTTTTAAGTTTAGATTTAAGTAGGTTAGGTAAATATAAGTTTTTTATTAGTTACTAAGCAGACTGAACTGCATTTGAAAATATAAACATTCTTTTTCACTTATTTTTCGCAATACTCATACTAATTAATTTCATCTGTTGTAAAGCTTACTATTAAAAGCTGATCTCAGTAAACTATTAAATGTATACAACTGTATTATAAAATTTAAAGTCAATAAAGGATTATTATTATATATAAAAACATTTAAAAAAAAAACTATTAGAAATGAAAACTTATCTTTAAGTGTTGATTGTGGACGTCAATGATTCCTTCCATGGCACCTCAAAAAATTGTAGTTTGAAGCACGTAAATTTCGTGACAATATTTCCACGGTATTGGGTGATAAAATTCCTCTTCTATCCAGTATTTCTCAATATTTATATTTATATTCAAAACTTTCCCTTCTTCCTTTTTGTTTGATAATGTTGTGACCTCGAACAATATTTCAGTTTTGTGCTTTTTCCACAACTTATTCTTTTGTTTGTTTTTATTATTTATTTGTTTGTAATTAAAAAAAATACATCACTTCTGACAAACATTTATTGATTTCACTATTTGATAGTTCATATAATATTGTGAACTTATAATATCGTGAACATTTAAAAAATGTAAACTTTTTTCTTTATGAAAGCATATGATCTAGCTTGATCAAGCTAGATTAAATATTTTATTTTTTTTATTTCACAAACAAACTTAGAATTTTAGTTAAACATTTATTAATTGTTTGAAAGTCAAACATGGAATGAATTTTTATTTTTTTAAATCAAAATTTTAACATCGGAAAATTAATCAACCAAAAAAAATGTGTTTTAGTTGTTACATCTTCCGATGTCAAAACAAATCGTGTAATACTAAAAATTCAACAAAGATTAGCAACGACATCTGTTCGTCAGAATTGGAAATAAAATTGAGTACGTTCGTTTGCTTTTTATAGTATAATCGAAATTTAACTAGCAGTTAAGTATTAGAAAATTTTAAAATTATTATTAATGTAAAAATGAACGGAAACTAATGAAATACATTTTTATTGAATTGAAAACGAAGATGAATTTGGTTTTATTATTGTTTTGCGATTATTGCGAACGTTACACCATGAATTCAAGGTAAAAACCAAGATTTTTACTCTTGAAATCACAAAAACGTCGCCATCCCCTCCATGACAGAAAACCACCGAACTACTTCCACTTATTAAATTGTATCTGGGATCGAGATACCCACAGTCACCGGCGTCAAGGCAGATGACCGGTTCCAACACTCATGAAGTCCTTAAGAACTTCACTGAGTATTGAGACCGACCATCCATCCGTACGTCAGCACCATGGACACCCCGATACAACCAGTAAGTATGACCTGAAGATGTGAACCCCAGAGAGGACAACTAGCCAGAGGAACTACCCTACCTAACGAAAAGACATCATTCCCTGATGTCTTTCGCGTGATGGACTCCAAGATTCTTACCGCTCATATCTGTGCACTCATAGAGTACATTTCCAATCTTAGTCTTAATCATCGCAGGTAAGAACTTTGGAGCCAATTTTGCCGAGAATTTTTTTGTAGCGTCACTCAAATGATGTTGCCGTACAAACACACGTTGTTGTGGTTGAAAAGTCCGTAGTTTAGATCGCAGGTTATACTGATGTTGCGATTTTTTGAAAGCTGCTTTTAAATTTTCCTGAACCCGGTTTCTGAGCAGAGCCAAATGATCAGAGCGTTTTAATTCCTCACCAGCATCTTCACCAAGCTGGTGTAGTGATCTCAACAATTGGTAAGTATTTCCATCCGATATTGGATGTTGACCAAATAATAGGTAGTACGGTGAGTACTTGGTA
Organism: Diogma glabrata; assembly: GCA_963693315.1. Lineage (NCBI taxonomy): Eukaryota > Metazoa > Arthropoda > Insecta > Diptera > Cylindrotomidae > Diogma > Diogma glabrata. The sequence continues at coordinate 259,372,840 of OY856187.1, read as the reverse complement.
GCTGAATGTACTGCAGCCCACAGTGCATATGCGATTTCACCAATTTGTGAATCCCACTTGGTGTGTTGACCTTTAATGAACGCTCGAATTGCTGCTAAAACTGACCTATTGACCCGCTCTGACGCGTTACTTTGAGGACTATAGACACCGGTCCTAATGTGTTTAATGCCGAAATCTGACAAAAGACTTTGAAAGTTCCTACTAGTGAACTGTTTGCCATTGTCACTGTGCAGAAACTCTGGTACCCCATATGTAAGAAACACTTCATTCCTTAGAAAAGCATTCACCTTCGGTGAAGTTGCGTTTCTAAGTGGTTTCAGTAATACAAACTTCGTAGCATGATCCAGAACTATCAATAACACCGTATTCCCAAGTGTAGAACGAGGGTACGGTCCCAAAAAATCTATATAGACTCTCTGCCATGGACGTGCTGTTTCGAATTGATATTGCATCGGAGGACGCAATATCTGATTCGTGACTTTTGTTTGTTTACATGTGTCGCAGGACACAACATAGTTGTGTACCTGTGACGCCATGCCCGGCCAATAATAAAGACGTCGAAGTAATTCTAAAGTCTTTTTAACACCTCCATGAGCAGCAGTACTATCATCATGATGTTTCTGAATCATGTTTGAAGTCATCGGTTTTGGTACCCAGAGTTTCCACACAGGAACATCGTTGGGTATTGCATCAGGTCTTGGCTCAATACGTATGTATAGCTTATCATCCACGACTTTAACAGATGGAAAGTCCTTGGGTGATGATTGAACTTTAGCTATCATATCCGTATATTCGTGGTGCCGATAACCTTCATTGTCGATTTTAATTTCATTAATGTGATGTACTAATGCTTCCGTCAATTCTTCGTGTGTATCGTCATAAAGACGAGATAGAGCATCAGGGACTATATTTTGGGTACCTTTTTGGTGGACAATGGTAAAATCCATATGTTGGAGTTTTAGGCTCCACCTAGCCAGACGGCCACTCAAGTCTTTCTGTGACATAAGCCACTTCAGACTTGAGTGATCAGTCACAATTGTGAATCGGTGACCTTCAACATAGCCCCTGAATTTCTTCACACTAAGAATTGCCGCAAGACATTCAAGCTCAGAAACTGAATAATTCCTTTGAGCTTTATTAAGTTTCTTCGACATGAAGGCTATCGGACACTCTTGTCCGTCAGTATCAACCTGATACAACACACTACCTATCCCTGTCAGACTCGCATCGCATCTAATAAGGAACTCTTTATTATAGTCAGGGTTCACTAATACTGGTGCTGTAGTCAGCAATCGTTTTAAATTTTCGAAAGCAGCTTGCGCTTCTAATGTCCATTTCAATTTACCAGAACTTTTCTTTAATAAATCCGTAATCGGTGATACCACGCTTGCATAATTTGGTATGAAACGTTGGTACCAACCAGCCATTCCCAATAGTCTACGTATTTGTTTTACTGTAGATGGAGCTGGATACTCTGCTACAGCTCTTACCTTGTCAGGGTCTGTTCGAAGACCATCTTCACCAACCAAAAATCCCAAATATTTCACCTCTCTCAGAACAAATTTACTTTTCTTGAGGTTTATTGTTAACCCAGCCGCTCTTAACAATGAAGAGACTTTGGACAGCAATTCCATATGTTCCTGGAACGTGGAAGAGACTACCAATAGATCATCTAAATAAACAAAGACATTTTCGTGATATTGATGTGGTATCACTTTGTGCATTAGCCGACACATTGTCTGGGGAGCATTGCACAATCCAAAGGGCATAACCCGGAATTGATACAATGGACGACCAGGCACTGTGAAGGCTGTCTTGTCTCTAGATGCTTCTGCCAGAGGAATCTGCCAGAAAGCATCTTTGAGATCAATACTTGAAATGTACTTTGTGCTATTTAGACGACCTAGTAAGCCATCAATCAAGGGAAGTGGGTAAGCGTCCTTTTTAGTTAGTGAATTGACACGACGGCTATCAATACATAATCTGGTTTTACCAGATTCTTTTTGTACCAAAACCACTGGCGAGCACCAAGAACTGTTACTCTCTTCGATCACGCCCATTTGAAGCATTCGGTCAAGTTCGGCATAGACCTTTAGTTGAACAGCCGGCGATGTGGGATAGTGCCTCTGTTTAACAGGTGCACTATCACCAACATCGATGACATGTTCAACCAAAGAAGTCTTTCCGAGCCCAGACACTTCAAATGACGGGAAAGAATCCTTGATCATATCCAGTTCATGTTGCTGATCAGTGGTGAGGTTGTGTGTATTTAAAGTTATTGGCTCTGTACGAGTCAGTTCACTAACAAAAGAAGGAACAATACCAAATTTCTCCCAGAAATCTATGCCCAGGTAGAGCTCTTCTCGTAAACCAGGGACTATATGGAACCGCATTGGTTTAGTGGAGCCATTCACAGTTATTGGAATTTCAATGTAACCTAATATTTTAGTTGCAGTACCATCTGCCGTACGAATACACGAAGTGTATTTACGGTAGGTTGTACCTGATGATTCTAATAATTCCAAGGAATTTCTTCCAAGTATTGTGATTGACGCTCCACTATCCAATAGTCCTGAAATATGTTTGTCCAAAATCCTTATTGTTAGTCGCGGCCGAGGATCCTTTGTTTCTGAAAGGATAGATGAAATACAAGCTTTACGAAATAATTTCCTCATCCTCCAATATCTGATGTTACGTTCCAGACGTCTAAAATACGTTCGATGTAATGATGGGAAATTAAATGTATTCGATGATTTTATTTGGGTTTCGTTGGTGGTTGCCGATCGTCCTGCGTCGCTACATCTCTCGTCGCCTTCTTCGTGCTGTTGTTCGGGCTGTTTTGAATCCATCGTTTCAATATATCCATCTCGATCTAGTTCCACATCCACCTCATAATCATTCACCTGCTGTAGCTTGCTAATTCTTAAATTTGATGTTCTGGTCGGAACTGGTGTGGACAACAACCGTTCAAACTTCTGACATAAAGTCCGAAGTTCATCAATTGAATGTATTGTTGCAGCTAGAGTAGCGTTTTGGAGCTCCACACTCAGTCCCTCCCGAGCAATTTCTAGCATTTCACGGTCAGCAAATGGACGTGCTAAACGACGATTTAACGAACCAATCTCCACCAGATACTCGTACACGCTCTCCTTGGATTTTTGTTTGCGGTTCAGAAGAACGCGCAAGATCGCCTTATCATCAGTGAGCGTACCGAAGGTTTGTAGGAGTCCCTCCCTTAACACTGGATAGGTCACCACCTCATATTCATGAGTTAAGTTCAAATAGTATCTGTCGGCAGCCCCCTTGAGATACCGTGGAACGATAGACCTAAGGTCGCCCCAATTCACACGGTCCCTCCTGGCAGCCGCCTCAACTCTGTGAACAAACTCATGAACATCAGGAGAGTGACCATCTCCTGTGAAGGTTGGAACCCAATTTGAGTCATAACGACTCAAATTGTTCCCACGAACCCCTCGGTACTCCACTGGTGCTAACGCTGGAGCCGCGTCACGCCATACCTGAGGAGGTTGGTTGTATGGTGGTGGTGCTGTTAGTGGAGCTTGTGGATAATTTAATGATTGTTGTTGTACCAATGCTGGATTGTTGTGTATGTGTTCAGCTTGGAAAGATGGACCCAATAGTGGTATTGCAAGGTCCTCTGCTCTCAAACCTGATTGCTGAAAATAAGCCGGTGGTAATTGATCTGACCGTCTCTGTTGTTGATGGTTTGGACGATTCAGACTATTTATTGTCTCAGTAATTGGCTGCACTGGGATCGGTGTGGATCTCTCACCTGGTTGAAAAGCAGGTGAAGCAGATGGAGCAGATGATACTCCTGGTTTTTATTAATTCTCCTCCTTTCTCTCCAGCCCACATTCACTTCCTCATTCACCACATCCATCTCAACCGCTTCCTCATTCACCACATTCATCCCATTCGCTTCCTCATTCACGCACTCATTCACTATATCAACCACCATCCCATCCAATATCTCATCATACTGCTCTTCACAAATGTCATCCATTATCTCCAAAAACATTTTATCTTTCACCTCAACCATAATCACATTTATCACCCATTCCACCACATCCATTGCCTCATCCATTTTCTCCTTCCATGCCACATGCTCTCTCTCTTCCACCTCATTCATCCATGGCTCAAACCCCCCTGGCCGACACCTCCTTCTCAACCCCTGACCTCTCATGTACATATTATAAAATTCAATTCAAAAACAAATATCTATATCTACTTACGAATATTTTTTCCAAAACCAATAATAAAAAAACTGTGGTTTAAATTATTTACCGTTTTCTATTAAAGATTTAAAATTTAGATAGTATTCTAACAAAAATATATTATTTTACGTTAATATATTATTTTTATATATTATATATTATTTTTAAGGAAAAAATATATTATTTTTAAGGAAAAATTAATTTTAAAGGTAATTTTTTTAAAAAAATTAATTTGATTACACCAAAAAAAACCCACTGGTTTATCAAAAAAACCTAAACTGGTTTTATTTTTCCAAAAAAAATTTTAAAAAAATATACCGGTTGGCAACACCCAAACCGGTTGACAACGCCCTATATAAAAAAATATCCCTACAAAGCCCCAGGTCTTTGTTTCGGAACGCCAACTTTTGTTACCTGGACCTTTCTACATATATACACAATATCTAATAATAGAAAATTAGCGAATAGACGAATTGTCATTCACGAATCTGGACTTGGGGATCCCTTATGTAACAAGTTAACCAAACATTTCAATAATTCAATTTATAGAAATAACTATATATAAAAACATTTAAAAAAAAAAACTATTAGAAATGAAAACTTATCTTTAAGTGTTGATTGTCGTCAATGATTCCTTCCATGGCACCTCAAAAAATTGTAGTTTGAAGCACGTAAAATTCGTGACAATATTTCCACGGTATTGGGTGATAAAATTCCTCTTCTATCCAGTATTTCTCAATATTTATATTTATATTCAAAACTTTCCCTTCTTCCTTTTTGTTTGATAATGTTGTGACCTCGAACAATATTTCAGTTTTGTGCTTTTTCCACAACTTATTCTTTTGTTTGTTTTTATTATTTATTTGTTTGTAATTAAAAAAAATACATCACTTCTGACAAACATTTATTGATTTCACTATTTGATAGTTCATATAATATTGTGAACTTATAATATCGTGAACATTTAAAAAATGTAAACTTTTTTCTTTATGAAAGCATATGATCTAGCTTGATCAAGCTAGATTAAATATTTTATTTTTTTTATTTCACAAACAAACTTAGAATTTTAGTTAAACATTTATTAATTGTTTGAAAGTCAAACATGGAATGAATTTTTATTTTTTTAAATCAAAATTTTAACATCGGAAAATTAATCAACCAAAAAAAATGTGTTTTAGTTGTTACATCTTCCGATGTCAAAACAAATCGTGTAATACTAAAAATTCAACAAAGATTAGCAACGACATCTGTTCGTCAGAATTGGAAATAAAATTGAGTACGTTCGTTTGCTTTTTATAGTATAATCGAAATTTAACTAGCAGTTAAGTATTAGAAAATTTTAAAATTATTATTAATGTAAAAATGAACGGAAACTAATGAAATACATTTTTATTGAATTGAAAACGAAGATGAATTTGGTTTTATTATTGTTTTGCGATTATTGCGAACGTTACAAACTTGCCTGTAATTTGAATTCAGGCGGCTGATTTGAAATCTTCCACATCTTCTATCTTTAGTTGAGCTAATTCCTGTTTTCTACCTGCTCCAGAGATGCCAACAATTAACCCGAAAGAGCATTAAAACCAATGATTTGATAATACATTTTTCTTTAAAATTTACCTTTTTGAACAAATACTTATCGTCTGGAGCTTCATTTAAGAACTGATGAATTTCCTTCGATGTGAGAGTTTTAGATTTTTTTTGGTTTGTAACCATCTGATTTTCTCTTTAATAATGCTCTTAATTTCATATATTCGCTTATGTTCACGTTATGGTAGACAACAAGCGTGATCCGCAGCAAGGAATAATGCACCCATAAAGAATTCGGCTTTACCTTTTCGGATAATTCTTCAAAATAAGCTAGGAGCACATTTTCTGAAAAAGACGATTTAATATCTTTCGTTTTTCTCCAATCCATGAACTGGTTGTAGGTAATGTTGTACCTCTTTCGGGATTTTTCTGGTAGTAAATTGAGCCGCTTCGGTAACATTAGAAGGGGTGCACTCCATCGATGAATCACTTTCAACCTCGTTGTTATCCATTTTTTTCGGCAATTAACGTAACTTTTTAATTATTGACGTGAAAAATAAAACTTGTGATATGTCAAAAAGTAAGCACTAGCCTACTAAAAAGTGAATCAAAAGTTTTAAATTTATAAGAATAGTATATTATTGAATTAGTAGCTAAAGTGGTACTTTTTGCGTTGGGTCTATAGTTTGGCGGCCGACCGTAGGGAGGCCGACAATTATAGACGAAACACAAAAAGTCACTTTAGCTTCGAATTCAATACACTATTTTTTCGGCAAACGTTTAAATTTGTTTAAAAATATGAAATTAATGCATCAAATTTTTTATAAATATAGTGGAGTCATATTGGCATTTTATATTGATGTAAGAGCAAAGTTGAATTTTTTTTTTGTTTTATGTTAAGGACATAAAAGTTAGTGGGCATGTAATTATTTAGCAAATTTGGAGGTCCGGAAGTGCCTCAAAAATGGCAAAAACTGTTTTTTTGGTGTTTTTTGAGTAGGTCGCTTCACTATTTTTGAAATATTTCGGCCTCTAATGATCATAAAAAAAAAACAAAAAATGCAAAATGTTTGTGATTAAATTTCAAATCCATCTAGGAGGGTTAGATACTTTAAAAGTGTAACCTAACCTCAAAAAACCGAATCGGGTGACTTTTTTTTTTTTTACTAAATTTATGATAAGGGGCGGAAAAATCGTCGAATTTTCATGAAAATTTCAGGAAACATGTATTTTAATATTCTCAATATGGGATTTAATTTTTATGAAAAAATTTTAATTTTTTCGGCCACAATTGGCATTTTTCGTTAAATTTGGCAAATGGTGCCATTTTATGAGGTCATCCAAAATAAAATTTTTTTTTTTTAATCTGTACTTTTTTTTATCTACCTTAACTTAAGTATAATTAAAATTATGTTGCCTTAATTTAAATGCCCATTTTTGGGCATGAAAAAAAAACATTAATTTTGGCATTTTTTTGACATTTGACCATATATTCGGTATTATTTATGCTATTATCATGTATTTTGCATAAAAGTGAAATAGGCAATTCAAATCAGAGATGGAAACCAAAGTTTTTTTTCAGTTGGTTCGGTTTTGGTTTAATAACAAATTTTAATTATGGTTTTTGGTTTGGTTTTGGTTTCTTAATATTTTAAAACTTGGTTTTGGTTTGGTTTTGGTTCGGTTTTGGTTCAAATTCGGAATTTAGATTCACATTTTTATTCTTAACTAATTTTCGATATTCAAATAAAAACTGCTTTATTCCACTAATAAGTCGCATTAAAGAGACCGTTTTTGAGAATTTCATTAAATTCGAAAATAAACGAATAATTTTACGCTTTATTCCGCTTAATAAACTAAAAACCTAAGAATTGTCAAAACAAAAAATACCTGTAATTTAAATTTGAATAAAAAAATGTAGTAGCCGTGAAAAAAATAATGTAGTAGTTTCAAAAAGAAATTAATAGATTTTTCCAATTTATGTGGGTACAAGACCAAATTTTCTACTATAAAACCGAACCGTGAACCAAACAGAAAAACATTGGTTTATGGTTCGGTTAAACTATTATTTAAAAAACTGGTTTGGTTTGGTTTTGGTTCGGTAAAATTTCGTTGGTTCAGTGGTTTTGGTTTGGTTCAAACGAACCGGTTTCCGTCTCTGATTCAAATTAATAAAACATATTTTTTAATATTATACATAACCTACAAAACTTTTTTTTCTTGCAATGCCCTAAATTGCTTATGGTAAATAATTAAAATTAAACTAACAAAATATACGACATAATAATAAAAAATAGCAGTTGAAGTAGTATATAAGCAATAGTTTAAGCAAAAATTGTAATAATAATTTAAACTGAGGATGGCGTAAGTCGAAATCGATATTCAATAAAATCAAAAATCAAATTCAAATTGTTACTATAAGAAAGTTTATATTATTATTAATAAAATAAAAATTTTAAAAATAAACAGCAAAAAGTATATTTTTAAATATTGCATTTTAATTCAAAAGTGACAAAAGCACACAAACAGTGAATAATATGGAAAACCATAATAACGCATATAGAATTTTCAATTGAAAACATAATTGGCGTAAAATTATTTATGCTGTCTATTTTATATGTTTGAAAAATGTTTGAAAAAAATTGAATATTACATTTTTTCAAAATCTCATATCAAATATTTACAATAATTGTAATAACATTTTAATTATTTACCAAAAGCAATTTAGGGCATTGCAAGAATAAAAAATTTTGGAGGTTATGTATAATTTTAAAAAATATTTTTTATTAATTTGAATTGCATATTTCACTTTTATGCAAAATACATGATAATAGCATAAATAATACCGTATATATGGTAAAATGTCAAAAAAATGCAAAAATTAATGTTTTTTTTTTCATGCCCAAAAATGAGCATTTAAATTAAGGCAACATAATTTTGATTATACTTAGGTTAAAGTAGATAAAAAAAAGTACAAATTAAAAAAAAAAATTTTATTTTGGATGACTTCTCATAAAATGGCACCATTTGCCAGATTTAACGAAAAATGCCAATTGTAGCCGAAAAAATTAAAATTTTTTCATAAAAATTAAATCCCATATTGAGAATATTAAAATACATGTTTCCTGAAATTTTCATGAAAATTCGACGATTTTTCCGCCCCTTATCATAAATTTAGTAAAAAAAAAAAAAGTCACGCGATTCGGTTTTTTGAGGTTAGGTTACACTTTTAAAGTATCTAACCCTCCTAGATGGATTTGAAATTTAATCACAAACATTTTGCATTTTTTGTTTTTTTTTTATGATCATTAGAGCCCGAAATATTTCAAAAATAGTGAAGCGACCTACTCAAAAAACACCAAAAAACCAGTTTTTGCCATTTTTGAGGCACTTCCGGACCTCCAAATTTGCTAAATAATTACATGCCTACTAACTTTTATGTCCTTAACATAAAACAAAAAAAAAAATTCAACTTTGCTCTTACATAAAATATATCACTTTTTTTTACTAATTTGACTCCACTAATATGTTTTAGGCAATAAATTTTCAGAAATTAATTTTTATTGATTTTAATTCATTAAAATGAACTGAAATGCATTCTGTTTTGAACAAATTAATAATATGTTATTTTACTTTACTGCCGCCGTAAAAATATGAAAATTACTTTACTACCGCCGTAAAAATATGAAAATTACTTTACAGCCGCCGTAAAAATATGAAAGTTACTTTACAGCCGCCGGCAGATAAAATAAAAATGGCGTTACTTTTGCAGCCGCCGGCTAAAAAGTAAAACTTTAGCTAACTCCCCAGCGGTAGTAAAGTTAAACTTTACAACCGTTTGCCGAAAAACACGTTTGTTATAATAACGTACAGTTAAATGATATTGTCAATTTTCGTGAGTACTTGATTGAATGGAATATGTTTCTTGCGCATATGGTCGTGGGAAAATACATTAACGAAACTACTTTATCAATGCAATTTCGAAACAGTTTTATTTAATTTGTTTAAAACTACTTTTAATAACATATTAAATCCACCAAAGAGCAAATTTACGTTCTCACACACGTCCGGCGCTAGAAAAATTAACTTATTTGTAACAGTAAAACTCATTTCTCCATTAATTAAATATACGTTTCTTAGTGAAAGTTGAACGTAGAATACGATGGTCACACTAAACACTATTTATTTTTGTTAGATAATGACTAAAAATTGATTTTAACATTTTATTTGTTTATTAGCAGGACCCTGCGTACGTTGCTACGCCTATAAAAAAGTTTGTGTGCCTACATTTTGTTGAATTAGTAAGAATAATTTCAAAGAGTCGTAATAAGAATAGAAGGAGCCTATTTTAATTTTTCCATTTGGGAAATATGAATAACAGAGATTCTAGCTGATCAATCCAGATAGTTTGAAAATTGAACGGAAGGTCAACATTTGAAAGTGATTGGTAAAGAGTTTCGGAGAGTTTAAATTAAACACTTACAATTTTTCGCGTTAATCGTCATAATATGTGTCGCGAAAAATTAGGTGAACGTCAAAACATTCGTTTATTGGGTGTTACAGTTGTCAATGACTTACTCTGGAACCGTCATACTTGCGATACAAAATAGGCACACCGCACCAAAATTTACTGTTTTATCGTACCATTTCATGTTGACTAATTTCATTTATCAATCCATCCAGATTATTTGCTGATCTTAAATAAAGTCAATTTGGATTTTCAAATATATTTTACCAATTATTTTCAATGCTCTACATGCGCTCTGTGTGTTTTTATTAGTAATGGAGCATGTCACTGAAAGAAAACTTTGAAGAGCAGACTAAATATGCATAGCGCTGATATTTGATACTAATCGAAAAACCGGTCTAAGAATGACAGCCTTTTTAGTGAAGGTTTTCGTTGTTTGGGTTTTGTCGATTTATGGCCAGCGTCTTATTTTGACATTCCTGCCAGAGCTTAAAAAAAAAAAATTTGGACAAACATAATAAGACTAATTTGTAGTATAATATAAAAATAATAATAAGAATAATATCATTTATAAATCGAGACTTATATACTAATCTAAAACCAGTCAAATCACTTCATTTGTTGACATATTTGCATATATTTTACCGATTTCTTCAAATAACCTACATTGTTTGTTTGTTTTTAAAATTAATGGGGACGCATATTTTTCTTAATAAGTCAAACTCTTTCAACCTGTAGCTTTGATATTATTGTTCATAATCCTTTTCTTCAATACAAAGGTTCCATTGCAAAAACTTGCTGCATCAATGTTTCTAAAAAGAGGAAAAGAAACGCTTATTTTCTATATTTTGAACATGTATAACATATATAAACCAAATGAAATATGTATTACACATGTAAAGGGTGGGTCATTTAAAATTTTAAATTTGAATCGGCTATAAAAAAAAACTACTTGTAATTTTTTCAAATTTCTGGTTTTATTGGAAAGTTTGAATGTTGTCATTTAATAATGGAACACAATTTCATTCATATGACCACCACGACTGGCTCGGCAGTACCTCATCCGATCAATTCAATTTTTCAGTACATTTTCGATTGTCAAGAGAATGACATTCAGTTCAAGAGAATAACATGGGCGACATATGGTTTCTACAAGACGGGGCCATATGTCACACAGCCAACGCAACCATCGATATTTTACGCACTGTTTTTGAAAATCGAATAATCAGCCGAAATTGTGATGTCAATTGGCCGCCTCGGAGCTGTGATTTGAGCCCTTTGGATTATTTTCTGTGGAGAGACATTAATGATAAATGTTACGCAAAGCATCCAGAGACAATTGAAGCGTTGAAACATCAAATCGAAGTTGCCATTGAAGAGAGTCGACCCGAAACAATCGAAAATGTACTGAAAAATTGGGTTGATCGGATGAGGTACTGCCGAGCCAGTCGTGGTGGTCACGGATGATATTGTGATCCATTATAAAATGACAAAGTTCAACCTTTCCAATAAAACCAGAAATTTGAAAAAATTATAAGTAGTTTTTTTTTATAGTCGATTCAAATTTAAAATGTTAAATGGCCCACCCTAAATATACACTAAACCAAAAACATGTTTGTTGTAAATTAGAAATATTTGTTGCAACGTAATGTGTTGGATGCATATAATTGTATCATGTATGTATATAATAAATATATAAATGTATATAATTTTCATCTAAATGAATTTGTTTGTCACATTATACTTTAATTTTCCATTTGAATGGTAATTCTGTTTTGCAGAAAAAAAATATCGATCAAAGATAACTGAGTGAAAGTTGAATAAAAAGCCAAGTATAAAATATAATATACATTTAGGCAAACCATTAGGAAAATTAAAATTATTAATTAAAAAAAACTAAAATAAATTTTAAAATTTCGGCTCCGAGGTGCATTAGTACCTGTTATTGGCCTTCTCCTGGCAACATTTCAGACTACTGTGTGGTACAGATTTCGCTGGAGAGCGCACGCAGACAGACAAACACTTTGTTTTATTATTATAGAATAGAATTATAGAAGCTAACAATATGAAGTTGTTAATAATGTTTTTAAATAAAAGTTTTTTTTTTAAATTCCATCTTTATTCTTTAAAATACAACGGACAAAAAGTGTCTATCTCTACCAGAACCGAAGTTATGAATCTTTGAAAATATAAGTCTTCAAGCCAAAAATCACAACATTCTCGAAATTTAGATTCGCTCTATTTCCCCTAAAAAAACAAAAAGAAAAAATCCTCGAACAAGTATATCGTTATGTTTATATAGAACCCGTACAAAAATTTTCAGCTGAATCAAAAATGTCTTCGTCACATTTTGTCCTAATAAGTTCGGTGTGTAAAAGAATGACTCATATATGGAATTTTTTTGTTGTGCCGCGCTCAATAAATCAATTTTTTTCTAACAGTAGAAATCATTTCTCCATTAATTAAAAATACGTTTTTATAGAAAATGAAACTTAGAATACGATGGTCATACTAAAAACTCATTTCGTGGGTGGGGCAATGACTAAAGATTGATTTGAACATTTTATTGGTTTATAACAATAGGAATTTGTTAATGACTTTTATTAATTTTATTTTTCTTTAAATTAGAATCTTTTAACTTTAAAATAAATTAAACTAGAAGTTTCTATCTTTAATAGAACTGAAATTATGAATATTTGAAAATAACTCCTCAAGCCAAAAATTACGAAATTCTCGAAATTTATAACCGATATATTTTCAAAAAAAAATCCTCGTATTTCTTTTTTTTTTCGATATTAAACCCATAAAAAAAATTTCAGCCATATCAAAAATGTGTCGGTCAGAAAGGTGTTCGGTTTGTAAAAGAATGACCCACATGTAGAAACAAATATTTTTAATTGGAAAAAGCTACTAAATTTGCTGTGCAGACTAATTCATGCAATTTGTATAAAACTGTAAAGGATGTCCAAGATAATTAAGGGCATGTCTAACTTGTGATTAAAAATAAATTTAAATAAAAAAAGTCTTAAGCATTTCAATATTTATTGTAGTAATGATCATGGTCAGATGACAGACTATCAGGCTATCTATTTATTGTAATATAATTTTTCTTACTTTTTACTAATAATCGAATCCGTTTGAAAAAACGGATGATCATCACGGTTTTTAATGCGATATACACACCTGCATCAAATATTCTTAGAGAAGAATATAACCACTACAGAACAAATAGTGACTATCCAGATCTTGCTTTCCCATAAATAACTTAACTAATAACTCTTATTTCTTGCAGAGCAAAGATTTTTATGATTTAGCTCCCCTCCCCTTCGTTTCTAGATTCTTAAAATCATAAGAACTCTCAGACAGCTCACGTTTCGATTCAGTAATCTGGTTTGTTTTCACATTCAACTACTATTTTTGATTGTTTTTCGGGTATGGTAGTTTTGTTCTGCTTATTTTTTTGTTTTTTGTAGTCTCAAGTCCAAAATATTCAGATTCAACCAGATTCCTCAAATATTCTTCAGATTCCTCAAATATTCACAATCAATAATCTGCCTAAAAGAAATTTCAGTTGCAGTAGACACAAACAATGATGTGTATTGACTATTGAGCAAACTTTAGTTAAACAAACAACTAAGACCTTAGCTTAACACTTTCCACCTTGACCCGAAATACTTTTGATTGATTTAAATTTTAAATCAATGATTTAATAACAACAAGTTGAATTAAATCTGAATTTTAACCAATGCTTTTTGAGTTTTCTTAAACTCCATCCACATTTTTAAAAATTAGTCACGGACATTCCGACGAATCCATGAAATTAATTTAAAACAATATTTCTCTCTATTGTGTCCTATAGAATACTACAGGCAAAGTTTATTTGTTTCAAAATCTTATCGCATGGTTTCATTTCACAACCATTTTAATACGAATTTTAATATGAGGCAACAACTTCCATTGTTCGTTTATAGTGCATTTTTACAACTATCATTATTTCTTAAACTTGATTTTATGTTCCATCTAGTTATAATAAAGTAAATTAATTAAATAACAAACTAGTGAGATGGGGGTGTGACCATAGGGGCCACGCCAGGAACTTCACGTAAGATTAAAAACAAACCAGTTACTTGACAAGGTATACTAAAATATCAAACATAAAAAAAAAATTATACAATATAATTTAACTGCATTGTCCAAAAATATGTTTTATAGAACAAAAATACAAATAAAAAACGAAAAATTGTAAAACAAATATTAAATCAAATTTGAAAAAAAGTCAACAAAGAGTGAATATTAGCTCAATTAGGGTTTTTAAAGCCTAAAATACGCAAAATTAAGAGTTATTTATTATACAACACATCAATTGTTATAATTTAAATAGAATTTGAATGTGTGTGTGTGTGTGTAATCGTTTTTTAATAACATACTAACACTCAGACTGCAAACTAAAATAATTTGTCTAGACCGATTCAGAAGGTATTGAAAGGTGAAGATAACATTAAAATGTCAATATCAAAAATGATCTCCAACGCAAAAGTTAACAACGTAACCTATCGGTAAGATAAAAGGTCATTATTTGTTTGATGAACACCGACCACTATAAAGACACCTCAAAAGCGAATTTGTTATATATTTCTTCTATGTTAACTGAAAAATTTTACCAAAGATTCGTCAATGGCTGTTGTTGTGATATATGTATTAAAAGAATAAGATAAAGCTTTATAGCCGAAAGTTACAAACGGGAAGTTGCAAAATTACTATAAACACTACAAAAAACTTATGCTCTTCAACAAAATTGAATGTCAGGACTGAGAGTTATTGAAGTTTAAAAAAACAGTTGTTCAACGACCCACAGACATCCTCCCCGACTCCTTTGCCAAATTTTGAAAATATTTTCTATATTCAAATAAACCCGAATGCGTTTGCAGCTCATTTTAATTCAAAAGTTTCATCAAGATCTCTTGCGTTTGCGTAACGAAAATAACACCTATTTTGGATTTTTGAGATCAATTAAACTCAAGTAAGTAAAGAAGTAATTGGAATATTTTCAATTCAAAGGTATGGTTTTTGAAGTTTCTCAGAAAAAAACTACAATTCACATTTTACATAACACCTATTTTTCAAATTTTTTTAAAAACTCAAAAAGTAAGATAGCAATTGTTTATACAAATGTCATTATAAATTGTTGACATGATGATAAACAAAATGGGAGGTAAATGTGTAACGTACAGCAGTGCAACCTAGTTTCCAAGATGAGAGAAGAGATTGCACTAGCCAACGCTAAATAATTGTCACTCTGACTGAACTCCGAAACCGCTTAATCGACTTCGCTCAGTCATTTGGGGCCGTAAGGTTGTTTGGCAGTCAGAGTGTCCTAGATGGTGAGCGATATAAATAAACAAGAATAACATAAAGACGAGATAGGTCACCAGCGCTACCTACCTGAAAATCCTGTGATCCATGTTCTTACGATGATACTATTACGAGGACAATTTCTATACCTCGTAACAAATGACAGATATTAAGGCAAAAAAAAATGACCCGATACAAGTCGTCATTCTCGTAGCTCTGACGGAGAGGTATAATATAATTTAGTGAAAAGATGATACAATCAGCAAACTACTAACAAAACCTCTATTTAGAGTTTCTAGAAAATATTACAACACCACAAATTCATATTTCTTTCAAAATTCCAAAACTATTGCAAAAATTAAATAAAAAATTCCAAAAAAATATTCCAAAAATTATTACAAAATCAAAGATTAAAACTTTTTTCAAAAATTCTAAAAAAAATATTGCAAAATATAAATCAAAATAATAAAAATAAATTGAAATTTCCTTCAAAACTCCCAAAAACTATTGTAAAAATTAAATAAATCAAACTTTTTCCAAAATTCCAAAAATTATTACAAAATCAAAGATTAAAATTTTTTTCAAAAATTCTAAAAAAAATATTGCAAAATATAAAACAAAATAATAAAAAAAAATTGAAATTTCTTTCAAAACTCCCAAAAACATTCCAAAAATTAGAACAAAATCAAATATTTAAACATTTCGTAAATTCTAATAATATTCCAAAAATTCAAAAAAATTCAAAATTTCAATTCTTTTCCAAAATTCTAATAATTCTAAATATATTGCAAAAAAAAAATTATAATAACATCAAAAATTGAAACTTTATACTTGGCGTGGATATGTTCACTTACATGTTCACCTCCTGATATGACGACTGCCATCCGACGTCATTTGGATATTTATTTTATTTTGTACATCGTTTTATTAATCCAGCTGCAGCAATACCATGGGCGTACACATAATCCACATTGTATATGAACCAAACAAATATAAATAAAAACAGTGAACCAAAATTATTTTTTCCTTTAACCCTTTCTTTTTATTTTTATAAATGTATTATACAAAATCAAATTCTAAAAACATTTTTAAACGAGATGTTAGTTCTATATTTTTTTTTTGGAATCTCTGTCCACACTTAAACACTATCATTTGTATTATTATGATTTCTGTTACACATATGATTACTACTCAAAGATAAATATCATTTTTACACTGGTTATTACTACTATTTAACTTGGAACAACTTAAACCATGGAATTTAATATGAACCAATGGGTGAATGTAAAAACATTCGTTTATTGGGTGTCACAGTTTCAAATGACCTACTCTGGAACGATCATGTAATGGCGATGGCAAAAAGCGCGTCTAAAAAACTCGGCCTCCTAAATAGATGCAAAAAATTTTTCACTCCATACCAATTGCTCCATGTTTATAAGTCCTATATTCGTCCCTGTATGGAGTACTGCTGTCAAGTTTGGGGTGCTGCCTCTGTTTCCATCTTGGCCCTCTTGGACTCTGTTCAAAAGCGAGCTATACGAATTGTAGGTGATCGAACTTTGACATCACAACTTGATTCCCTACAACATCGTCGCACTGTTGCTGACCTCGTTGTTTTTTACAAATATCGTCATCAGCAGTGCTCAGATGAAATCAGCGGCATCATGCCTCAAACTTATTCTTACCCCCGTTCCACTCGGCAATCGGCTGCCGCAACCAGTGAAACGGTAAAGATCCCGCGCTGTCATACTGGCAGATCGCAGAGAGACTTCTTTGTCCGAACTGCGTACAAATGGAATAGTTTGCCGGAACACTTAGTCTCAGGTGCTTCAACCCACAGATGTTTAAAAAAAGCGTTAATCTACACCTCAGAACGCCAGTTGTTGTGGGACCCAGGTCTAGACCTAGGTCTTAAAAGGTATTTATGTGTTGTTGTGACACATATTCTAAACCCTATTACACAACACATTTTATTAAAAAAAAAAAAAAAAAATAAAAACCATTCAGCACAATTATCTTTTTTTTTAATATTATTATTTTAAGGATTTAAGATAATTTTGTATAATTTAATTATTTTCTTTACACTATATGAAAAGTAATAATTTTAACAAAAATAATTTTTTGGTTCCACGATTTTAACCAAGTGCAAAACCTCCTGACCATACTGGTCAGGAGTTATTATCCAACTGCCTAGATCTTCGTTTGTTTTTTTCAAACGTTGATCTCAAAAAAGAAAGAAAAACAAAATCCCACGGTTTAAAAGCCATTCGTGGACAAAAACGTTGAATTCCAAGATTTACATAAAAAAATAGATCTAATTTCAGACGACTGAATCTTAGACAGAGAAAAGTTAATAGAAAAACAAAAGAAAACCGTAATTTGATTAAAATTTATTTTAATCCAGAATGTTATGTTATGTTTTTGCAATATTTACAAAAACGTAACATGGGAACCGTTTAAATTTAAAGTTAGGTAAATTTGCAATATTTGCACAATTAAAACATGGAAAAGATTCTGAGAGTGGATATAATGTCATAATGCAGGCATGGCGAACCCTTCTCAGTATGCGTGCCAAAAAAATACAATCTATTTTTATGAAATTGCTAACGTGCCAAAAATTTGTAAAGTTAAAAAATACAATTATTACAAATAAAATAAAAACTAACATTTTGCAAAATTTTATTACAAAAATTAAAGTCAACAATATATTTTAAAAATTACAATCTACAATATAATAATCAACAAAAATTATAATAATATACATATTTTAAAAATTACAATTAACAATATAATAAATAATCAACAAAAATTATAATCAATAATATATTTCAAAAATTACAGTCAACAATATAATAATCAACAAAAATTAGAATCAACAATATTTTAATAATACAAAGTTGTAATTAAATACTAT
Organism: Diogma glabrata; assembly: GCA_963693315.1. Lineage (NCBI taxonomy): Eukaryota > Metazoa > Arthropoda > Insecta > Diptera > Cylindrotomidae > Diogma > Diogma glabrata. The sequence continues at coordinate 259,354,341 of OY856187.1, read as the reverse complement.
TATTATTTTTTGTAAATATTAAAATTGGTGGATTGTGTTCAACAATAAATTATTACAAACAATATTTTATTAAATTCTTAACATATATGAATTTAATATGAGTAAACATTAATAATAAGTTTATTATAAATGCGATTTTTCTTGCTGCATCTTGGATGACAAATATCTAATGTCAGGTCCATAATTCGTTGCCTTTAACAGAACGCACGCCGAACTAGATTGATCAGTCATTCTTTTTCTAAAACGGTCCTATATAAAATTCATTTCGGAAAATAATGACTCGCACGCAAATGTGGAAGAAAAAATTGGCAATATAAGCGTCGCTAATGTTTTTAAACAGTTAAAGGTTTCGGGTATACCTTTCCAGGTTTTCAGTATTTCCTCTTCTGCGTTGTTTTTAATTGTGTCCAATAAACGTTCTCTTTCTATAATTTCCAAAAACATTTCTTAAATCTACAAATTTTTGTTTCCATATTGAACTCGATTGGAAATCGATCAATTGCATTTCAATTTCTTCTAAATTTAACCATTTAAAAATTTCCAAATTAAGACTATCTGGTGATATTATATCTGGATTTAATATAAATTTTGAGGTTTCTGCATATTGTCTGAACTGGCTAAATCTCGAGGAAAATTCCTCCATAACTGATTGAAAAATCGCAGAAAACTGCTGTGTTAACTTAACTTGATCCGGTTTTTCGCATGGACTTCTACGTCTGCAATGAAGCTTTTTTAGCTTTGGGAAATATTTAAATGTGTTGGATATAACGTCGCGATTAAAAACTTTTAATTTGGCTTCGAATGCTTGGATTAAATTAAACATAATAATAACAGTCTTGTTAACACCTTGCAATTCAAAATTTAATTCATTTAAATGTACACAAAAGTCACTAAAAAACATTAATTTCATAAGCCATTCCACGTCCATTAATTGACTATATTTAGCAATGATTTTCTCTTGATCCAAAAAAACTTCTAACTTCGTCTAAACACTCTACAAGTGTTTTTAAAACTTTACCACGGCTTAACCATCGAACATTGTTGTACATTAGTAATCCACTGTACCCTGAGTTTACCTCTGCTAATAATTCTAAAAAATTTCGTTTGTTTAAAGCCCGTGCGGATATAAAGTTGATTATTTTTGTAACAATGTTCATAACGTCTTCTAGTGATTTTAAACTTGCTTTCGCACATAAAAGCTGCTGGTGTATAATGCAATGGAACCCTAGAATTGGATGTCCAACGTGTTGTGTAAATAGAGTAACAAACCCATTTCTACTGCTGTCATACTACGAGCATCGTCACTAGTTACTGAAACAATCTTGGCAATATCTACTTCTCTTTCCGCAAGTGCATTTATAACAGCGTTGAAAATATCTACTCCTTTTGTTGTTGTTGTTAAAGAAATTAAACTTATCAACTCTTCTTTAATTTTATTTCCCACACAATATCGAAGAAAAATTGCTAACCGTGCTGATCCTGTTATGTCGGTACTTTCATCAAGACAGAGAGAAATTAAGCTTGAAGATTGTATGTCTACTTTTTGATGATCAGTAACATTTTTAGCCATTGCCAAGATTATATCCTTTACCGTATTTCTAGCTAAAGGGATATCCTTTATTCGTTGAATAATTTTTTCTTTATTTTCAAAACCATCGAAAAGAATTGATGCGGATTTTAACCATGCTTCCTTTATATATTCACCATCACTAAAAGGTTTCCCATGTTTGGCAATAACGTTCGAGGTATAAAAACCGGTTGACTAAAGACTAAAAGCCGAAACATAGCGAACGCATAATTTCTGAATTTACAATAGTGATCGTATTTTTTTTAATAAATGGGAGAGTTCGGAGAGATAATTTAAACGTAAAACAAATTATTTGTGTTTTTTGAAAATCGGATGTTCCGTGTTTTTTTAGTCTCGGAAATATATCAGGTTATATATTTCTTTTCTGAAAACTTCTACAGATTTTATATGTAAACAACTTGAAGTTATCACACAAAGGATATACATATTATAAAAATTGTTGGTTAGAATAGTTATTTACGTATCGAGGACTGAGAGTAGAAGATTACGCCTGCGGTTCATATTGAAGCTCGAAGCGAAGCGAGGGATTTTATAGAACCAAGGGCGTAATCTTCCTTTCAGCCTGAGTGTATGCACAACGTTTTATGCACAATTGCGCAGCTAAATTGTAAAATAAATCATTTTTTGAATTTTTTAAGATATTTTTCGACATTGACATTTTTTTAAGAAAACATTAGGAAGAACATGCTATGATTTTCATTATAAACTTCATAAGTTCATAAAATAATTTACGCACCATCGAATCGTTAAACACATTTTATTTGTTACTAAATTGTAAACGTCATTTATTCTAACTGTTAGTTGACGTTGAAAAGTCATTTTAACTGGCTAGTAGTGTTATGAATTTAACAAGTTAGTAGAGAACATTTTTATTTCCTTGTATCATACATTTTCATTTTTTCTATGGCTTCTGAGTTTTGAGCAATAATTTGGAAGAAAACAGAATTTGATCATTTTCAATTTTATTCGACTTTTATTTAGTTGTTTACAATTTAGTAACAAATAAAATATTATGCAAGACACACCAGGTAACTGGTTTTGCTGGCTCAAGGAGGTAACTGACTCGTCTTCGACTCGTCAGTTATATCCTCCATTCGCCAGTAAAAACCATTTTACCTGGCTTGTAATGTAAAATACTATATTACCCTCAAACTAATCGTAAAACACATTTTACAACCTATTTATCATGGCTGAAAGTTGAACTTAATGCTAATTAGAACAAACAAATAAATTATTGTATGAAGTTTATAGAGAAAATCTTGGCATGTTTAGTATAATTCTCAAAAAGTCTAGCAAGTTTAAAAATTCAAAAATTCATTTACTCTACAATTAAGTTGTGCAATTGTGCGTAAAACGTTGTACATACACTCAGACTGAAAGAAGGATTACCCCCTTGGTTCAATAAAAGCCCTTGCTTTGCGTCGGGCTTCAATATGAACCGCAGGCGTAATCTTCAATTTTCAGTCCTCGATATGTAAATAACTATAACATCATAGTTATCGTGGCTGAAAGTTGAACTTTAAGTCCTCCGCAAAATAAAATCCCGTTGCCATATAAAATGTTAGTCTTGTTCTACTTTGCCGCCCGTAAAACAATTGCCCGTAAAATAATCAAAATTAGAACAAACAAATAAATCATGGCATGTTAAGTTTATTTTTCTTAAATTTTCAAAATGTTTAGCGAGTTTATAAAATTTAAAACTGATTTATTTAACCATTCAGTTGTGCATTTGTGCGTAAAACGTTGTACATATACTCAGGCTGAAAGGAAGATTGCTTATTTGGTTCAAAAAAAGCCCTCGCTTCGCATCGGGCTTCAATATGAACCGCAGGCGTAATCTTCTACTTTCAGCCATATGTAAATATCTATATTTTGTTTGTATTAATTTTATGATTATTTTAAGAGCGAGCCCGTAAGAGGGGCGGCAAAATAGAAAAAACACTAATGTTTTATATAGCAACGGGATTTTATTTTAGCAAGAGTTGTGAAAATTATTTTGAGAAAAAAATCTTTATTTTATTTTATAAATAATTATTTTATTATTCAAATTTGTAAACAAACTGTTTTAAATATTGAAGAAATTATTCTGTAGGGTTAAAATGGTTGAACTTTTTATAAATTAATTATTATATTTATTTTATATATAATTTATGGAACAAACTTTAATTTTATTATTAAAGTTATATTTTACAAAAATAAAAAATGATGTATAATAAAATAACTTTGTTTTAAAATATTTAATTTAAAAACCAAAAAGATTCACGTGCTAGCAAATTTTCCATACGTGCCACTTATGGCACGCGTGCCATAGGTTCGCCATGGCTGTCATAATGCATCAAAATAAATGTTTCAGTAAATCTGGAATTCGGAACTTGGGACGAAGGCAAGTAAAAATAAATGTTTGACACAAAAGTGGTGTGTCCCAAAATATCCTTCGTCACAAATGGTCTTGATAGCGTTATTTATTCTCGTAATATTTGCAAGAGCTGATTTTCAAATTTTTGGAAACCACTAAAAATAAATGAACCGATTCCGTTAGAAAAGGACTGGGCTGTAAGTTACGCCCCAAGATGCATCGATTGTGAGCATTGTCGTTGAAATCGGATCATCTGTTGGGAAAGCGTTGGACAAATTTTTGTCGACATACGCTTCAGGAGGTCTTGAAATGTTCGAAAATCGACCCAAAAACAATAACTTCCCATATCGAGAAGTTAATAAACAGTTGACCAAGCGATCCACTCATGAACCTCTGACCTTTGTGTCAAATTTAGAAAATAACTCAGATCTTCGATAATCAAGTAAACCCGGTTGCGTTTGCAGCTTATTTACAGACCAATATCAGACCAATTTCATCCAGATATCATGCGCTTGCGTAACGAAAATAACACGTAGCTTTTTCAAATTTTCCTAAAAAACTCAAAAAGTAAGATAGCAATTATTAATGACTGACATCATGACAAACAAAATGAAAGTTTCATGAACTTGATATTATTATTTAATCTCTTGATACTTGCAAGAGATGATTTTCATTTTTTTTGGAAACCACTAAAAAACCAATGATTTAATTTCGCTAGAAAAAGACTGGCTCTAAGTTACGCCAAGGTACATTGATTGCGACCATTTTCGTTAAAATCGAGCCATCCGTTGTTGAGAAACCGTTGGACAAAAATTTGTCTAAATACAGCGATATATACATACATACACACACACACACACACACACCGAACCACCCACCCACCCACATACAGACTGCCAGCTAAAAATAGTCTAAACAGCTTCAAACGTAAAGATAACATAAAAATTCCGATTTCGAAAATCCCATATCGGAAAGTTAAAAAACACTCGTATAGTACGCCAGGGCAACAGCCGCAAACTCCATCTTTTAATAGCTTTATCAAAAAATACAAAATTTATTATACACACTTATCAGCCACACAGGTGTAGCCACAACTAAACAAATTTGTTAGCGTACTAATATGTTAGCGCGATAATTTGATACCGTGATAATTTTAGTGCCATAGTTTGAAGCCTGATAATATATGCGCCATAATTTGTTAACGTGCTAGTTATTACAAAATTTATCGTGTTAATTATAGCGCTAATGAACAATAGACGATAACGCAGGTGTGGCCCCAGCATTAAGGTAAAACATTGATCTGTGGTTGAGCGGTTGGGACGAAAACCACACTGATAGTCACCGATGATAGATATGGCGAACGGAATGAGTCGAGCAAGTACGACATCAGCTAGAATTTTATATGCAGTGTTAAACAGTGCGATGCCACGATGATTCGCACACTTTAGACGGCCACCTTTCTTATGTAGCAGAACAATGACAGTTATTTTCCATTCAGCAGGTAGTTCTTGCAAGAATCAGATCGTAAAAACGTGAGACCAGAGCCGCTCCTCCATTTTTAAATAGCTCTGCAGGGATTCCATCGATACCGGGTGATTTGCCATTTTTTAATTTTTTGATGGCATCTTCCACTTCTACTATTGTTGGAGGGACAAAAATCTCCTCATTTGACGGAGCAATTGCTCGAATAGGATGAACTTCATTCGTCCTATTCAGTAGGTCTTGAAAGTGGGTCGCCATACTTCCAGCACATCACGTTGATTTGTTGTAAGCTCGTTGTTTCCATTTTTGATGGCTGTGGATCTTGGGTGGAAATCTTTTGTCAGATTCCGTGCATTGGCGCAGCATTCTTTGGAATTTCCATTAACTGCATGTTGGTTGATGTTTTGGACAAAAGCTCTTCAGGTGTTCGCGTTTCTTTTTCCGTAGGAGTTTTGCTGAGGCTTTTCTGGCGCATAGATAATTAATTTGGGAGCTTCGGGTGTTCCTTGTTAACCATTTTTCTCGCAGTTTTTGTTTGTGCTCAACGCTTTCGCGGCACTCGTCACCAAACCATTCGTTACGTGATTTTGGTGGTCGTTTTCCGATTGTAGTTTGTGCTGCGGATATAAAGCAGCCCATACACTATTAAACACGTTTCAAAACTTGGTTTATAAACTTAGTTGCATGTTTACCATACATTATGCCGGGTCCACACCTACAAATATTTGCGGCGAACGCGCGCGCCCCAAATATTAACGGCGCATTCTACGTATTGTGGACGTATGCGGCGCACGGAAAGGACGCAAGAATTTTTTTCACATTCAACACACACGATCCGTAGCTTGTCGGTTTTTTGAGAAACATCAAAGAGATTTACGCCGCATGCTGTTTCTAGTGTGGACGCTTTCCACAACTTAAAAATTTATTTAGTTCATATCCATAATTATTTATTTGAAATAAATATTATATTTTAATATAAATATCAAAAAATACAATATTAACTTGGAAAGTACAAAAGCCTAGACAAAAACAAACAATTCAAAAAATTAATATAACCTCTTCTCGTTTTCACGAATGGCTTGAGCGGTGTGACGTAAAAATTTACGTGAATAAATATTTGTGATAAAATATTTTTGCGGCGAAAATATTTGCGACGCACGCGTTCGCCACAAAAATTTGTAGGTGTGGACCCGGCATTATAGTTTATACAACGTGTTTGTAAACTTGGTTGATAAACTTACAATTAAAGATGTCAATTTCTATTGTTATTTTATTAAACTCTTCCATACATAGTGAAACATGTTTAAAAACCATTAGCTCCGCCTACTTAAAATCAAAGCGTTTTGATTTTACTACAACCAATTCGAAAACCGTCAAATTGGTTTGCAAACTTCATTATACACTATAAAACATTCTATAAACACAAACCAAGTTTTGAAACATGTTTCAAAGTGTATGGGCTCCATAATGGTTGATTGAAGCGTTTGCCATTCTTCTTGTATATTTAATGACATCTCAGACGGGATGTCATGCTCTTCTATGCTTTGCGTTACTATTTCCTGATATCTATTCAGCCGAGCGTTTCCGGATGTTTAAATGCTTCGACATTCCAGCGTTCGGTCTTTTTTGCTTGTCTATTAAATGTAGATGACAACTTGCACTTGTACTTCGAGATGACAAGCATATGATCGGTGTCCATATCAGCACCTCTGTATGATCGAACGTCAGTTACACTTGTAGAGTGTCTCTTAGAAATCATGACATGATCGATTTGATTTTCAGTTCTTCCATCGTTTGATTTCCACGTTGCTTTGTGGATTCTCTTATGAGGAAAGAAAGTGCTAAAAATTACTAGATACATCATAGCCAGTTCAGCTGCGCGAAAGCCGTTATTGTTGCTGGTATGATGCAAGCTGTTAGGGCCCGATATGTGTTTTAAGTTCTGCACTTCTATAAATTTGAGCATTGAAGTCACCTACCACGATTTTTATATCGTGCCGCGGGATGTTGTTGATGACATCTTCGAGTTCTAGAAAGAACAGGTATGGTATGATTGAATTTGATCGGAAATTTTTATACGAATCGAAAATACTACGACAAATTTTTGCCGACGTTTGATTGAAATGTTTCGTAATATTTTCGATTCTCATATAAACCCATTTAGTACAGAATTTTAAAATGTCAAAACCTTTTAATATTCGTATTTATCATTTGTTTTATGTTGATACTGATACCGAATTTACAGCAACATAGCAAATTAGTAGATAGTAAATTAATTTTTGGGAAAAGGAGACGGTGTAGAAATCAAAGATTTTTATTTGCACTGGTGTTCACAGCGTGAAGTATTAATTAAAAAAAATTTGAGTTTTAGTAAGAAGTGTGTTTACAGCACAGATTTAAATTACATCTTCTAATTTGCTATGCCGCTGTAAATGCAGTATGATAGAATATATATTATATAGTTTAAATGACGAGTTTATTTATTTTTATGATTATGGATAGCTTTTCCATTGTAAAATGTTTATTAAACAAATGTAAAAATAATAAAAAAACATAACGTGCTATTGACATACGAATTAACGTGAGATATCACATACCACTGGCAATAGCAGTGAGATATCACTAGCCAAGGTGATATCTTAGGGGTGGTGGCGGATGAACTGTATTCAGTCAACGGTAGCACCCGGTAGCTGTGAAAAAATCCTTGATGATGAGACGCTATTGCTTCCTTGAGGAAACGAGCCTTCATATAACTATGTGTGGGCTTTAATCCTCAAGAAATACAGTGCGTCAGAGGATCAAGGAATATGCAACCGGCTGGATTATTGGCAACTACATTTTTGTTTTGTTTCAGCAAATTTTTGTCAAAATTTGCTATTTACCTTTTAATTTACTTTTATTTTCTCTATTCTATCATAAAATATTGGCCTATGTCATATTTTGTCAGTGATAGGATTTTTTGTTTAGTTATCCATTCTTTAACTAAAAATATAAAAAAACAAAAAAAGAAAGATTTACGTCCATCAACACCTTTGAACGCATGTTGTTGTGGGACCTTGGTCTTAAAAGGGGTTTATGTGTTATTGTGACACATATTGTAATTCCTACTACACAACACATTTTATAAAAAAAAAAAAATAACGTATAACTTAATATAATTTACAACAAAACGTCAAATATAAATTTCCGACAAGCAAAATGGAATCGAAAATTTTTCCGACAGAAATGTTCGAAAAATACTTTCAATCATATGCCATTTTAAATTTCCGAATAATTATAATATTTCCGAGTCGGATTTTATTCCTCAGTTAGTATATTCTAAAAACATTTATCAAGGTTAAAACGAAACAATAATGGTAATGATAAAAGAGGAAGGAAAATTTACATGCTTTAGTTTAAATAACAAACTTAATTTAAAAACATTTAGCTTAAAATTATGATTAAAATTGGTTAAAAAATTTTCACTATTTTAAAAAATTAAGTTAGAATTGAAAGACATTAAATTAAAATTAAAACAAACTAAAAAATTGAAAAAATTGCAAAAATTGCAAAATTGTCTCTATTTTGTGACATTGTTTTTAAATGTAATGATAATAATAAATTAATAAAATTGATATGAAATGAGAGTTAATTAGAAATTTTATTTTGCTGAAGAGAGAGAGTTAGTTGGTTGTTTCTGGTTTGTGTCTTGTTTTTTTATATGCTGTTTCTATTAGTTGTGCATATGTTTTACTTAGGTTCTCCGTGTCAGTTCTGAAATTGATTGATTTTTTGTCTGCAAAAATGTGTAACATTTCTTTGATTGATCTTTTTGTTTTATTTGATTCAAAAGTTAAAATTTTTGGGTTTTCTAGATTGAAAGTATGCCCAGTTTCTGCGTAGTGCTGTACTGCTGCTGTTCCTTGATTGGATGGGTGTTTTTGTTGTTGATCTTGTCTATGTAGTCTCATCCTGTTCTTTAGTTTTTGGCCAGTCATTCCTATATAAACACCGTCACAATTTTTTTTTTTTTATTCAAAGTTAGGCATGTTTAGTGTTAATTATAATAAATTATAAATTAACGTCTCTGAATATCCGAAGATACCATGCCAACTAGGGATAAGAATGGAATGCAAATTAAGATTCTCTGAGAAATTTATGAACGTTAACTTTAAAGCCTTGAGGATTAAATTCATCAGGGAAAACCCAGGAAGGTAAGGCATTCCAAAGATGAGAGACTCTGTTGAAAAAGTCACGTTGGAAGGCTACAGTTCTACACCTAATTATTTGAACTGTAAAGGGATGCGCTGCTACGTTTGCTCTGGTGTGACGCGAAAGGTTTGATGATTTAGGTAAAATCGATTTGATCTCTTCAGAAGCTCGTTCATCCATAATATATTTATAAAATATAGTCAAATCAGCAACATTTCTTCTGTGCTGCATGGAATCAAGACCGTTAGTAAGACTTGGGTTACCAATGAGTTTAATAGCTCTACGCTGTACAGAATCAAGGCAGTTGAGACTACTCAAGTAAGCTCCACCCCATATGTGAGAACAGTATTCCATGCAGGGACGTATAAAAGATTTATAAACTAAAAGAAGTTGTTCGCTATCGAAAAACTTACGACATCGCCCCAAAAATCCTAACTTTTGAACAGCATTCTTAGCCAGATTAAAAATATGAGAATTCCACTTCATATTATTTTCAATCTCAACTCCTAGAAGTCTGACAGACTCATTCTCTAAAAGATTTTTGGGGCCAAACGTTAATGGAAAAGCATTGGGTGTCATTATCCTAGAAAAATGACAAACCTGTGTTTTGCTTGTATTGAATTCAACACTGCTAGCAATACCCCAATCCATAATTGTTTTAAGATCAGTGTTAAGGGAATCTATCAATTTTGACCTACACTCAAGAGTGTATATAATTTAGGTGCTTCATGAGACGCATGAAGCGTGCTATCATCAGCAAAACTATGTATAGGATGAACCGTTGAGTCCAACAAATCATTAATATAGATAAGAAAAAGAGTTGGTGACAAAGCGGAACCCTGAGGAACTCCTGCATTAGTTGAAAAAGTATTCGATGATACACCATCAACATTGACCCGAAATTTTCGATCAGATATAAAGCTCTGTGTCCAAGATATAAGCTGCTCGTCTAAACCATAGGATCTCAATTGGCATATAAGGTTGTTATGCCAAACTTTGTCAAATGCCTTGGAAATATCAAGAGCAACACCGAATGTTTCTCCAAAGTTTTCAAGCGACTTGTTCCAGATATGAGTGGCAAAAGACAGCAAATCTCCCGTCGCTCTTCCTTTTCGAAATCCATATTGTCTCTCATTAATTAATTTGGAAGACTCTAAGAAGCTCATTAAATTAAAATTGACATATTTCTCAAAAATTTTAGCAACTACCGATAAAATTGAAATGGGTCTGTAATTCGTAGGATCAGTCTTACTGCCCTATTTTGAAACTGGCTGTACACTAGCCATTTTCCAAATTTCAGGAAAAATTCCTTTCTTATATGACAAATAGAAGATTTTAGTGAGGATTGGTGCTAGCTCCCTAGCAAATGTTTTAAGTATAATCGGAGGAATAAAATCAGGACCTGTTGCCTTATTCTTACAATTGATCTTGTAAACTAGGTTCGTTCTTTCTGTTATGGGCAATAAACCACAATTTGAAACCATGAATTTTTGAGTTTCAATTAAATGAAAAAACTTAGTCTATCATCCGGTTTTCACAAAGAAGTTTGACAAACTCTTTAGACAAAACAGAAAACATAAACGATTAAAAACAAGAAACTAAACACCGGGAAAAACTTTTTCACGGATTTTAAAACTAATCTTAAATTAAAAGCATACGGAAACAATGAATAATCAAACACAAATATATATTAAGAACACATTTTACAACACGATCGAACAACAATATGGAACTGAAGCAAAGCGACGTTTTAAAGAATACAATAACACACTGAGATCAATAAATAAATCCATATCAACCAAGTTTTTCCTACTAAATTGCAGAAAACACTGATTATTTCCAACTCATATTACAGACAAAACGAAAAACATTATAATAAACCAGGAAAAATTTGAATTAAATTCAAAAATACAAAATTTTCTACACAAAACCAACAGATCAATATTAAATATTGAAATTTCCCAAACTATTAAGTCAATATATCTTTTAAAGAAAACATTACAATATAATATACTAAGAATGAAATGTTGCACACCTCAAAGAATTATAAATGAGTTCATCCACCAGCAGAAGGAATCCAATAAAATAGCAGGAAAACTTTACATGTCGAAAACACAGAAAAAATTTGAAACGCTCATGAAAAAAACCCCAATAAAACTAGCATATAACAAAGATTGGTTCATAAATCTAACTAACCAAACTATTCCACCGAAAGTTGAAACCCTTTTGGCTGTAGGGCCGAAGTTCGCTATCAACCACAACAAGTCGGACATACCAATCATAGATATAATTGCAGACACAGAAAGAATCATATCAACCATAGAAAACAAGAATCAACAAGACGTAATGAGAAACAAATCAACAACCATCATATCAAACCATATTCATACGACACAGTCACACACTGCGCACCAAGACTTACTAATACAAAATTATTACGAGAAGACAAGAAAGTTTCTAAAAAACAACAAAAATATCCGTATTATACAGTCAGACAAAGGTAACACTACAATAGCAATACCAGAAACAGATCTTAAAGAAAAAATGAACACCCTCTTCAGAACAAAGAAAAATATTTCACCCTCACAAAGGCTCCAACACCAAAATTTCAGGGAAAAAATAACAAGCTAGTCAAAACACTCTACGAAAAACAATACATTAATCTTAAGACAAAAAAACAACTCATAACATACACAGCAGACTCACCAAAATGTTACCCAACAATAAAAATTCATAAACCAGATAAAGCCCTAAGAATAATAATATCAGCACTAAACAGTCCATCAAGAGAAATGTCTAAATACATAAATAAAATCTGTTCTGAAGCAATACCCGAAAACAACTACAATATACCGAATTCTTCCAAACTCAAAAACAAACTAAATGGTCTGAAAATAAATGCTGATGACAGCATAATATCGTTTGATGTACTATCGATGTATGACAACATTCCATTATACCTAGTGTTCCAGTCTTTACAAAAACGATGGGTACACATATCAAAAATCACAAAAATTCCAATCAACATGTTTTTCCAAATGGTAAGATTCTGTATTGAAGAAACAAACTATTTCCAATGGTCCAAGAAAATCTACAAACAAAAAAAAGGTCTCACTATTGGAGGATGCACTTCAACTATATTAGCAGATTTTGTTTTAACGGACATAATTGATCAAGCAATATTGGAATGCGGTTACGAGCCAACACTATTGGTAAAATATGTGGATGACATACTTCTAATTGGACCCAGAGATGAAATGGAAAACACCTTCACCATTTTCAACAACATCAATAAAGACATAAAGTTCACAATAGAACACGAAAATAATGGACGGTTGCCATATCTTGATCTACTAATAATAAAAGATGAAAGCAACAGAATAAAAACTTATTTTTACCAAAAACCCACAAACTCCGGCAGAATCCTCAATTATGAATCAAAACACCCACAATTTCAGAAAACAAACGTAGCATATTCATTCATATCCAGGGTCCTTACTCTCAGCTCAAAAGAATTCCATGAAATCAATAAAGAGAAGATAAAAAAACAACTAAACATGAACGGGTACCCAAACCTATTAATAAAAAGATTAAAAAAAAAATATTATGATGTTCAAATGAAACACGATAACACCAGATACAATGAACACGCCCCCAGAAATGATGGAAAAATGTATTTGGGCATGACTTACGTTAACGGTTTAGCAGAACAATTACAAAAACTATTCACACACAACAATAGAAATTAAGGAATTGGTTTTAAAACCGTAAAAAATACAAATAAGACTTATACAAGGAATAAAGATCCAGTAGATAAAACAGAAAGAACGAACCTAGTTTACAAGATCAATTGTAAGAATTGTGACGGTGTTTATATAGGAATGACTGGCCAAAAACTATAGAACAGGATGAGACTACATAGACAAGATCAACAACAAAAACACCCATCCAATCAAGGAACAGCAGCAGTACAGCACTACGCAGAAACTGGGCATACTTTCAATCTAGAAAACCCCGAAATTTTAACTTTTGAATCAATTAAAACAAAAAGATCAATCAAAGAAATGTTACACATTGTTGCAGACAAAAAATCAATCAATTTCAGAACTGACACGGAGAACCTAAGTAAAACATATGCACAACTAATAGAAACAGCATATAAAAAACAAGACACAAACCAGAAACAACCAACTAACTCTCTCTCTTCAGCAAAATAAAATTTCTAATTAACTCTCATTTCATATCAATTTTATTAATTTTTTATTATCAGTACATTTAAAAACAATGTCACAAAATAGAGACAATTTTGCAATTTTTTCAATTTTTTAGTTTGTTTTAATTTTGATTTATATTTTTAATTTAATGTCTTTCAATTCTAACTTAATTTTTTAAAATAGTGAAAATTTTTTAACCAATTTTAATCATAATTTTAAGCTAAATGTTTTTAAATTAAGTTTGTTATATAAACTAAAGCATGTAAGTTTTCCTTCCTCTTTTATCATTACCATTATTGTTTCGTTTTAACCTTGATAAATGTTTTTAGAATATACCAACTGAGGAAGGTGGCAAAAAACCACTGAAACGTTTTGAGCAATAAACCACAATTTGAAACCATGAATTTTTGAGTTTCAATTAAATGAAAAAACTTAGTCTATCATCCGGTTTTCACAAAGAAGTTTGACAAACTCTTTAGTCAAAACAGAAAACATAAAAGATTAAAAACAAGGGACTAAACACCGGGAAAAAACTTTTTCACGGATATTAAAACTAATCTTAAAAAAAGTACTTGTCTTATGTTCAATATACATCTCTGCTCAACACTAACAACAACGTCCAGTAAAAGCCTTCTGTCGAATACTATATAAAAACCTTTAACACAAACTGAAGTCTGATATCTCAGAGCCTTGATATTTCAACTCGTATTTTAATTTTCAAATTGTCAAACGCGTTTTAATTCAATATTACTTGAAGGATGATTGTATTAAATTGTAGAAATAAATAAAAAACAGTTCTCTGCTATATGACTATGGTTTAGTCTAAAATAATTAAACTCAAGATAATATTCACTCGTGCCTGCCTCGTTCGCATTGTAAACTTTTGCTCGAGAATAAAATATGTCATTAAAAGTTACTAAATAAAATATTATTTATGTTCCTTAAATATAAAATTTTGTTTATAATTTTTTTTGATTTAATATTTTTTTGCTTCATTAATTTAATTTATTTGATTTTATAAAAAGCGTGAGGATTTTCCATTTGAGTTAGGAATGTTTGCAGAGGCATACAAACTGCAGGTAGTGTCGTCTATGATTATAAAAAGCCAACCCTTTTTATTAGTTTGTATATAATTATGATGTGTAACTAATACTTTTTTTTTAAATTTGATTTGTACTACCAGGCTAGTTTGAAAACATAATTGAATGACTTACATTGTTTGCTAAAATTGCCAATTTCCTTCTCTGACGTGTAAAGTAAAAAGTTGTCTATTTTTTTTGCAAGAGTAATTTGATAATTTGCTTTTATGTATTTAGTTTGAATCGGAAAAAACAACAGATATTAACTACTTAAATTACTTTTTCAGAAAGACGAAGTGTATTTAAATTTAGTTCTGGAGTATATACCGGAAACGGTTTATAAAGTAGCACGGCATTTTGCTAAAAATAAACAAACTATACCAATTCTTTCTATAAGGGTAAGTATTCCAAATTATTGAGAGTTATTACTGATCGTCATTAAACTTAATTCCAATTGAAGCTTTATATGTATCAACTGTTCAGGAGTCTTGCCTATATACATTCACTGGGTATTTGTCATCGTGATATCAAGCCACAAAATTTATTGCTAGATCCTGAGTCTGCTGTTCTAAAACTATGTGATTTTGGTAGTGCCAAACAATTATTACCTGGTGAACCAAACGTTTCATATATATGTTCAAGATATTATCGTGCACCTGAGCTTGTATTTGGTGCCATTAACTATACAACTAAAATCGGTAAATTTATTTTAATAATATTATAATGCCATTGAAATAATTTATTTATTTTGCGTTTAGATGATTGGAGCGCTGGGTGTGTATTGGCTGAATTATTACTCGGTCAACCTATATTTCCTGGTGATTCAGGTGTAGATCAATTGGTTGAAATTATAAAAGTACTTGGTACTCCAACTAGGGAACAGATACGTGAAATGAATCCCAATTATACAGAATTCAAATTTCCACAAATTAAAAGCCATCCCTGGCAAAAGGTAAAATATTGATTAAATTTAAAAAAAATATTTGAAAAATAAGTAAATACAGTTTATTGCTTTAAAAAATATTTAATTTAAAAAAAAATAAGTAGAAAAGATTGAAGTTAACACTCAATTCGGTTTCGATTTTTATCGAATATTTTACAGACACTCCTTGAAAAAATGTCATTTTTAAATGCATCTAATGATAAACAGCAACGTATAAGAGTAAGATTGCTTGTTGGTTTTTATTTATTTGGTTTCATATTTTTTTTGTTGTTGTATTGAGAAATTTTCGAATTCGATCGTTAAAAAAGTATTTAATTTAAGTTAACCTGGTAAGAACTAAAAGTTGTAGTTGTTCCTCATAAGTAGATACAGTAGGCCAGTTTTGTTTTATTCAAACTTAGTCTTGTTTGATGTTCATTATAATAAATAAACGCATCTGAATATCCAAAGATATACAATGCCAACCAGGAATAAGGCATATTATAAACAAAGTTTCTTTGGGGCATTTATGAATATTCAATTTAAATTCAACAAAACAGAAGTACAATTAGTAAATTAGATTAAAATAATAAAAATAGTATAATTAAATTGAACAAAATATGATTAAAATATAATAGAAAATTAGTGTTAAGAAAAGTAGTTATGAAAAACAAAAGTATAATCTCAACATTTAGAAAAAATTAAAGAAGTCGTACATTAATTTTGAATTTTGTTAAAGATGTTTCCATCTTTAACGGAGTAGGAAGTGCATTAAAATCAGCCAAGCCAGAAAACAAAACTGAACTTCTACCTACATTTAGTTTTCTGAAATCAATAAAGAAATCTGCATTTCTACGTGTTTGATAATGGTTGAACTGATGAACCTATTAAATGTTGAACTGATGAACCTATTTTTTCCTTCACTTTATTCAATTTGATTCAGTTCTGTAGTAGCTCAGTTTACGTTCAGTGTAAATTGAATATTACCATTGGAACAAGCAAATTCCGGAATACAATTCAGTTTAAGTGAATGATTCAGTAATTCACTCGATTGGAAAGTGACTCATATATAAATATTTTGACAAATGACAAGCCGTTGAATAACAAGTTTAACAAGTCGTTGAATATATTAATAAAAAACAAAATTTAAATTAAAGTAGGCATTTGAATTTAAAAAGTGAACCAAAATTTAACCAATTGCCCGAAAATTTGTAAAAATGAAATTTATTTAAATTATATAATATATATAACTTTAGTTTATATATATATATAACATTAGTTCATTATATATAACTTTAGTTCATAAAAAGGGCCTCTTTTTAGCTTTGAATTTTCTGTAAAAGTCAACTTATGTAATAAAAGATCAAATTTTAGTCCAGTCTATGAAAAATTTATTTAAGAATTACAGCCCGAAAGATCCCATTCATAGATTTTTGTCAGTGATGGTAGCAGATTTTAAAGGAGCAGTTTTGACAAACACGCGTTTAAAGTATTTAGCACTATTATTTCAATGATAACATTTGTTTTAAAATAAATAATCGACTTATTAACCACTCTATTATCTACGTTCTATAATAATAAAATAAAATGTCTGTCTGCCTGTGTCGCTCTCCTGCAAAATTTACTGCAGGCCCGTCTTAAAAATTTCATCAGTATAAGGTTATTGGAGGCTTCTGACCCACCTCGGAGCCCGAATTTTAACGCCTAAATGTTCATACATATTTTTATTTGGTTTTCATTTTTTGTTCGCTCGGTTATCTTTGATCGATTTTTTTCCTCTAAACGAAATTATCATGAAAATGACTTCTCAAGATGGACGGACCTACGCCTCAGAAGTACTCGGAGCCCCAATTCCGACCAAGGACCATCACAAAAATTTCGACGAAAGGTGCTTCTCCGTCGCTCCATTTTTTGGATAAAGTAGCAGCTGGCCTCACTGCTTCAAATCTTCCTCGTCATGGCTGGTATTGAAAGAAATCCTGGACCAACTAAAACATGGCATTGTGCAATATGCAAAAACATTTTAAGGGCAAACACTACATCCGTCTAGTGTAATAGCTGTAAAGAATGGTGTCATCTCAAGAACTGCTCAGTTCTTGAGACAAACTACAAAACGCCATAGCGTTTTAGCAAAATTTAAAAGAACAATTTTAGTTGCACTTGACTTGTCAAAAGCTTTCGACACAATATCACACGCTGCACTACTGAACGACACATTCAACACTAATCGGCGAGGACTATCTAAGAAGCCGCAAAACATACATTGAGTTCCGTAACTCTAGATCTAAGATAAGAGTGCTCAGACAAGGACTTCCACAAGGTGTAGTTCTCTCACCTTCATTACTCACATTTACTTAAGTAGTTTACCGGCACCACCGGAAGGAATTACCATTACGTCATATGCAGACGACTGCACGGTGCTTACTAATTCCTACATTCAAAAATCCAAAACTGCTGGGGGGTAACATTCGATCCACTACTTAAATTCATCGCTCATGCTCAACAAGACACAAAACTTAAAAACAGAAGTAACGCACTGAAAGCTCTAGCGGGTAGTTCGTGGGGTAAGGATAAAAACATAATAATAACAGCATATAAAGCAAAAGCCTTCCATAAATTATGCTGCTCCCATATGGACACCCCAAGTCGCTGACACCCACTGGAATAAGTTACAGATAACACAACGCAGCCTTGCGTACAGCAACCGGATGTCATTTGATGGCCCACAGAGATCACCTACACAAGGAATTCAACATATTGCCGGTCAATGAACATAACGAAATGCTTACCTAACAATATCTTTGGGCCTGTCATAAATAGCAACATCCCTGCAATGACACCTTATGCATGACAACACTACATAGAGACATAAGGACTGTGAAATGCTTCCTACAAGATGTTACAAGCAATCAGGTCATCGGTAACATCGACGAGCCTACGTATAAGACGGGCTTTAAAAATATTCACACCAAAGCCGTTGCAGACTTAGGACAAACATCTTTCACCTTTTCTAATCATTTAATTGCCGAAAATCATACTAGTAGTTTCATAAATAACAACAACATTCAAATTTTACAATATGAAACGAAAGGTCTTAAACTTCATCTTCTGGAATCTTTTGAAATCCTTAAAGCAATGCACTTTAACAAAAATTTACTAAATTCTCAAACCAACGTTATTTATTCTCCTTTGACAAATCCAGATCTATTTTTCAGTCATTATTTTTAGAAACTATTAAATCAACAAATTTATGTTATTTCCTTTATCAACCAATTTGATAAGAAAAATTACCTACTTTTTAGTTAAATGTTTTAACAATTTGTTTATATAAATTATTTAATCTAATTATTCATTTTTCATTTTATTTTGATTCAAATCAAAAATGTTTTTCATAACTTTTTCGTATCGCTCTTGATAATGGCGTAAGCCGAAATGCATTGAGCAAAATTAAAAAAATAACTAGTGAGATCGAGATGTGACCTTAAGGGTCGCGCCAAGAACTTCCCGTAAAGTTAAAACTAACTAGTTGCCAAGACTGCCGTATAACCTATACTGACACCATCAAACTAATTTGCCTGTCTATTTTGAGACTGATTTATATAAACAATAATTTTTAATTGCGTCATCCAAAAATATACTTTCTAGAATATAAATCAAAGAAAAAAGAAAATTACAACAAAAATATTAAAAAAAACTTAAACAAACAAGTCAGGAAAGCTAGGGATTAGCCACAATTACACATTATTACTGTTTATTTTTTATACGAAAAATCATTGTAATAATTTAGATTATGGAAATCAATTGTAATAATCAATTGTAATAATTTACATGAGTGTTATCCTCTTACATATACACAATACATACACACCGACAGACTGCGAACTAAAAGAAGTTGTCAAGACAGTTTTAGGCGGTCTTGAAACGTGAAAATATCATTAAAATATCGATATCAAAAATCATATCATACACAACAACCTGACATATCAGGTCAGTTAGAAAATCATCATTTGTTTAATAGACACCGACCACTTTGTATACAAGACAGCCCAAAAGCTAAGTAGTTCCTTCTCATGTTAACTGAGATATAATGTTGTGTAATTCTTAAAAGCAGGGTATCGAACCCGAACCGAACCCGGAACCCGCTCCGGAGCAAGTTTTTTTTAAAATTATGTGAACCCGAACCCAATCAAAAACGCGGTTCAGGTTCAATTTTTAATATAGGAAATTTAGGAAGTTTGAGTAAGAAATTCCATATTTCGCAGAATTTTTTTTGTTTCAAACAAGATTATTTCGGTAATTATTTGTTTCAGTAGAGAATAGTGGATAGTGAGAATTAAATGAAAATGTTTTTCCAGATTGCGTAATGTAACAGTAAAGTAAATCATTTAATAAGTAAATCATTTAATATCTGACAGCCAAAACTGTTTTCGAAACAAAAGAACAACTACCGATCTATTAAACTATGTAGCGCATTGTTGGAACAGCATACTTGATAAAGGTGGTGAAACATAGGTTATCGCTTTAGACATCTAGGCATTCGTTCGAGTTTGGCATGCCAACTTAATCAACAAGCTCGTTGCATATGGTTTTCATCTCAATGTTGTGAAGCTGATTCAAAATTTTCTATCCAACCGATACATTTCGGTCTCCTTAGACGGATTTTCTTCTGAGTCTAAACTAATTAACGCTGGTGTACCTCAAGGCTCAGTATTGTCCCCAACCCTATTTTTTATTTATATCAACGAATTGTTGAAAATCACCAGCAACCGATTAAATAGTTTTGCAGATGATAGTACTCTGCACAAGTCGTTTAATCCCCCTTCCTTCAAAAGCTAAAATGCACGAACAAATTAATCCCGCTCGGAGAGACGCTGCCATAAACGTGAATAAAGACCTAAAAATGTCGCCGATTGGGGTGACCAAAATCTGGTCAATTTCAACTGACCTGTTGATTGCTTTCAGATCAAAGACCGAGTTCCCCAAAGGTGAATGTAAAAACATTCGTTTATTGGGTGCCACAGTTTCAAATGACCTACTCTGGAACGATCATGTAATGGCATGGCAAAATGCGCGTCTAAAAAACTCTGCCTCCTAAATAGATGCAAAAAAATATTCACTCCATACCAATTGCTACATGTTTATAAGTCCTATATTCGTCCCTGTATGGAGTACTGTTGTCAAGTTTGGGGTGCTGCTTCTGTGTCCATCTTGGCCCTCTTGGACTCTGTTCAAAAGTGGGCTATACGAATTGTGAGTGATCGAGCTTTGACATCATAACTTGATTCCCTACAACATCGTCGCACTGTTGCTGACCTCGTTGTTTTTACAAATATCGTCATCAACAGTGCTCAGATGAAATCAGCATCATGCTTCAAACTTTGTCTTACCCCCGTTCCACTCAGCAATCGGCTTCTGCAACGAGTGAAACGATCGAGATCGCATCGATTCTGGCAGATCGCAGAGAGACTTCTTTGTCAGAACTACATACAGATGGAATAGTTTGCCGGAATCCTTAATCTCAGGTGGCTTCAACCCGCAGATGTTTAAAAAAAGCGTTCATCAACACCTTAGAACGCCAGTTGTTGTGGGACCTAGGTCTGGAGCTAGGTCTTAAAAGGTATTTATGTGTTGTTGTGACACATATTCTAAACCCTATTACACAACACTTTTTATTCAAAAAAAAAAACATCAAAAAACAATGAATTCATAAAAAAAGTTCGACAAAATTGTTTGTTTCTGTAACAAATTTGAACCCGAACCCAAACCCGAACCGAACCAGAACCCACTAAATTTTAATGTATTGAACCTGAACCTGCACCCAAATTTTTCCGGGTTCGATACACTGCTTAAAAGAATAAAAAAAAGCTGTTTAACCGGAAGTTGCAAAACTACTATATAAATATTACAAAAAGCTTATGGATTACGTTTCAATAAAATTGAATGTCAGAACTGAGTGTTTAAAGTTGAAGAAGTTTAAAATAAACAGTTTTTCAGGCGATCACCCCTTGACCCCATTGTCAAATTTTGAAAATAGCTCAGATCTTCGATATTCAAGTATACCCAGGTGCGTTTGTAGCTCATTTTCATACAAAAATTTCCTCAAGATCTCGTGAGTTTTCGTAACAAAAATAACACGTGGTTTTATCTTATTTTCTTATACCACTCAAAAACTAAGATAGCAATTGTTTATATCAATGTCATAATAAATGGCTGACATGTTAACAAACAATATGGTAGATCAATGACCTTGATATCATTATTTATTCTCATTATATTTGCAAGAGATGATTTTCAGTTTTTTGGAAACCACTAAAAAATGCATAATTAAATTTCGGTAGAAAAAAACTGGGCTCTAAGTTACGCTACGATACATCGATTGTAACCATCTTCGTTGAAATCGACCCATCCGTTGTTGAGAAAACGTTGGCCAAAATATGGTTCAAATACAGTGATACATACACACACACACACACACACACACACACACACACACACACACACACACACACACACACACACACACACACACACACACACACACACACACACACACACACACACACACACACACACACACACACACACACACACACACACACACACACACACACACACACACACACACACACACACACACACACACACACACACACACACACACACACACACCCACACACACACACACATACACATATACACACATACACACATACACACACATACACACATACACACACACACACACACACACACATACACACATACACACATACACACATAGACACACATTTTTTTTTTAAAAAAACAATGTTTTAAACAAAAATTGTTTTTTTTTAATATTGCAATGCTGCTTATTTGCTATTCAATAGAACTGTTGTACACTGTCGTGTTTTACCGTTTTTAGTACATTTGACCACCTTAAGGCACCGTTTAGCACCTTAAACGTCATTAAAATTTTTAATTTATTTAAAAGCTTTCATAAGGTTTTTTTGTTAATAAAATGCGTTCTTGGGTGTTGATGAACGCAAATCTTTGTTTTTTGTTTTTTTTTTTTTAATATTTTTCAAAGAAGGAATAACTAAACTATAAATTCTATCACATATAAAATATGACATAACCCAATAGTGCATGATAGGAAACAGAAAATAAAAATAAAATAAGAGATATAAAGAAAATGTCTTTTAAAAATTTGCAGTAACAAAATTGCCAATAATCCAGCTAGTGGTATATTCCTTGACCATGTGACGCACTGTCTTCCTCAATTATTAAACCTCACACATAGTGTTATATGAAATCTCGATTCTTAAAGCAAGCAATACCGTGCCATCATCAAAGAATACTTCATACTATACTATTAGTACAAAAGTGCTGGAGGATCTGTTATTCGATTCCCGACAGAAGTTCGATGGAGGAGCAAGTGCAATTTGCTTAATTGCTAAATAAAAATGTGGTATGTGCTATTTCTGTGGATCAAAAGGAACATCCTAATTTTGAAAAGGAAATTAAAGATCCAGTACGAGATTTGTAAAATTAGGTTACGTATTTCATGTCGTTGATATATTAACATTTTTTACCAGATACTTAACATAAACTTGATAAAATAGGAACTTTATCAAATTTTAAATCTAGTCACAAATATATATTTTTAAATTTAAATAAAATTATATTGCTTTCAACTTCAAAATCTTGTTGTTTTCAATAGATTTTTTGTTAAAGGCATATTCAATATTATTACACTTTACTAGCCAATATTCTTATAAGAATGATATCAATATCGTAATCTGTAATTTGCAATCGCCAGAAACTCAATTTCTTTATTTAATCAAATTTTTTACCTGTTTTCCATAGTCTTTTCAAGTTGAGCTTGAGGACTCGGAAATACGTAGGTTCTTATCAAAATTCAAATTTCTGAGGTTTACGTTAGCCAATTTTTTTTTTTTTTTTTTTTTTTATAATAAAATGTGTTGTGTAGTAGGAATTACAATATGTGTCACAATAACACATAAAAACCTTTTAAGACCAAGGTCCCACAACAACATACGTTCAGAGGTGTTGATGGACGTAAATCTTTCTTTTTTTGTTTTTTTAAATTTTTTGTTAAAGAATGGATAACTAAACAAAAAATCCTATCACTGACAAAATATGACATAGGCCAATATTTTATGATAGAATAGAGAAAATAAAAGTAAATTAAAAGGTAAATAGCAAATTTTTACAAAAATTTGCTGAAACAAAACAAAAATGTAGTGGCCAATAATCCAGCCGGTTGCATATTCCTTGATCCTGTGACGCACTGTCTTTCTTGAAGATTAAAGTCCACACATAGTTATATGAAGGCTCGTTTCCTCAAGGAAGCAATAGCGTCTCATCATCAAGGATTATTTCACAGCTAAGATTGAGGGTGCTACCGTTGACTGAATACAGTTCATCCGCCACCACCCCTAAGATGTCACCTTGGCTAGTGATATCTCACTGCTATTGCCAGTGGTATGTGATATCTCACGTTAACTCGTATGTCAATAGCAGGGACTGGAGTACGCGGGGTTGTCACACCCTTAGATTAAGATAACATTAGATTGAGAGATAAACTACCTTAGGCATCTTGGGACAACCTTTTGAGTAGCTACTGAGAATATTCAAGAAATCTTCAGAATCTTAAATGTGATCCTTAGGAATCGCCACAAAATCTTGAGAATCTTCTGAATATTAAGAATTTTCAAAGAATCTTGAGAATATTTGGACGTACAGACTATCTTCAGATAATTTAGAGAATCATGGGAATCTTGAAAATCTTTAGAGAACCTGAAAATATTTAGGACACTTATTTTCTTTAAAGTTTATTCACTCCAATTACATATTTTCATTTAAAACCAAAAAAACGAATATTCGTAGTATAAAACATATATAAAACGAAAATAACACAAAAAAAAAACAAAAACAAACACAAAAAAAAACAAAATAAAACAAAAAAAAACACAAAAAGACACAAAAAAACTTTTTAAAACAATAAAAAACGCGTTTTAAACAAAACAGTTTATTTTTTTTTTTTTTAAAAACAGTGTTTTTAACCAACGCTGGTCTATACAAAATTTCAAAGCAAATAATCGCATTTCGTCTATAAATTCGTTGACGAGATAATTTGACAGTTCATCCCACAAATGCGGAATTTATCTTCTCATTCCACTGAATTTGAATGCAAAAATCCCATTTAGTACGAAATCTCATTCCACGAAATAATTCCATACAACCAGAATCTAGCTACTGCTTGATAAACCAAATTCGATTGAAGATTAATGGGTATTTTGTCTTTTAATTTTGTGAAAAAAGTGTTATATAACGTCTTATGAGCTGTTCGCAATACTTTAAATGGTTTCAACAAATGTTTAACTTGTTCAAAAAGACTTTTTACATATGGTAAAGTCATGTAAATTTTGTTATTGCTGTTAATAGATGTTTCTTTCAAAATGACCTGTTCTTTTTTAATTTTATATGTTAAAGCTCCAAACGTTCTTTTACTAGTTCTAAGTATTCTATTCTTTATTCGGTTTGGTATTTAGGTATCTACAGAATGATGTACTTTTTGAGATATATTAAAATGCATATTAAAAGAATTAGTCTGTCGACGATTTTACTGTGTAATAAGCATTACAATATGGATCACAACATAACAATACAAAAGGAGTTTTTCTGAATTGTCTCAACAACTTGAGCTATTCTGAGGTTTTTATCTTTTAATTTATACGTAGTTCGTTTCATTTCATTCCGTCTTTCTGGACGAAAGTTAGGTTGTTTACATTAATCGAGTGACAAGGATAATCGTAAAGACTAAAGAGGAGTAACTATAAACCTTGAAATAACGAACCGTACAAAAATGAAATGACAGAAAGTTCGACAACAAATTATTTTTTTCCAAATTTTGTTTGTATGGTTAATTTATATTAAATACTTCAATACTTATTGCTTTTTGTATTGCAAATTTGAAAAATTTGTTTCAAAAGAATATATAATGAAAATGTTTGTCTTGTCATATAATATCGTTTGTATAATTTTGCTATTAAACATTTCATATTGTGTAATTTGGATATCTTATGCTTCTCATTAAGCTATTATTGTTCCAATTAGTAAAGTTGCTTTATATTTAAGTTAAATGGTTAACAGATTTGTGTATTTGATTGCCTTTATTTTTTTGTATTATTAGGCTTAATTTTCATCATTTAAGTCATTTTCATTGTATTTTTCTTATATCCGTTGCAATGTTGTTAAGTGATTTTAACAAGTTATTCATCTTAACAAACAACATTTTCAAATAAATACATCCACTCTCACGTTAAGGTTATGATCATCTTTTATGTTACAACATTTCAACCAAAATGCTAATTTTGTTAATAAGATCAACAGTTTTCATTGTCTTTTAATAGGAGTTGTATTGCGTAATGTACTTCAGTAGTTTTTATGACACCGTCATTGCATTAAAACTGCTTATCTAGTTGTTATTGTTAAAATAATTTTTCGTAAGAGGTCAGAATATGTATGCAGATCAATCGATAAGCTTTTGTTTAGATAGAAGAAGAGATTATTCATTATACGCTTCCAATTTAAACTAATTTAGATGTAAACTAATGTGCCTTATTGATGCTGGTCCGAGAAATTGTTGCAGAGTGTATATTATTTTATCTTTTCTATTTAAAATTTCAAGATGTTTTGTTTTTGTCATAATCAAAAGCTACTTACTACGTATACATAAATTTTGTTACTTATGTGATGCTTTGTTTCATTTTATGTTGAACTTAAATAATTGTTTTATTTGATGTTTTATTTTTAAAGGTTTTTAGAGCGAGGACACCTCCAGAGGCAATATCATTAGTTTCAAGATTATTGGAATATACACCTAGCGCGAGAATTACACCTCTTGAAGCTTGTGCTCATCCCTTTTTTAATGAGCTACGAGAATGTAATCAAAGACTTATGAATGGACGGGAACTACCTCCATTGTTTAATTTTACAGAACATGGTAATTAAGCTTTAGGCGAATTAGTGCTTTATATATAAAAATACATGAATTAATTTTAAAAATATTTTATAGAGCTAAGTATTCAACCAGCTTTAAACTCAATTTTAATCCCACGTCGGGATGTAAATAGTGATAGTAATTCTCAAACAGCAGCATGTCAAAATCAAACTACTGATCAATCTTCTCAATCAGCCTCTGCGGCAGTGGATCTAACATCAATGCCTCCACAAGAGCCGCCTATTGCAAATCAGTCAGCAAGCGGTGCTGCAATATAAACAACATAAAGGGTTAGCTGTCTTTTATCTAAAAAGAATATATTTAAATAAATGAATAAAATTATATAATAAAAAATTAAAAAAACTTACGGTTTTTTATATATATTTTAAATATATATATATAATATAGTTAATTTAAAAACTACAATGAATGATATGTAAATGCAAAGATAAATTTGTAAGAATGAAAAACATAAAAAAGCGATGCTTGGATTATATTTTAAATATTCCAGTATCAAAATCATATTTCCATTTTCAGATTCATAAAAGTTAAATATCGTGTTCGTATACCTACCCACTCCTCCTCACTTTAAAATAATCCCATCCATTCATTAATTTTTTCTAACTTATAAACATTTATAAAAAAACAACCCAAAATTTCTATAAATTTAAACATTCAATTAATTTTAAAAATTTAAGGAAAAGCAAACTATAATGTTACTTTGATTAAAATTAATTTAAACCTTTAGTCTTATCTACATGCATAGAAATGAATATCGTCGATGTAGAAAAATTAAAACTTGCACGCAATAATGTAAAAAAAACACTTGTTTATGCTCAAAATTTTATGAAAACAACTTTATTTAGACTGGGTTCCAATTAGCTGCTAAATTGTACTAAACTGCTAAATCTAAATTTGATTTAGCGAAATCACCCAATTGTAAATTTAATTTATGTGATTAAATTGTCCGATATTGATCAAAACATCAATTTCTTTACAATTATTTAGAAACAAAATATTGATTTACTAAAAGAAAATAGTTGACTTAATTGATTTAGCACGTTTAGTACAATTTAGCATTAATTGGAACGCAGTTATTATATATTATTTCAAAAGAATTTAATATTCTGAGAACACCATCAGGATGTAGCACATTATAACTCGTAATGGTGTACTGAATGCGCAAATAAGTTATAATAAATGCGCAAAACAAGTATTTTTGAATAAGTAATTCGTCACTCGTTAACATCCTTATTTTATTTTATTTCAATTGTATTTTGGATATATTGACATTGTGTTTCAATATCTTTGTTGATTGTTGACGCTATTCATTATTACTTTTATTAAAAATGGAAAAAATTATCTATAAATTAATTACTGTGTGTTTTTTTCAGTATACTGAATAATTACGAATCATAAAATACATAAATACGAATCACGTTATGATAAAATGCAATGATAACTCGCCTAAACCAAAAAAAAACATGATTGATTTGATATGGGCTATATTGATACAGTCACATTGGA
This sequence comes from Diogma glabrata, assembly GCA_963693315.1. Lineage (NCBI taxonomy): Eukaryota > Metazoa > Arthropoda > Insecta > Diptera > Cylindrotomidae > Diogma > Diogma glabrata. The sequence goes on along the minus strand of OY856187.1, from coordinate 259,325,974 downwards.
AGGGTATCACATATGATCTTTAAAAGTGATGTTGTAATTAAAATTTTATGAAGAGGTATTATAGTTTTTGCTGAATATACAAAACAATAACTTAGTTCTTATTTGCGAAATCAAAAAAAGAAATATAAGGTACAAATAAAAATCATTTTTATTCATTAAAACATTTTTATTAATATTTTCATGAGATCATTTGATTTGTTTATTTAATTGTATATTTATTTCATTGTATATATATATTTATATAAACAAAAAATAATAAAATTAAAATTCTAATGTTAATTATTTATATCTGTGCAATAGTTATCTTTTTAACCAATACAAGTTGTTGATAAACAATCGTCCGTTAAGAAATATTTACATTTATTTTAAAATTGTGTTGTTGGTAAGTGGAAACGTATAGAAATTTTTTTAAAACACTAGCTTCTAATATTGCCAATATCTTTAAAATATTCACAAAATCTATTGTCTGGAGCACCGATACTTTGAAAAATAAATTCCAAACTAAAACATTGTTTTTTAATTTACATAGGTTTAGAAAAACAATTACGTTTTAAGCCAAAAAAAAAAAAATTCAAATAAATATTACGTATTTTCTTATACGCCAAGAAAAGAAAGATACCAGCAAGCAATAAAGCAAGAGATTTTTTAAATTAATTTGTTCACAAAGATTATTTCATCAAAAGTGTAGTTATTTGTCTTGTACTCATAAAACTAAAATATTGTATCTGACAGAGGTTGGCAGTGCTTACAATTAACATATTAAGGTAAATTGATTATTTTTAATTTTATTTCAACAGCATGCTATATAGATCAATAAGAAAGCTGGGGCTATATTATTTTGCTTTAATATTTCTAAATATAAAACAACTAAGAAATTACTAAGCATTAGGAAAAAAATATATATTAGATGATCGATTGTATATTGTGCTTTCTATTATTTTATAGTCCATCGTATATTTGGGAACAATCAAGGAGGGGATAAGGGAATGTTAATAACTTTTCATAATAACATCTTGTAACGTGTTCACGATTATTTTAGATTTCTCTTAAAATTAATGTTTTTTCGTCCGAAAACTTGATTTGACTTGACTTGATTTGACAACAAGCTCTAGGCTTAATTTGAATGTGTGAAATTTACATTCATGTTGGAGATGTTATCTTCTAACGAGTCAAAATTGTATGATGATCATAATAAAACATTTCCTGTTTTCTGATTCACTTTCAGTCTGATTAAATAGCTCAGATTGTTTAATTGATGATATTGAGAAAACAAGAGAAACTATTTTTAGAGGATTCGAGGTATTTCTTTGGCGTTGATAATTGATTGTAATTAATTTTACCAACAATCCTTACGGTGAGTAACATAGAACATTTCATTTTGCTTGTTTAGAAAAGTTACGTGAAGTAAAATTTTAACAATATTAATCGAATCAACATGTTGAGCATTGAATACCATCACCACAATTACTCAATAGCTTTGAATATTCCTATAGATACCATATTGACTTTTTTTACGGTATATTATTTAGTATGCAATCACATTGTAACACGGAGCAAAACAAAGTAAAATACATATGGTCAAAAAGCGTTGAATTCAATAAATTTTCATCTCAAAACAATTTTTCTTTTACTATTTAAATCTTTTTGCTGTAACCAGCATTTTAACGTTTTCAATTAAAGAAAACTTCATTTATTTGACTTTTACTAAACACGATCCAAATAAAAAAAACGATGAACTTTGCTGTTCATATTTATAGTACAAATATGGTTTCCAACGAAACTAACTTGTAAAAAATTATAACAACGGCAACTGTACAATAAAAATTAAATTAAAAAGACCAATCAATATAAAAGTGACATAATTTTTTCAACTAGAATTAAAACTTTTGGAACTGCAAGATAGAACGAATCGTAACTATTATTTTGACAGAACATTTATTGCACTTGTATATGATTAAATAATCCTAAAAAACTTTAACAAAAAACTAACTATAAATTATGTAAAGGCGCTAATAAACGATACTACGAACACCTTCCAACGTTGGACGCATGATGGTTTTTTGAATGAATTTCATTCAAAAAACCATCATGCGTCCAACGTTGGAAGGTGTTCGTAGCATCGTGTAGAGCCGGCTTAAAATATATGAATAATGTTTGAGTTCTTGAATCAACTTTTACCACATTCAATATATGTTATGTGTTTAATATTTATACAAAAAAATATTTCTAATAAAACAAATAGTTACAAGACGCGCAAAGAAATATTCAAAATAAATACATAGTTAGTTAATGATTTATGAAAGCAACATTTTTTCAACAATAAATATAAGCCCATGTGCATTTGCACAACACTCCAAAAATAGAGCCTACATAGTTTAATTATGTATGTTACTTAAAAATTCAAGAAATCGGATAATTTAAAATTGAAAAAAAAAATAGTGTCTCATTTTAGCAAAAATTAATGCTAAATTTCAGTGTAAGAAACTGTAGAATGTTTCTTTTTGATCTCTTTTCCTTTGTAATAACAACAATAATAACAACACACTACGATATATGTAGATAACGCCAACAAAAGGGTGGGCCATTTAAAGTTTTAAATTTGAATCGGCTATAAAAAAAACTACTTGTAATTTTTTCAAATTTCTGGTTTTATTGGAAAGGTTGAACTTTAATAATGGAAAACAATTTCATTCATATGACCACCACGACTGGCTCGGCAGTACCTCAATCCGATCAATTCAATTTTTCAGTACATTTTCGATTGTCAAAAGAATGACATTCCATTCAAGGAATGACATGGACAACATATGGTTTCAACAAGATGGGGCCATATGTCACACAGCCAACGCAACCATCGATATTTTACGCACTGTTTTTGAAAATCGAATAATCAGCCGAAATTGTGATGTCAATTGGCCGCCTCGGAGCTGTGATTTGATTGAGCCCTTTGGATTATTTTCTGTGGAGAGACATTAAAGATAAATGTTACGCAAAGCATCCAGAGACAATTGAAGCGTTGAAACATCAAATCGAAGTTGCCATTGAAGAGATTCGACCCGAAACAATCGAAAATGTACTGAAAAATTGGGTTGATCGGATGAGGTACTGCCGAGCCAGTCGTGGTGGTCACGAATGATATTGTGATCCATTATAAAATGACAAAGTTCAACCTTTCCAATAAAACCAGAAATTTGAAAAAATTACAAGTAATTTTTTTTTATAGCCGATTCAAATTTAAAACTTTAAATGGCCCACCCTATATATCTGTATATATTATTTTCTGCAAACTGTATGTATTATTTTCATACTAATCGAACTTGTGAAACGTTTGCTAAAAATATTATTACTTTCTTTTTCAAAAACTTTACTAGTAGCCACGGTTAGATACTACCCCGACTGTTCGCAATATATATTTTCTAAAGAAAGACTACATAATATGTTATGTCGCTCATTCGTATTAAAAATTGAAATAAAATTTCTTAAATATCAAAAAACGGTTTAATAAAAAAACTATATGTAAATTTTAATTAAAAATTAGAAAAACCTCCCATTGAAAAAATATTAATTTATGTATTATAAAATTAATATTAAAAAATATCAAAATATTTTGTTTTTTCTGTTCCAGATATTTCTTGTTTATTGTTTAAAGTAATAAAAAAAATATATATGCATATATATAAAAAATATATTTAATAATTATATTAACACTTCAATATTTAATTAGTTTTTAGGACTTTCAAATTGCTAAAACTTATTATAAATATAATTAAATTAAAATAAATGTTTAGTTTTTAATAGTACTTTTTAATTATATAAAAACAATGTACAGTCTTATTTTGATTAAAACTAATTAATTAATAATAAAATGGTTAAATAATAATTCAAATGAAAAATTAACTATTTAAAGTTTAAAAAATAAATAGTTGCATAGTAATTAATAATATTAATTAAATATTACATTATATAAATATCTATTTAAAACAAAAAAAGTAAATAGTTGTCGCATTATAATTAATTATATGTTATTATTATTATAAAATTATTAAATAAAATGAAAACAAACAAACAAAAAAACTTGTGACTAGAAATACATAAAACGTTTCAAACAATTTCCGTTCTATTATTTTCATTTTTATTATTTCCTACAGTCCCAACCAAGATTTATTATAAAATTAAACTATCAATTAATTTAAAAGAAAGTTCATTCATAGACAACAGAGTAATCGTATTTTATCGTTATTCGTTTACGAAAAAATTGTAGATTGTATTTATATACCAAGTGGGAGATGTGTGAGTTTTTTTCCCACGTGGTGTGTTTGGAAGTATTGGAACATCATTGAGGGAAATAACATACAACCCAATTACTGAAGTCGTGCCACATCATGTGACGTGATTATAGTCATGTCATGTCGCATAAAAATTGGTTTTATTGCAGCTGTTAAAAACGGTCACGTCACGACTGAAGCTAAAAAAGGTAAAAACAATTTACATTTTACGTTCTTCAATTTCACACAATTATGCATAAAATAATTATACTATTATAAATAAAACACTCAATTTTTAATGTTAACAATTAAAGATGTTTGAAAAAATTATTGTAACATGGAAAACTGAGGCGACTAAAATGTTATTTAAAGTGACATCTGTTGTATAAACTAACTTGGAGAATAAAAAACAACTTCAGTAATACCATTGATTAAGTATTATAAGATAATATTACTATGAATTACAACAACAAAAATTATTTGCCGTTGCTTTGAACATATTATAAAAAAAGAGTATCACTAGTTTAAAAACTTATGGTTTAAACTTTATGGTGGAACAGGCTGAATAATTGTAAAACTATGATGCGAAAACGAAATAAAACATTTTATTTTTTTTTATGCTCAAAATTTACCAATACTTTGATAAAATACCATATAAAAATCATAAACTTCATCTACAATATTTTCTCTTTTTTTTTACAAGAAAATTAAGAACCCTATCTCTATCACCCTAAGGAACAAATTTCCAACAACGAAAACAAAAACAAACGACTTTTAACCAAAATATTGAAAGTTAATAATTTACGAAAATGAAATTCCATATTTAATTAGGTAAATAATGAGGAGAGGGTAGCGAGGTAAATAACGATAAGGTAATCTATAGGTAATTAATTTTGATATTTTAAAGCGATCAGTTTTGTGTTTTGTTTTGATAATGATTATTTGTTTAATAAACATTATTAAACATTTAGATTTATTTGAACTATAATTGTGGCATAAGTTACAAAATTGTATGTACAATCATTTTCCATTTATCTCGTTTCAACGATATTTGACTATAGCTTTCCTGTAGTGAACGTCTTGATAGTTACGTCGTCAAGCCAGAGTGGCCCATGTTTTCTCTCCACCGAACAGCGGCTGGTTAATGGGTCACTTTTTGGTTGCTCTTTCTAATGTGGTTAAAATTCTAACGCGATAAAATTTAATGAATCTGATTACATCGCAGCCTCCAATGTTTTGTGATTAATTTCACGCTTCATTCAGATTCTATACCGACTTTTTAAGCAACTTTACATGGATCATAATATATTGGTATGTCATTCCGCTCGAATGTTGATAGGTTAGTAGGATTTGGTTGATATGTAGAGCGCTCTGTTTGCGATAGAGGCATGGGGTGTGCATGTTGTTTGACGTTGTTATAAAAAATATAACGTTTTTGCACTTGTTCTACTGCGTAGTCGCTAGTATCTATGATTCCGGAAGATATTTTCCCGGATGTTGTTCAGTCTTAGGTGAACATATTCAAATGAAATCCAATTTATTGTCTTGAACTTTGTTATTTCCAAACACATAATAAAGTAAAAGACAATAAATTGGCAATCAGAATTTATAATTATATTGAATTTGCAATTTGTAAATGTTTAAAATATATTAAATTATGTAAGTTAACACAAAATTGCTATTTGGGCAATATACAGAACATCAGCAATTTTAGTTTTAAGTGCTTATTTGTTGGTATAATCAATTATACCAATTTGTGTATAAACCACAAATTTAAATGAATAAAACATAGTTTTTTACGAACAACTATCAAGTTATTGTTATTGTCATAGCAACCACCAGAGGCGAGCGGATAACAATCCACTAATAATCGAATTGTGTTTATTCTGATTAGAATAAAACAGTTGTTAAAAATTTAATTTTACCGCTTTTGATGAATAAATGAAGTGGTTTAGATTTCTTAAAAGTGGTTTAAGGCTATTCTTCAGAATTTGACTAGATTTGTAAAAGGTGATGTTATGCGTCTCGATTTCACTTTACCTTATCGCAAACTTAAGCCTCAAATCAAATAGCGCGGGGCTATTATTGATGCTACATCAAAATGCATTATCAAAAGATCGGGCACTGATAAGTTGATTGTTATTCTGTAGTTGTTTATTGTATGTCTGGGTTCATTTGTGATAAGTTCTTTGTTTTTATTTCTGATGGCTGTGGATCTTTGATAGAAATCTTTTTTCATATGTCGATCATTTGCAAAGCGTGTCTTAAACTTTCAATTAACCATAGGTTGATTAATATTTTCGATAAACTCCTTCATATTTTTGATTATCTTTTTCCTTCTGTTAGGCTTTTCTAGAGCTTTGATACTCAGTTGTGAACCTTGCGGATACTCCATTCCATTTTGGTGTGCATTTTGTGTGCCTTTTCCTCATATTAATTGGGCAAAAGTTTATGTTGTTTTACGCGACCATTTATAATAAACCAAACTCAAATTTCTCCTTCGGTTTAATTACTGCTAGTGTCTCTATCTATTTCATGAATTTCACTGCCCAGCAAATCTTAGATAATATACAAGCCCTATATTTCGAGTTTATGCTTATATTTTTTTAATAGAAAGTGTTGTGTATTAGAAATTGTAACATGTGTCACAGTAACACATTGATACCTTTTAAGGCCGTAATATAAGAAATATTTCATGATCATATGGAGAAAAATAAGCAATCAATAAAAAAAATTTAAAAAACACACTTTTTGAAAAACGAACTAAAAAGTAGAAAATAAATTTTGCATTAACACCAGCGTTATGTCTTTTATAATTATATTTCCTTTAAAATTGTTAGAAGAAAAAATATTTAAATGGTACTTAACACATCTTAGCATAGATGCATATATTAAATTTTTGACTAATTTAAAATGCTAATTTTCGATTGACAAACAGTTTTCCGTTCCCATTTGTTACATAAAATAAAAGTGGGTGACGCATACATTAATATAGAAAAGGAACAAATGTATTCTATGTTAATCTCTAACAAGAGAGACTACCAACGTTTATTCCCTTTCCTTTCTGAATGCGCCACCCACTTTTATTTTATGTAACAAATGGGAACGGAAAACTGTTTGTCAATCGAAAATTAGCATTTTAAATTAGTCAAAAATTTAATATTTGCATCTATGCTAAGATGTGTTAAATACCATTTAAATATTTTTTCTTCTAACAATTTCAAAGGAAATATAATTATAAAAGATATAACGCTGGTGTTAATGCAAAATTTATTTTCTACTTTTTAGTTCGTTTTTCAAAAAGTGTGTTTTTTAAATTTTTTTTATTTATTTTTTTATTTTAGAGTTTTTAGTTATATAATTTTACCTACAAATAAGTTAACCACATTATTTCACAGAAAATACACCATAAGTAAAACTAGCAATTAAATCACTTACCGAAAATTTAATATTCTTTGAAATTTAAAGTAATTTTAATAAGGTTAATTGCACTATAACGTTATTTAAACATCCAGTGTAAAATTTTAGTACGTTTCTTTGCTCATTGTATTAATTTGAAGTTCTACATAAATTATTAAATATATATGTTCGCACCAAATGTCAAGTTTTTTTCGGAAAAAAGGTCTGAATTCTAGAACTTTTTCCTTAAAATTCGAATCGTTATATTACTGTATGTAATTGACAGATTACATACAGCAATGATAATTAGAAATCATTAATTATGTATTAAAATGTATTGAAAAAATAATAATTATGCAGCTATAGTAAAAAAAAACTTAACGAGAACAGAAAACAATCTGGATTCAGAAGAAATAACAATTATTTAAAATTTTCGAAATACAAATCACTCATTATTTACAATTTAAGGCCATTTTTGCATATAAAATGACAAAAATTTGTAATATGTCCTCTATTATAATGAGATACTCAGTATGAGCAAAGTTTCAGCGCGGTAAATGGGCATTCAGATCTTATGGATTTTCATATTTTCATACATAATAACTGATTTTTAATTATCTTTGCTGTATGTAATCTGTCAAATACACCAAAATAACGATTTGAACTTTAAGAAAAAAGGTCTATAAGCTTTGAACGAAATGTCATACTTTTATTTTTTTTTGTATTCATTATGTATGGCCTTTTATCCATATGTAATGACACAAACATGTATGATGTCTATGATTATAATGATATACACAGTATTACCAAAATTCCTTCGCTCAAAATGAGTCAACCAGAGGATGAGGATTTCAGTGCAATTCTTTAAGGTCTTTCAGAATGAAGAAAAATTTGATTTTTTTTCTTCAGATTTATAAAGTTTTTTGCTTTAAAAGTTTTAGAAATACGTACTGACTGTTGGTTATATATTTATTTAAATGTATTAAAATAAGTAAAAAACAAAGTTTGATTTTATTATTTTATTTAATTCAACAATGGCTGACTAAAACTTTACAACTTACTACAATATGACTGTCAATAAAAGTGTTGTCATATATAAAGTACAAAAGATGGGTGCGTTCTAAAATTGAATTATCTCCAACACCCTCTCTTAATTTCAATTTTAGTTAAAAAACAAATTATGGAAATTAACATTAATCAACAATTAAATTATCAATCAATTTTTGAAACTTCACCCTTGTTAGGGCTTTAGTAAAACAATCTGCAATTTGATTTTCTGAACTACAATAAGATACTTTAAACAAGCCATCACAAAACTTCTCATTAATAAAATGGAACTTAACATCAATATGTTTACTTCTCCTATTGCTTATACCGGATTTTATCATATGAATTGTGCTTTGGTTATCTATATTTAAATTTACTTTGACGTTCAAGTTTAAAATTTCTTCAATAACGGATTTCAAAAATATTATCTCTTTTACACAATCTGTTGCAGCTATATATTCGGCTTCAGAAGAAGATGTCGCTACAATTGATTGTTTTCGTGATGACCAGCTGATTGGACCACCACCATAAAACAAAACGAATCCAGAAGTACTTTTCCGGGTTTCCAAATCTCCTGCGTAATCAGAGTCACAGTATGCTTGAATTTCATTCAAATTGCTATTTCTACAATACATTACTCCTTTTGATGATGATGCTTTAAGATATCTTAAAATTTGCTTGCCTGCATTGACATGATGTAACTTTGGCAATTCCATATATCTACTACAATACCCAACGCTGTATGATATATCTGGACGTGTTCTGTTCGATATATAAAGTAAACTACCTATCAACTGACGATATGGAAAATCGGTTTTCTTTTCTATTTGATCTACTACATTTGTTTTATCGATAGGAACTGTTGATACTTTTGCATTAGACATTCCAAATTTATCTATAATGGTGTTTGCATAATTTGTTTGTTTCAATAAAATGCCGTCAGATCTATAATCAATCTCCATTCCCAAGAACGTATCAGGTTTCCATGTTATAGTAATTTCGAATTTTCGTTGCATGTCATCAAGCAGCCTTTTAATTTTATTTTCGTTTTTTCCAATGAGAATCCCATCGTCAACATATATGGCTAAAATTATTTCACCATCAATCGTTTTGAAAACGCATTTTTCAGTTTTCATTTGAATTAAACCATTATCTTTAAGAAAATTCGTGAAACACTCATTCCATTTCAATGGCGCTTGTTTAAGCCCATATAGAGATTTGTTCAGCTTGCATATTTTATTCTCAACTTCAAACCCTTCGGGAGGGTACATATATATATATCTTCACTGATTTCTCCATAGAGGAACGCAGTTTTCACATCGAATTTAATTACCTTATCATTTCTGCTTGCTGCTACTGCAAGTATCGTTCGCAATGCACTTATGTTGATTACTGGGCTGAAGGTTTCCTCATAATTTACTCCATATTCCTGTTCAAATCCACGTATAACTAGACGTGCTTTGTATCTTCCTTCGTCTTTAATTTTAAACACCCATTTGCTACTGAGAACTTTGTTACCATTCACATCATTTTCACTGACGTAAGACCATGTATTATTTTTCTGTAATGATTCAATTTCTTCCTGGACTGCTTTTTTCCATTTGTATGCATCTAAACTACTAAGAGCTTCTTCATAGGTTAATAAGACAAAATCTTCCAGTTTAGATGGAACTTTTCTATTTCTTTGAGGACGTTCATTACCTTCTATTGGATCTGCACTTGAATTAGTTATCATATTATCTAGTTGTAGCAATTTCTCAGGTGATTCAAAACTATCAATACACTCATCGAAAGCATTTTCATTTGCCCCATCGTTTTCAAGTTCTCCGTGACTCTCGACATTTTCAATGTTGTTTATTTGTACATTTTTATTATCAGCACTGTGATCAATATCTATATCAGGAATGTAGCCACTTATACTTGGTGAACTTTTATCACTTGAATCATCAAATACTACATCTCGAGATATTATTATCTTCTGATTTTCTTCATCAAATAACCGATAACCGTTTGGTGCATAACCTACCATTATGCATTTTCTGCTACGAACATCTAATTTTCTACGATATCCCAAAATTTTTGCATATGCTTTTATTCCAAAAATTTGCAAGTTTGATAAATTTGGCACGGCATTAAACCATTTTTCGGCTGGTGTACAATCTAGATTTCGTGTGGGACTACGATTAATTATATATGCAGCAGTCTGTATGGCTTCACCCCAAAAATGTTTTTCTACATTTTTATCAATCAGCATCGCTCGTGCCCTCTCTTGAAGAGTTCTGTTTAACCGTTCAGCTGTACCGTTCAGTTCTGGTGTGTGAGGTATGGTAATATCATGTAATATACCCTTTTCTCTGAACCAAACTTGTAACTTTGCATTCACATATTCGCCTCCACCATCAGATCTTATTTTATGAATTTTCAAATTCCATTTCGCTTCGACTTGTGCAACATAGCTTTTAATACAATCAATAGCTTCGTATTTATTTGACAGTAAATAGACCATATGAAAATGAGTGTATTCATCTAAAAGAGTGATAAAATACCTCTTTTTATCCCACGACTCCGGATCAATTGGTCCACATAGATCCGTGTGTATGATTTCTAAGGGCCTGATGGCTTTGGTTCTATCATTATTGAATGGAGTTCTCACTTGTTTTGCATTGACACAAGTTTCACAAACAGCATTTCTGTTAATATCACTCCATTCCATACCACAAGACATTTTTAACAGCTTCTTTACATTATCAAAACCTAGATGGCCCAATTTTCGATGCCAATCTAGAATACTAATTTTATTTGTTATTAAAGCATTTTGATTTAATTCATTTTTCTTTAAATTTACAACATACAATCCATTATTACTTACGGTACCAGTGAAAATTTCACAATTGTCTTTGCGCACCACTACTTTTTCGTTTTTAAATATAACTTCACCTCCATTCTCTGTAATCATCCGAACGGACAATAAATTTAACGTTAATTCAGGCACGCATAAAACGTCTTTCAAAACACACTGCTCATTGTCAAATGTTCCTTTCACGACAGACTTCATTAACGAGTTTCTTTTCGCGACACCGATTTCACTTTCAAAAACTGTCGCATTTTCTAGATTAGTTTCATCAAAAGTCATGTGCGACGATGAACCTGAGTCTAATACCCATTGTGTTGTACAATCATCTTTTATATTATTAGAACAATTAACCATAAATGAAACCTTTTTTTGATTTCGAAAATAACATTCTTTTTCGTCGTGATTTGTTTTACGACAGATTTTACATTTCTTGTCCCCATTATTTTTATTTTTATTATTCGTGTTACAATTCTTTGCGGTATGACCGATCTTAGAACAAGCATAACACTTCACATTTTTCTTACAATGACGCGCGTAATGTCCAACACCATTGCATTTGAAACATTTTATTTCATTACTTTTAAACGCTACAGCGCTGCCAGTTTCATTTTGTTCTGTATTTCTTTGTTCTTCAGCCAACAGTCGCGACGTTAAATTTGACAACGTTTGATCATTGGAAGTTGTAGACTCCCAAGCACTAACAAAGAATTTATACTTTTCTGGAAGAGTTGTTAATATTCGTGACATAATCATTCCGTCTGTTAATTTTTCATTTAATAGTTTCAGTTTGTGTGCAATATTTTCTATTTGACTTACATGAGAAGCAATATCACTATTTTTATCATACGCAAGACTAAAAAATTCTTGCATTAATTTGCATTTTTGTTGTTCTGTATTTGTTTGATAAATGTCACACAATTTTTTAAACATTTCACACGCTGAAGTACAGCTAATCACGTGCATCGCATTTTTACTGTCAACCGATAAAACTATAATTTTCTGAGCCTGAGCGTCTTTCTTAGACCACTTCAAAGTTTCATCACTGTTTTTCTTTTCTGTTCCTGTTACTATATCATAAAGTTCATTTGCTTTAAACATAATTTCGATTTGAAATTTCCATAAAGCAAAATTGTTGTGATCTCGCAACTTTTCAATATGGTGCACATCATCACCACGAGCCGACATTTTATTTTTATTTTTATAGAACTCGCGTCACGACTATATTATATATTTTAATTTGTTTAATAAACACTTCTTATTATTTTATTATTTTTTATTGTCTTGGCATATGAAACCAATGTTTTAAGTTTTACTTTACTATTCTGGTGCAAACGGAAAAAGGATATGGCCCCATAGAATCCGCCACCACACGTGTTTTATTATTTTAAGTTTTTATGTTGAATTCGATGTTTACTTATTTTAAAAACATCTGGGCCCATAACCTGTTGGTTATATATTTATTTAAATGTATTAAAATAAGTAAAAAACAAAGTTTGATTTTATTATTTTATTTAATTCAACAATGGCTGACTAAAACTTTACAACTTACTACAATATGACTGTCAATAAAAGTGTTGTCATATATAAAGTACAAAAGATGGGTGCGTTCTAAAATTGAATTATCTCCAACACTGACTTGTCTTTTCAATTTGGGATCAATCACATAATGGGAAGTTACTGAAAAATGAATCACAAAATTCCACCCATCAAAGCTCTCAAAATTCAAGTTAAATAAAAGTGTGTAAAAAGTGTATAAAAACCAAAATTTTGAAAAAAACTAAAATTAATTATTGACCGGCCTATTCAATCATATACCGATTTTGTTGGTTTGTTCAAAAAACTAAAATGGGGATCTATTTGTGTGACAACTCTGTGTACTGGCGGCTATTGAAATACAAGTTAATGTGAGATATCATATATCACTTGACTAGGTCAGATGAGGCTTGAGCTATGCTGGCGGATGAAATATATTAGGCCAATGGTACTACTCTCAATCCTAGTCAAGGAGTATCTTTTGTCCGTCGAGTATCTCGATTCCGTGCTACTGCTTGAGCGATGAAATGAGTCTCCACCTAGCTCTATATGTGGGATCCAATCAGTAAGGAAGAAATTACATTAAGGATCGAATCAGTAAGGAAGTAAGTACATCACGCGATTTAATAGCATTTGTAATCATTGGACCTTTGTTAACTAAAAATTTGTCCCCAGCGAATCCTGGATTCGGAAATCTCTTATATATTTCTTAATTTATCTGACATTCCAACGGAACAACTAAATTAAAAAAAAATTATATATATTTACAATAAATACCTTAAATATAACCTGTTGATTGATGATCCGGTTCTAATTCTTCAATTCCCTTGACTAGCGTCAAGAAGTAATCCTATTAAAAAAAGTGCCGCATCATCAACTATTTCGAAATTTTCTTCCGCTCCTAAAACATCTCTGGTAGCTGTCCATAAATCTTGCAGCAAACGCAATGATAAAGGATTACTGTCTTTTTCTACACGTTTTTTTGAATTCTTTCCAGGTAACCCCTTTTCTTGATTCTTTCGATCGCCATAATAATATATTTGTACGTTCCTCTGGATTATTTTTTAAATTTCTACTTATTTCTAAATCAGTACGTATTTTCATTGAACGAGAAATTTTCGGAAATTCACACATTGTCTTCATTTTGATAAAAGAATTTCACAATATATTTCAATAACAAAAACAAATATGTATGTTTATTTTAATAGTAATAATGAAGCTAACACCTACAACTGTGTATCTTAGTTTTAATTTTAAAAATATTATTTAATTATTACAAACTTATATTAAATTAAATCCACGTTTAAACATAATATAAAAATTAGGAATAATCTTTCTAACAAACAATTGACCAATTTCTTTTGAATCACAAAAATGGAATGAATAATAATTTTTTCCAAATTAAAAATTGCAAAAATGTGATTTTGCTTTTGACCTCTTCTAATCAATCGTGTAATATCGGAAAATTCAGCAAATGATTAACAACGACGTCTGTTCATTAGCATTGGAAATAAAAATTTAGTACGTTCGTTTGTTTTTTATAGTATATTCAAAATTTAACTAGCAGTTAAGTTTTAAAAAATTTAAAAATTATTATTAATGTAAAAATGAACGGAAACTAATGAAATGCATTTTTATTGAATTGAAAACGAAGATGAATTTGGTTTTATTATTGTTTTGCGATTATTGCGATCGTTACACCATGAATTCAAGGTAGAAACCAGGATTTCTACTCTTGAAATCACAAAAACGTCGCCATCCCTTCCATGACAGAAAACCACCAAAGCACTATTAAACTTAAACTAATAATAGAAATTCTAATAACCGATAAAAAAAATTATAATAACTAAGTAATATTAAATATAACACCTATTTAAATTCTAAAAACCGAGAATTAAATTTATAACTATAATAACTAATGATTAAGAATATAGGTTTAATGTAGGAAAACTAATAATTCTAACACTAAATTTAATTTTATAAAAAAAATACATTGAAAAACTTAGGCTTGGTGTATAGGAAACAGACGCTAGAGATTTCGATGGTAAAACCCGCAAAATCATGACTCGCAATCACCAACAATAGTAAAACCAACTCTCAACAAAAAAATGGAGTTAGTACACTGTAAATGTAAAAAAAAATGAAAGCACAAAAACGAAAAAAAAACAACGAACGCCCAATTCGAAAACATACAAGATTTTTTTGTAAAAACAGCGACGGACCACCGTCGTAGCCAATCTTTGCTGAATCTTTCACAAAAATTCCTAAAACATTATATATGTAAAAGTATAATCTATTTATTTAATTTCAGATATACTGAAATAATTATATATACCTAAAATTAGTTATTGACGATAGCACCCCTAAAATATATTTATTTATTTTTAAAAAAAATTGAAAAATAAAAAATATTCAGAAAGGATGTTTATTTATTGGATGCACCGTCCTAGCTCAAAATATTGATTTATTTTTAAAAAAAATAAAAATATTTATTTATATCTTGATGTCTTGCTTATTAAGAAAATTTATTTATTTAGTTACCTAAAACTATTTAGATTCTAAAAAAAATTATTTATTTACCTAAAATTATTTAATTACGAAAATTTACTTTATTTAATAAAAAAAATTTTATTTATTTAATTTTTGAAAAAATTGTTTGATTTAAAATTATTTTTATTTAATAATATAAGAGATTCTCAAAATCAAGATTCGTCTGGAGACAATATAAAAAGTAAGTATGGTTACAATATCCATTTTGTTTAAATTTGAAATATCGCGTTCGCGAGCCCACTCCAACCATGCATGTGAGAACCTACTGGAAAAGCCCCTAACGACCAGATTCTACAGAACAGATTCTCCCCAACCTAATAAAACAATCACAACTGTCACGATTAGACACTTGGTCCATTTCTACTGACCCAGTTGTGCTTGCTTAACCTACAAATAAATTACAACTAAACCTAATGCGAAAGTTGTAGAACGCTCCCGAGCACCAGACTTCAAATCTTAAACTCTATGAAAAATTGTTCTATTGTAAAAGCTAAGTGGATAAATGGAAAAGTTTTTTGAATTTGTATGAGGTGAAGCCTCTGATCCTGAAAGCAAAGTACAATTGGTTCTTCTCTTCATTACACCGAAGAAGCCTCTGAGCAAAGAATGGTACTACTGGTTTGCACCTAAGTACAAACACAGCAACACCACTCCTCGTCCCTGAGGACTTCCTCGCCGAATGAAGAGAAGAAACCAATGTTCTTCGATCGCATAACCCCGGTGGCCATAGGCGATCTAAGAACGACATCAATGTTAAGGGGAGAAGCCCCATGGATGGCTTGTTAGGCCTACCGCTGGGAAAATGAATTAATAAACCTAAATACTATATAACTTATCCATAATCTAAATAATTTCTTATTTAAAAATGCTAAATCGAAACATGAAACACATAATATGTGTTAATAAAGTTTTACATGAAATTAATTAAATTTAATCTTCAGACTAAATAATAAATTGGTAATTTAAAAAAAAAAATTTACGATTATTTTAAATTCAAAACTAAGCTTACTAATTTTTAAGTTATTACCTCTAAAATATTTGTTCAGGTCAAATTTTTCCGCTTTACTTATTGTATTCAAAACAAACAACAAAAATAAATGTTAGCTAAAAATAATTATTTCTATATTTATCTTATTTTTTTGATTAATCGCAATAAAAAATAATTTTAAAAATGGTAACTAAAATGGACTCATACGAGATCTGTATACGTACATTAGCAGATCAATATGATGACAAATGTAGAGATATTGATTTGGATCCGCTCACTCTATAAAGTTGATGAGAATTAATTATTTTCAATTATACTTCTATAAACACAGACCAATAATACTTCGACAGTAGTGACGAAAGATTTAAACTTATACAAAACTGTCGAAAAACTGTTTGGTCAATGTTAACTTTTATTACGTCAATAACATCCTAAAACTCCTAAAAACATGACTTAACCACAAAAAATTCTTTCGCCAAACGAATTGTGTTGCAATAGGAAACTTACCCAGACTTTCAGGCTTGACATAAAATCTAATAAGGCGTACTGCAATAGAAGTCGTTTTGGCCAAAAATGAACATTATATTAGCCAAAATAAAAATATTTCAACATTTCCGTACAAGTTCAAAAGTTTATAGAACTGTAATGAGACATGTTCTATTAACATCCATTCCATAGTGTGAATAATACATAAATCAATACCTCGAAATTGTAACTCACATTAAACCAATGACGAATATGGGGATCGCGTATGAGTGCATTGAAAAAAGCCAGCTAAACACTTACTAAATCTAACCATAATCAAAAAAACATACAATTAATTTCATATATAAATTAATTGCATCATCCAAAAATATGTACAATATATACATGGTAGCATAAAAAAATTTCAAAAAAAACTGCTTCCCCAAAACGGTTTTCTTTTTTCCAAATAAAAAAAACAATTAGTATTACTAAAAGCAAATGACAGCACAAAAAACAATCTCCAAAAAAATTGCTATCCCAAAACGGTTTTTTTTTTCAAAATTAAAAAAATATCAAAATTCAAAATATATAATTTCCTAATCAAAACCAAAACGAAACCAATAACTGGTTTATTTCAAGATAAACAAAAAGCTGATTGACAACCATGGCCCAAACCGGTTGCCACCACCCTATTACCAAAAAAACCACAACTGGTTTATCCTAAAACTTACAAAGAGAAACGCGAAATTCTTTAAATTTTTGAAAATATAAATTTAGAGTACTTACGATAAATATACACATGAACACACCTTAGTAACTAAACCTTTATTTTTCCCTCCAGCCCTTTAACAAAATTTAGCCAAATAAACCAACGCGAAAATAAACCACATAAGGACATTAATTAATCTAAATTGAAATGATCAATCAATACATAAATATATAAAAATGTTCCACAAAAACAAGTTTTTTTTTCAAACAAAAAAACCGGCTTGCCAACGCCCAAACTGGAAAATATTTATATATATATCTAAAAAACTAACGGGTCCCTTTTTGTTCGGCGCTACTTGTAATCATTGGACCTTTGTTAACTAAAAATTTGTCCCCAGCGAATCCTGGATTCGGAAATCTCTTATATATTTCTTAATTTATCTGACATTCCAACGGAACAACTAAATTAAAAAAAAATTATATATATTTACAATAAATACCTTAAATATAACCTGTTGATTGATGATCCGGTTCTAATTCTTCAATTCCCTTGACTAGCGTCAAGAAGTAATCCTATTAAAAAAAGTGCCGCATCATCAACTATTTCGAAATTTTCTTCCGCTCCTAAAACATCTCTGGTAGCTGTCCATAAATCTTGCAGCAAACGCAATGATAAAGGATTACTGTCTTTTTCTACACGTTTTTTTGAATTCTTTCCAGGTAACCCCTTTTCTTGATTCTTTCGATCGCCATAATAATATATTTGTACGTTCCTCTGGATTATTTTTTAAATTTCTACTTATTTCTAAATCAGTACGTATTTTCATTGAACGAGAAATTTTCGGAAATTCACACATTGTCTTCATTTTGATAAAAGAATTTCACAATATATTTCAATAACAAAAACAAATATGTATGTTTATTTTAATAGTAATAATGAAGCTAACACCTACAACTGTGTATCTTAGTTTTAATTTTAAAAATATTATTTAATTATTACAAACTTATATTAAATTAAATCCACGTTTAAACATAATATAAAAATTAGGAATAATCTTTCTAACAAACAATTGACCAATTTCTTTTGAATCACAAAAATGGAATGAATAATAATTTTTTCCAAATTAAAAATTGCAAAAATGTGATTTTGCTTTTGACCTCTTCTAATCAATCGTGTAATATCGGAAAATTCAGCAAATGATTAACAACGACGTCTGTTCATTAGCATTGGAAATAAAAATTTAGTACGTTCGTTTGTTTTTTATAGTATATTCAAAATTTAACTAGCAGTTAAGTTTTAAAAAATTTAAAAATTATTATTAATGTAAAAATGAACGGAAACTAATGAAATGCATTTTTATTGAATTGAAAACGAAGATGAATTTGGTTTTATTATTGTTTTGCGATTATTGCGATCGTTACACATTCTTTGGCTAGATACAATCCAATTTAAGTTTTATTGCTGCAAATTTTTTAAAAAAATGTTCTTACCATTTATGTTTTTTATCATTAAATATTGGCCTATGTCATATTTAAGGTGACCAACATAAATTTTAGCCAATCCGGGACGAAAAAAGCCATATTGGTATATTTTGGTATAATGACTTTATGGGTATTTGTCAATATGTTCTGTATGCGTTTTTTTTTAGCAAATTAACTTTAATCTTTGCAACAGTCTTGCAACAAGACAAAGCGATATTACATCTTGAAATAACCATTGCTTTTAAAGCATCGATTTCTCTCGATTTTCCGATGTCCATAGATTATAAATTATTGAACTAATACTAGGATATTTTTGAATGGAATGTGATTATCTGCCAAATGGTCGGCCTATTTTGTATCAATACTCAAGTTGCTGATGGTCCATTCTGCTAGTTTTTCAGTGTTTACATACTGTTTAAGATAGGTCAAATCATGGAATAAATTATTTTATATTTCGTTCATATCAAAATATTTATGAACACATTGACATGTTTTTGTCAATTCGATGTCGCTCCATTTAACATCACGAATGAGTTTAATAATTCATTTAAAATGACAAATCTCTGAAGATTGAGTGCTCCAAAGCTATCAATATTGCACACAATAGGAGTAAAAATTTACGACATGGCCAATAATCCATTCTCGAGTTATAGCCCCTGGAGAGAGGAATTCGTGGTCGGTTCGTGCTTGACACTTAACAATGAGATCACGTATATCTTCTGAAACTTCCACTGCAGTCTTTTTCTTATTCAACACGTTTTACAGCGTTATGAAAAACGGAGGCTTGATTATGTAGAAAGAAAAGCCAAAGCCCAGACTTCTCATCTTAAAAAAAAATTTGAATGGTTCTTGTAATTTTTCATACCACCACCATAGTTCTTTATTGCAAGCACCTCTGTTTTAAGTTCAAAAAAACTTTTACAGGGTTTTTCATAAGCTTAGCCATCGATCGACCGAGTCAACTGTGTCTGAAACATTTATTTGTCATCATAAAGTAAAATATTTATGTATTATTACCTCAGTCAAATTTATTTAGTTGCTCGTTTCGATCCCTAACCTCGTGGAGGTTGATGGTTTGCATACAGAGTGAACTGTATGTTCTACTATCTAAGAACTATGTCAGAAAGTAGTCTAACCTGAAGGGTTAGACCTGATTTGTTTAACTGATGCGAGCAGTTCATGAGCTTCAATGTAAAATTGTTTAAGCGCAATCATATTTTTTGTGTTCAGCAGTATACTACGTATACCAGTATCTGCTGCTAAACAACCGTCAAATTCATTTCCAAGTAAGGACGATTTAAGATCGTTCCTTAAGGTCTCGTAATTAGTGCAATCCAGAAGAACATGTAATGCGTATCATCCACATCACATGCTGTGCATAAAGCATTGTCCGTAACATCAACATGCTTCAAGCACTCTCTAAATTTGCTGTGTTCAGTTATAAACTGGACCATAGGACCATAGGACCTGATCTTATTCGTGCCTAAAGCAAAAGTTGAATCGCTGATAAAAAGATACGTAAACCTTCCCGTATCTGAGACCTCCCAACGTGCCTTCCATTAATTGAGGGTCTCCTGGTGCAGTCCCTTTTTTTATTTGCTTTCTTTCAACTCTGCTGTTTGTGTTGACAGCACGGTTGTATAATTTGGTATTGTGCCCGTAATGACCTGAGTCGGGGTTGTAGAAATAGATCTGTAACCTCGGATCATGCGGAGTAACATATTTCTTTGAGCGTTTAGTAACTGTGCTGTTATGCCAGGACTATTGCTCTTTTGCTCTAAAAATAATGATTTTTATTTTCAATTATAATTTCAGTGATTTTATTAAAGGTCGCAACATTTTTGTATGCTACTGTTAAGATTTAATTTCGTCACTCAATTTCAACAATAAACATGTTTGGATGCATTTATTTTTTTTAACTTGATTTGTTTGATTTTGTTTATGGAAAGGGAAACCAAAAAAATCTGAAAAATATAATATAAAAACGAAAAATTCGTAACATAAATTAGGATAATTTGAAAATGAATAAAATACATTGTGTGGTTTTATTAGGAGTAAATTTTGTTTAAATTTGATTTTATTAAAACAATCGTCTAAGTGTTGATTGAAAAAAATATATATAAATAAAAAAAAAAATAAAAAATTTTGTACAAAAATGTTATAAAAAAAAAGAAGGCAGTGTTAAGGACTGCCGACAGAAGTGAAAACTTAAATCTGTGAAATAGCTGTGTTTTTTGTCTGTCTTCCAATTATTGTAGCATTGCAAATTAAAATTTCAGAATGATTAAATTAAAATCATTAAAATTATTCTGGGTTTCACATCTATCAGCATTCCAAGCAACTATTATATACATTTTTATATCTTCTATAACAATAATAATAATAATAATAATATAATAAAGTGTTTGTCTGTCTGCGTGCGCTCTCCAGCGAAATCTGTAGCACACAGGAGTCTGAAATTTTGCCAGGAGAAGGCCATTAACAGGTACTAATGCACCTCGGAGCCGAAATTTTAAAATTTAATTTATTTTTTTGAATTAATAATTTAAATTTTCCGAATGGTTAAATATATGCCTAAATGTATATTATATTTTATACATAAATTATTCAACTTTCACTCAGTTATCTTTGATCGATTTTTTTCCGCAAAACAGAATTACCATTCAAATGGAAAATTAAATGGAAAATATATATATATATATATATATATATATATATATATATATATATATATATATATATATATATATATATATATATATATATATATATATATATATATATATATATATATATATATATATATATATATATATTTATATATATATATATATATATATATATATATATATATATATATATATATATATATATATATATATATATATATCTGTAGGTGGAAGGTAAACTACACCAAGTCCATTTTTTTCAAAATACGATTTTTATACTGTTAGAATCAGGATTTTGTTCTCTACCGAGAGGTTAATAGCACTGAATCCTAACTAGTGTAGTTTTCGAGATAGAACAATTTTAAATAGTCCAAGTCCATAGTAAATAGTCCATTTTCAAACAGTTTTTTGGCTTTCCTGTAAAATTTTAAAAATGTGACTTGGTGTAGTTTACCTCCCACCTACATATATATATATATATATATATATATATATATATATATATATATATATATATATATATATATATATATATATATATATATATATATATATATATATATATATATATATATATATATATATATATATATATATATATATATATATATATATATATATATATATATATATATATATATATATATATATATATATATATATATATATATAGATAATGTGATGATTGATCCTTTTTTCATTGTTTTCTGCGTATCTGACAGATTTAAAACTCTTACTGGTATTTTGTAATCAGCATCCGATCTAACTAAAGTTTTCCCTATAACGACTTCTTTAAAATTTTGATGTTCTTTGTTGGCTTCTACAACCCACAACCTGGGTGACCCAGAACCTCCTTCCAATTTTCCCCAAATGATTGTTTCTGATTGGGGTGGCAGCTTTTCCCTGTGATCTAATATTATTCGACGAACACAATTCGAATCTTCACCATTAAATTGGAGTGGCAACTCAACATTTCCGTAAGTGAGTACTCCTTTGCCAGCATCAATAACGAATCCATTTGGCCTCATGAAGTCCATGCCTAGGATGACTTCATCCACAATGTCAGCTACCACCACTTCATGTTGAAAGTGAGTATTCCCTATTTCAAAGTTGACCACTTTCTTTTCTTTAATACTTGCACTTTCGCCAGTAGCTGTCTGCATCCGGTATCTCCCTGCTGGTTTTAGTTTCCCTTTCACAATATCAGTGCGGACAATTGTATTTGTTGCTCCCGTATCTAACGTGATGACACAACTTTTTCCATCAATATTAGCCCTAACAGTAAGGCTGTCACCTCCCCTTGTCAATCTCGAAACATGGATGAAGGTTATGGGGCAATCGGTTGTGGGAGCCAGCTTACGCCCCTTTAGGCTGACTCGTTGTAGTTTAACTGATGCGGTGCTGCTCTATCGTCTTCCCTAGCTTGCTGCACCCGTTCTTCTGCTTGACGTCGCTGCATAGGCGATGCTGATCTTGCTCGTTTCCTTCTAACATCTCGACATTCTCTCGAAATATGGCCCAACTTGCCACATAACCAGCATCGAATTCTATCACTTCGTATACTCTCTCGTGGTCTTGACTTGTAGTTGTTTTCATCAGCCAACTCCACCCGGCGTATTTTAATTGATGGTTTAATAATTGCTTGCGCAGTTTCATTCGTTAAGGCATAAGCAATAGTTTCTGCGAATGTTGCTTTTGGCGACAACATTACTGCTTTTCGTGTTTCTGGATCACGAATACCATCAGTAAACGCCTCGATCTTCATTTTCTCCATAAAATTCGGTGGAGTATTCGAGTGTGCCAAATGTACAAGGCGTTCTACTGCCGAAGAATAGTCCTGAATGCTTTCTCCATTCCGTTGCAAGCGACCCTTTAACTCGATCCGGTATAGCTCCTTTTTGTGGTCGCTGCCATATTTTCGTTCCAACGCATTCATCACTTCAGCATAACTTTTGCGATCGTTTTCTGGAACTGCCTGTAATGCTTCAGCTGCTTCCCCTTTAAGTGCAACTATCAATGCAGCAAGACGATTTTCGGCGTTCCAAACATTTTGATCTGCTGCGGTCTCGAACTGGAACTTGAAGATGCCGAAAGATGTGGTACCGTCATACGATGGTGGTTTCAATTTAATATTTGCTATCTGTTGTACCACCTGTGAAGTAACTTTAGCTGTTTCAACATCCTGCAACCTCTTCTCAAAATCGTCAACTTTAGTTACAACTTTATTCAAGTCACGCTCAAATTCTTCAATTTCGTTTTGAATTTTCTCGACTTTTACATCAAATGCCGTTGACATTTGTAGAAGCTTCTCGTCTAAGTGTTGATTTATGCTAATATTCAACTCATTTATTTGCTAGTTCATCTCATCTTTATTTGCAGCAAGTGTTGCAGTAATCTCTTCTTTGGTAGCAGCCATTTGTTGATTGATGTTGCAGCTAATCTCTTCCTTATTTGCAGCCATATTATTGTTGACTTTCTCCAACTGTTGATTCATGTTGGCATTTACGGCATCCAGTTGCTGATTCATTTCTTGTTTATTGGCAACCATATTAGCGTTTACGGCAGCCAATTGCTGATTCTGTTGACTGATGTTCAAACTCATCTGTTGCATCATAGTCATTAACTGTGTAAAATCACAATTTCCAGATGGCAATGAAGTTGTTGTTTCTGCAACAAAACTTTTCTCCTCATCAGCTGCCACTAGATCATTATTTGTACTAATCACTCCAAACTGGTAACTTTCCACAACTACTCCACTAGCTTCCATAGCTTCTCGAAGCCGTATCGTTAATTCAGTTTTGTTGCCGGTTGTTGCCAATCCACGTTGTTCTAGTTCTTTCTTTAACTCAAGAACCTTCAAATCACTTAATAAAACCATTATTAACAGCTAACTAATCCGCCGATGTCACCAATGTTACGTTTTTCCAAACTTCCTTCGAATTTGCCTACTCACAATTCGATAAACGCAATTCCCAATCTCTTCCTGAGTTCGATCACTGATTAGTAAGCACAAACACCAGGTTTTAGTAAGTATTCAACACCTTAATTGTTTCACAACAACAGGAAAACAATACAGCAAACAATATTCTTGACTAGAATATTCTTCCAACAGCTTCAGAAACTCCAACGGTTTATTGTAGAAATTTCCAGTAACTCAACGTTCAAAATAATACACAAATTATTTCTATTTAATAACACTTATAACTTTATTTACAAAAACTTTACACAAAAACTAATTTAAAGATCACTTTTATAATTTTTAACTTCACAATCGCAGGTTTAAAATAAACTAATTAAAAACTACAAGAAACAATTTCCTTATATACCTTCTGCTTAATCTCTAGAAATTTCTAGGTAACTTTTTAGAAACCTTGAGAAAATATTAGAATATTCGATTATTTTACGTTACGTTGATTTGATTTATAAAATCATAAAACAAATAGACCTTAATTCTAAGAACATGTACAACAACAACAACACTATTTCATTCACTTTCTGTTGTGTTTTGTTGATTTTATTTTCCTGGAAGTGACCGTAATCGTTTAGATCTTTCTGTAATCGTCTAGATTTTTCTGCAATCGTAACAATATATATATATATATATATATATATATATATATATATATATATATATATATATATATATATATATATATATATATATATATATATATATGTATATATATATATATATATATATATATATATATATATATATATATATATATATATATATATATATATATATATATATATATATATATATATATATATATAATATATATATATATATATTGAAAGAGATAATTAATTTCCTTAACCTCATTCGGGATTCGAACTTAGAACTTAGAACCTCGTGTCTACCAAAAGATTCAAACTTAGTTGGTACTGATGAGGTTCTAAGTTCGAATCCCAACCGAAACACGTTCAGAGATAAAAGTTGTTTTTATTAGCAAATAACTATAAGGTTTATTCAGATAAACCCAAAAACTGATTTCGAATTGAAAAATTCATACGATTCACTAATTTACTTGACATTTATGTCGTAAAATTGATTTCATATTGATTGGCAACATTCAATAATAACTGCACACGTGACTTAGGATAGTATGGAATATACCTACTAACTTTCGAAAATCACAAATAGTGAGGTTAAGGAAATTAATTATCTCTTTCAATAAAAATTCCTACCTTGTCGGGTTTAAGACGTATAAAATCTATATAATAAAAATACTAACTCTGTAGCCAGTGAAGTATGACAAAAAAGTTTTTCACTAAGAAAAATGAAATTACAACATCGTAATTAAAAATGTTTCTAATGTCGACACCGAGGGGCAGTTGACAGCGTGTCTACCAAAAGATTCAAACTTAGTTGGTACTGATGAGGTTCTAAGTTCGAATCCCAACCGAAACACGTTCAGAGATAAAAGTTGTTTTTATTAGCAAATAACTATAAGGTTTATTCAGATAAACCCAAAAACTGATTTCGAATTGAAAAATTCATACGATTCACTAATTTACTTGACATTTATGTCGTAAAATTGATTTCATATTGATTGGCAACATTCAATAATAACTGCACACGTGACTTAGGATAGTATGGAATATACCTACTAACTTTCGAAAATCACAAATAGTGAGGTTAAGGAAATTAATTATCTCTTTCAATAAAAATTCCTACCTTGTCGGGTTTAAGACGTATAAAATCTATATAATAAAAATACTAACTCTGTAGCCAGTGAAGTATGACAAAAAAGTTTTTCACTAAGAAAAATGAAATTACAACATCGTAATTAAAAATGTTTCTAATGTCGACACCGAGGGGCAGTTGACAGCGTGTCTACCAAAAGATTCAAACTTAGTTGGTACTGATGAGGTTCTAAGTTCGAATCCCAACCGAAACACGTTCAGAGATAAAAGTTGTTTTTATTAGCAAATAACTATAAGGTTTATTCAGATAAACCCAAAAACTGATTTCGAATTGAAAAATTCATACGATTCACTAATTTACTTGACATTTATGTCGTAAAATTGATTTCATATTGATTGGCAACATTCAATAATAACTGCACACGTGACTTAGGATAGTATGGAATATACCTACTAACTTTCGAAAATCACAAATAGTGAGGTTAAGGAAATTAATTATCTCTTTCAATATATATATATATATATATATATATATATATATATATATATATATATATATATATATATATATATATATATATATATATATATATATATATATATATATATATATATATATATATATATATATATATATATATATATATATATATATATATATATATATATATATATATATATATATATATATATATATATATATTGTTACGATTGCAGAAAAATCTAGACGATTACAGAAAGATCTAAACGATTACGGTCACTTCCAGGAAAATAAAATCAACAAAACACAACAGAAAGTGAATGAAATAGTGTTGTTGTTGTTGTACATGTTCTTAGAATTAAGGTCTATTTGTTTTATGATTTTATAAATCAAATCAACGTAACGTAAAATAATCGAATATTCTAATATTTTCTCAAGGTTTCTAAAAAGTTACCTAGAAATTTCTAGAGATTAAGCAGAAGGTATATAAGGAAATTGTTTCTTGTAGTTTTTAATTAGTTTATTTTAAACCTGCGATTGTGAAGTTAAAAATTATAAAAGTGATCTTTAAATTAGTTTTTGTGTAAAGTTTTTGTAAATAAAGTTATAAGTGTTATTAAATAGAAATAATTTGTGTATTATTTTGAACGTTGAGTTACTGGAAATTTCTACAATAAACCGTTGGAGTTTCTGAAGCTGTTGGAAGAATATTCTAGTCAAGAATATTGTTTGCTGTATTGTTTTCCTGTTGTTGTGAAACAATTAAGGTGTTGAATACTTACTAAAACCTGGTGTTTGTGCTTACTAATCAGTGATCGAACTCAGGAAGAGATTGGGAATTGCGTTTATCGAATTGTGAGTAGGCAAATTCGAAGGAAGTTTGGAAAAACGTAACATTGGTGACATCGGCGGATTAGTTAGCTGTTAATAATGGTTTTATTAAGTGATTTGAAGGTTCTTGAGTTAAAGAAAGAACTAGAACAACGTGGATTGGCAACAACCGGCAACAAAACTGAATTAACGATACGGCTTCGAGAAGCTATGGAAGCTAGTGGAGTAGTTGTGGAAAGTTACCAGTTTGGAGTGATTAGTACAAATAATGATCTAGTGGCAGCTGATGAGGAGAAAAGTTTTGTTGCAGAAACAACAACTTCATTGCCATCTGGAAATTGTGATTTTACACAGTTAATGACTATGATGCAACAGATGAGTTTGAACATCAGTCAACAGAATCAGCAATTGGCTGCCGTAAACGCTAATATGGTTGCCAATAAACAAGAAATGAATCAGCAACTGGATGCCGTAAATGCCAACATGAATCAACAGTTGGAGAAAGTCAACAATAATATGGCTGCAAATAAGGAAGAGATCAGCTGCAACATCAATCAACAAATGGCTGCTACCAAAGAAGAGATTACTGCAACACTTGCTGCAAATAAAGATGAGATGAACCAGCAAATAAATGAGTTGAATATTAGCATAAATCAACACTTAGACGAGAAGCTTCTACAAATGTCAACGGCATTTGATGTAAAAGTCGAGAAAATTCAAAACGAAATTGAAGAATTTGAGCGTGACTTGAATAAAGTTGTAACTAAAGTTGACGATTTTGAGAAGAGGTTGCAGGATGTTGAAACAGCTAAAGTTACTTCACAGGTGGTACAACAGATAGCAAATATTAAATTGAAACCACCATCGTATGACGGTACCACATCTTTCGGCATCTTCAAGTTCCAGTTCGAGACCGCAGCAGATCAAAATGTTTGGAACGCCGAAAATCGTCTTGCTGCATTGATAGTTGCACTTAAAGGGGAAGCAGCTGAAGCATTACAGGCAGTTCCAGAAAACGATCGCAAAAGTTATGCTGAAGTGATGAATGCGTTGGAACGAAAATATGGCAGCGACCACAAAAAGGAGCTATACCGGATCGAGTTAAAGGGTCGCTTGCAACGGAATGGAGAAAGCATTCAGGACTATTCTTCGGCAGTAGAACGCCTTGTACATTTGGCACACTCGAATACTCCACCGAATTTTATGGAGAAAATGAAGATCGAGGCGTTTACTGATGGTATTCGTGATCCAGAAACACGAAAAGCAGTAATGTTGTCGCCAAAAGCAACATTCGCAGAAACTATTGCTTATGCCTTAACGAATGAAACTGCGCAAGCAATTATTAAACCATCAATTAAAATACGCCGGGTGGAGTTGGCTGATGAAAACAACTACAAGTCAAGACCACGAGAGAGTATACGAAGTGATAGAATTCGATGCTGGTTATGTGGCAAGTTGGGCCATATTTCGAGAGAATGTCGAGATGTTAGAAGGAAACGAGCAAGATCAGCATCGCCTATGCAGCGACGTCAAGCAGAAGAACGGGTGCAGCAAGCTAGGGAAGACGATAGAGCAGCACCGCATCAGTTAAACTACAACGAGTCAGCCTAAAGGGGCGTAAGCTGGCTCCCACAACCGATTGCCCCATAACCTTCATCCATGTTTCGAGATTGACAAGGGGAGGTGACAGCCTTACTGTTAGGGCTAATATTGATGGAAAAAGTTGTGTCATCACGTTAGATACGGGAGCAACAAATACAATTGTCCGCACTGATATTGTGAAAGGGAAACTAAAACCAGCAGGGAGATACCGGATGCAGACAGCTACTGGCGAAAGTGCAAGTATTAAAGGAAAGAAAGTGGTCAACTTTGAAATAGGGAATACTCACTTTCAACATGAAGTGGTGGTAGCTGACATTGTGGATGAAGTCATCCTAGGCATGGACTTCATGAGGCCAAATGGATTCGTTATTGATGCTGGCAAAGGAGTACTCACTTACGGAAATGTTGAGTTGCCACTCCAATTTAATGGTGAAGATTCGAATTGTGTTCGTCGAATAATATTAGATCACAGGGAAAAGCTGCCACCCCAATCAGAAACAATCATTTGGGGAAAATTGGAAGGAGGTTCTGGGTCACCCAGGTTGTGGGTTGTAGAAGCCAACAAAGAACATCAAAATTTTAAAGAAGTCGTTATAGGGAAAACTTTAGTTAGATCGGATGCTGATTACAAAATACCAGTAAGAGTTTTAAATCTGTCAGATACGCAGAAAACAATGAAAAAAGGATCAATCATAGGACAATGTGAAGAGGTAGCTAAAATAATAAAGTGCGAGCAGAAAAACATCAATAGCTCGGTCAACACAAAACAACAAAAAGCAGAAATGGAACAACTTGTGCAGAAATGGACAGAAGGACTTACAGAAGAGCAGAAGAAAGCAGCACGTCAATTGTTGGAGCGGCACAAGTCTGTATTCTGTAGTACACTTGAAGGGAATGGCAGAACCAATATGGTAAAACATCGTATTGACACCGGAGCAGAAAAGCCGATACGCCAGGCACCAAGGAGATTACCATTAGCTAAAAGAGAGGAAGCTGATAAAATGGTAAGAGATATGAAAGAAGCTGGTGTAATTGAGCTTTCAGACAGTCCCTGGAGCTCACCTGTGGTGTTAGTTGGCAAGAAAGATGGGAGCTTGAGATTTTGTGTTGACTACAGGAAACTAAACATAGTTACTAAGAAGGATAGCTACCCATTGCCTAGGATTGATGATACACTAGATACATTATCGGGTTCAAGATTGTTTTCAACACTGGATCTGCAGAGTGGTTACTGGCAGGTGGAAGTTGCAGAGGAAGATCGGGAGAAAACGGCGTTCAGTGTAGGTAATGGACTATGGCAATTTAATGTCATGCCATTTGGGTTATGCAACGCTCCCGCAACTTTCGAGAGATTAATGGAACGGGTACTTAAAGGCTTGCACTGGAAAACATGCCTTGTATATTTGGATGACATCATCGTCATGGGTAAAGACTTTGATGACCACTTGAAGAACTTGGCGGAGGTACTGGAAAGGTTGCAAGCAGCTGGTTTAAAATTAAGTCCCAAAAAGTGTTCACTTTTCAAGGAAGAAGTAAAATATTTGGGACACAAGGTTACGACAATGGGAATTCATACAGATTCCGACAAGATTGCAGCAGTTATGAACTGGCCAAGACCGAAGAATCTACATGAACTACGAAGCTTCCTTGGATTGTGCACATATTACAGACGGTTTGTGCCAGGATTCGCCAACGTTGCCAAAAGTCTGCATGAGTTAACAAGAAAAGATAAAGCATTTGAATGGAATGAACCTCAGGAACAAGCATTTGTGGAGCTCCGAAGGAGATTGTGTACGGCTCCAATTCTATCCTATCCTATACCAAATGTTCAGTTTATTTTGGATACTGATGCCAGTAATGAAGGTATAGGAGGAGTATTGTCGCAGAAAATAGATGGTCAGGAAAAGGTGATAGCTTATTTCTCGAAAATGTTATCAAAGCCGGAGCGAAATTATTGTGTTACCCGGAAGGAGTTATTGGCCATTATGGAATGCGTCAAACATTTTCATAAATACTTGTATGGTCAGAAATTTCATCTCAGAACTGACCATGGTGCGTTAAGGTGGTTACTCCAGTTCAAAAATCCAGAGGGACAAGTAGCACGTTGGATCGAACGGTTGCAGGCGTACGATTTGGACATTGAACATCGAAAGGGTACTGCACATGGGAACGCTGATGCATTATCGAGACGACCCTGTGAAGTTGAATGCAAGCATTGCAGTCGTCAAGAAAATAAGGAGAACATCATCGATGTACGATTACTACAAGTGCTACCTGACGATGAATGGACAGCTGAAGCCATAAGAAAAGATCAATTAGAAGATCCGGATATTGCACCCATCATCGAGTTCAAGGAAAAGGGTTGCAAACCAGTATGGGTATGGGGAGAAATTTCTGATAAAACTCCAACTTTGAAGGCGTACTGGGCGCAATGGGACAGTCTCCAGTTAGAGAATGGATGCCTAAAGAGAATATGGGAAAGCTCAGATGGCAAGATAAAGCAATCCCTTACAGTGGTATCAAAAGGGAAAATAGAAGCAGTACTGAAGGAGTATCACGAAGGAACGAGTGGAGGTCACCTTGGGATCAATAAGACTCTTGCAAAAATACGACAACGGTTTTACTGGTCAGGGACTCGGCAATCAATTGTGGAGTGGTGTCAAAAATGCGATAAATGTGCGGCGGTGAAAGGACCCGTACGAAGAATTCATGGAAAAATGAAGCAATACAATGTAGGTGCTCCATTTGAAAGGATCGCAATGGATGTAGCGGGACCATTTCCAACAACTGATAATCAGAATAAATATGTGCTTGTGATCATGGACTACTTCAGTAAGTGGCCGGAAGTGTGTGCGATTCCCAACCAGGAAGCAACCACAATCGCTGAAGCTGTGATAAATAATTGGATTAGCCGCTATGGAGTTCCTATGGAGATCCACACCGATCAGGGACGGAACTTCGAGTCAGCTGTATTCCAGGAAATTTGTCAAATGCTGGGGATTAACAAAACGAGGACGACAGCTTCACACCCACAGTCAGATGGGATGGTTGAGAGATTCAATGCTACTTTGGAGGAATTTCTAGCTAAAGTGGTCAGTAAGAATCAACGTAACTGGGATCAACACATTCCTTTGTTTTTGATGGCATACAGATCAGCAGTTCATGACACCACGACCATGACACCAGCTCAAACTATTTTTGGAAGTGATTTAAGACTTCCTGGAGACCTCAAATTTGGAGCGGTACCATCAACATCATTGTCTGCGCAAGAATACGTCAACCGAATCAGGGAGAACCTTGAGGATATTCACAAGCTTGTTCGGCAGAAGATACAACTGACTAGTGGTAGAATGAAAGCCCGATATGATATACGATCTAATAATAAAGGTTTTGAAGAAGGACAATTAGTATGGCTACACAACCCACAACGAAAACGAGGGTTATCACCAAAACTGCAAGCTGCATGGGAAGGACCTTACAACATTATAACGAAGTTGAATGACGTAGTTTATAGAATTAAGAAAGGCCATCGAGGCAAAACGAAAGTAGTACATTTGGAAAGATTGGCCTTATACAAAGGAGAGCTAGATCCTGTTCGGGACGAAGAGGCTTAAGTGGAGGGTATTGTTACGATTGCAGAAAAATCTAGACGATTACAGAAAGATCTAAACGATTACGGTCACTTCCAGGAAAATAAAATCAACAAAACACAACAGAAAGTGAATGAAATAGTGTTGTTGTTGTTGTACATGTTCTTAGAATTAAGGTCTATTTGTTTTATGATTTTATAAATCAAATCAACGTAACGTAAAATAATCGAATATTCTAATATTTTCTCAAGGTTTCTAAAAAGTTACCTAGAAATTTCTAGAGATTAAGCAGAAGGTATATAAGGAAATTGTTTCTTGTAGTTTTTAATTAGTTTATTTTAAACCTGCGATTGTGAAGTTAAAAATTATAAAAGTGATCTTTAAATTAGTTTTTGTGTAAAGTTTTTGTAAATAAAGTTATAAGTGTTATTAAATAGAAATAATTTGTGTATTATTTTGAACGTTGAGTTACTGGAAATTTCTACAATAAACCGTTGGAGTTTCTGAAGCTGTTGGAAGAATATTCTAGTCAAGAATATTGTTTGCTGTATTGTTTTCCTGTTGTTGTGAAACAATTAAGGTGTTGAATACTTAATAAAACCTGGTGTTTGTGCTTACTAATCAGTGATCGAACTCAGGAAGAGATTGGGAATTGCGTTTATCGAATTGTGAGTAGGCAAATTCGAAGGAAGTTTGGAAAAACGTAACAATATGATTGCATGTAATTGATATCGCATCGATTACAAATCAATTACGTACTACCTGGGGTATTATGAACTCCATTTAAAATGTGTGGTGTGTAGTAGAGTAGATTTTAAACTACGGACCACGTGAACACTTTCGTAGCGTAGCGTAGTATGTTTTGACAGATTGTCGCCGTTTTTGTAAACAATCTTGTGTATTGGGGATTACAATATGTGTCATATAATTATAATTATTGAATAATATTGATATGTTATAATTATTAAATAATAATAATATACTATCAGTGGCGTAGCTAGCATGGGTGGCACCCGGGGCGGATATTGTGGTGTCACCCCAAAAATAAAAACTGTCAATAATAATAAAAAGCCGATAAACGTAATTTATAATTTTTTTTAATTAATACAAATGAGCATTATTATTATAAGCCCGCAAGTAATTTTTAACTAACTTTAATTTGCTGAAACTCCTCTCACACGAAGCCACTAATACGCAAATAGTCATAAATAACTTTAGTGCGACTGTAAGATTCGGAAGAAATTCTAAAAAATCCCATTCTACGATGAATTTCAAAAAGTCTAGGTACACCCAGTTAGAAACTGTAACATTGGCCGCTTTTAAATGCCTCCTCACCCTTTTTATCTCTATGAGGAGTTCTGTTGCCAATACCGCATCATAAAAACCAGTAAATTTTGATACCGATAATTTTAACTCTTCACTGTTCGCCAAAAGCTAAGTGTTTGTCTGCACAACCTCGAACAATGAAGCTAAATCTTGAACTGACTTCAGTCTAGTTCGGAGTTCAACACTGAAT
Source organism: Diogma glabrata (assembly GCA_963693315.1). NCBI lineage: Eukaryota > Metazoa > Arthropoda > Insecta > Diptera > Cylindrotomidae > Diogma > Diogma glabrata. Next base: position 259,291,344 of record OY856187.1, on the reverse strand, counting down.
CGGTCAAGACATTCCAACATGTCCTTTTTAAGTTGAGCTCTCAGTGTCAGTCCAACATCAGGTGCAAACTCACCACCCGTTCGTTTTTTGCGTTTTTATGACGAATTCGGCGTTCCATTGGAATGTCATAGTCCTCCGATTTTTTCGCAGGAAGATCTATTGCCTCTTCTACAATGAGACTTCGTTATGAATTGACTCTATTTTTGTAGCTAATTGATCAATATTCAAGCCCGTGCTTTGCAATCCAATCTGAGCACAGATATTATTTCTCTTAGAATATCATTCCAAAACAAAAGATAGCAAAGAAACGAAAAATCACATGCTGCATTGTTAAGGTTCTGTGCAGCGCCTCTAGTGTCTACATTTTCTTGTTGATCACTTAACTTCTCAATTTCAGCCACAATCCCATCAAAGTTTTCGGCCAATACTTTTACTGCAGCATAATGAGCACTCCTAAGAGTTGTAGTGCTATTAATATTGCAACACTACTATATTAAGATGTAGAGCCAATTATTCAATTAGCTGTACCAAGTTATGATGTGAACCCGGTTTTACTTCAATTGTAATGCGATTTGATTCACTATGTGAGCACCACTCTTAATTTTAATATTAAAAGTCTTGAACACTTGTTAATAGTTTGTTTTATTTATTTGTTCACCAGATTTACACAGATGTTCGTATTTACATATATAGTTTTAGGCACTTAGGTAACTAAATTAAACTGGCCAAACTGGTTGTTGATTAATTGCAACAACTGATTGTTTCGTTAACTGAATAATTTGACTAACTGTTATAATTCTTAACTGAATAGCGTTTTAATCGATTATCTGTTATAACTTATAGATAAGTTAATTTACGAACTTATTGATTGAATAACCTGTAATTTCTAACTGAATAACTTTGTAATTTATTGTTTGCTATAAATTGTAGATTAATTAATTTGAAACTTATTGATTGAATAACTTAATAATTTTTAACTGAATAACTTTGTAACTTATTGTTTGCTATAAATTATAGATTAATTAATTTGAAACTTATTGATTGAATAACTTAATAATTTTTAACTGAATAACTTTGTAATTTAATAAAGATTTATCAATTCAAGAACTTATTGACCGCCCGATTGTTACTTGTTGTCTCGACTCGACTCTTGTAATTTTTACCCACGACTGTCTCATTCTTCATTAAAAATATTATTTTTATAACTAAAAAACGATTATTAATTATTATTGTAATCGATTTGACCCACTGAACAACTTTAGTTTTTGTTTTTCTTTCATTTTATTATACTTAAGAATTATGTAATTTAATTTCGCGAATTTAACATTTCTTTTAATTTAATTTAGACAAAAACGATTTTGTAATTTTGAATAACCCAAATAGTGGAAAATTATTTACAAAAACTAAAGTTTTAGTCAGCGTTTGTTTTTTGTTGGTCTATTTATTTTTGAATTTAGATTTATGTTAATTAATTGATTTGTTTGTATATTGGGAAATCTTATTAAAATTGATTTGAATTTTGGGAAAGAATGTTAGGAAAATGTTAGTTTGGGAGTTTTGGTGTTCTTGGGAAGTTGTTGTGGTAAAACAAGTAATTTGTTTTACTACAGAGTATTTTAACAGTTGCTTTGTTGTGTTTAGCAAGTACTTCCCAGTGGCTAGTCGAAGCAGAAAAACATGTAAAAATCCGTATAAATTAATTGAATGATCTTTGCAGCCCACAAAAATTGCCTTGTTATTTTTTACTTTAATAATAGCTTGCACTTCTCCATGTATACTACTCATAACAGCTGCATTATCGTAACCTTTGGGAGCGACAATTCATAACATCTATACCATCATTTTTAAGAAATACCATCATTTTCACTGAAAAAACATGTCCTATTTCCAATCAAAATGCAGTTGTCTCAACCTCACCGTGCGGGCAGATATGGCGAATCGAAATACGAGATTGATTCAACAACCGTACAATGATAAGCCGATGCAGTTGAGACAATCAGATGAAATATTTATGTGGAAATAAAATATAGTTCAATTAATCTCAAATACTTAAATTTTAAAATGAAAAATTCATGATATAAGGCCAAAGAAATATGTTTTCATGGAAATAGTTATTAACTTTATTCAACTACTGTTATATTGGATAGCACTTTATATTTTAATTACACCTCATTCTGTTATCAGGAAAATGTTACTGAGTACTGAGTAGTTGTCCCAATCACGGTGAAATTGTTTGTAAATATCTTTTCTTTGCATGAATAATAAACTGCCATCTTCGAGATGAGGTTATCATTGCTTCAATTTTTTTTTCAGTGTAAGAATTTCATCGCTTAAATCAGCGGCTTTTTCCACGTAAAGGAAAAAATCCAAGGAATACTTCCTTGATTTCCACTTTACTACCACCAATTTTCACATAACGAATCACTTCTGACATTTGATCAATATGTGAAATGTCAGGTGTGCTATCAAACATAATTTCAAAATATTTAACCGATTTAATTTCGTTGACAAGCTTAAACTTTACGTGGATCGCTAAAACATTTATGAACTCATTTTGTATATCTGGTGACAAATATGATACTTTTGGTGATTTACCATGCTCCAAATTCAAAATGTGTTCTTTTAACACTACATCATACTTTGACAATAGTTTGCTTAGTTCTAAGAAATTGCCTTTATTTGAAGAACTTTGTCCTTCATCATGTCCATGAAATGCTGGGTTTTGTTTAGATAAAAACAAAGTTATATCCAATAATCTTGATAAAAGATGTTTCCACTTCTGTTTTTTATTGTATATTAATTGCAAGGCTGCGTCTCGTATCGTTTTATGAATTTTCAACCTCATTTCCAAAGTTTTCCACTTTTCAAAATTCTCCAGATGTTCATTTGAAGTTTCATGCTCGGCCACTTTGGGATTTAGTTTCCACCGCTTCTGATATCCAGTAGTAAATGTTGATTTTGTATTATTATTATTGGTGACAGCAAATACACGACAACAGAAGCAATACAGGACGCAAGTTATTATTTACAGGAGAATAAACAATCCATGGCCGTAGAATTTTTTCACCATTATTCATCATTTTATAAAACCATTCTTTAGAAAGATGGCGAACATCACCTTTTATGTCTAACCCGTGTCTAGATACAGTAACAAACGACCCTTCTCTATTTTGAAAATGTTCACTTTCTTTTTTTATGATTTCAATGCGAACATTACCAGTGTTGTTGATGCGGGCACATGAAACCCAGATTAATAGCAGACTGTATTGTGTTAATGTAAATAGGTTGAAACGCACTTGGATTTTTGATATTTATTTATTTCCAATTCATTTTGTTTTAACATTTAATTGAAATTGACACCACCATGTTATTATGAAAAAAAAAAAGCTCGACTGTCAAAAATGTAATAAAAACTTTTATCCATATTAAAACTTTAGTTTTATGACAAAAAAATATGAATTTAAATTGGACTCATACAGTACCACATTCAAATTTAAAATAATTCGTTAAAGTAGTATTTCGACAATGACAATAATTTAAGTTTTGAACATATTCCGCGCCTTGAAAGATTGCATCTTTCAACATTCAATACGATTACTTTTCAATTAAAATTGTGATACTGCAACATTATAAAAATAAAAATTTCAATATTGAAGTAAACTAACATTATACAAATCAAGTAATTCAATCAATGTAACAGTCCAATAATATTGCAAAAAAAATCAATAGTACCTTAAATTTACAGGTTAAATATGACTTGCATTAAAGTAATAAATTTAAACTTATATATTAATATATTTAGATATAACCACTTTTTATTTTTGTGGTTTAATTATGAATTCTGTTGAACAGGTAGAACGCAAAGTTTTACTGCTGGTCGTTTGATGATCTTCTCATTTTGCAATTTAATAGACACAACTCGTGTCACACCGTCAGGTCCAGGATGAAGGCTCTCAATTCTTCCCAAAGGCCAATGCATGGTTGGAAGTTCATCCTCTTTAATGATCACTAACATACCCTTTTGTAAATTTGTGGGTCTTGATGATTTTTGACGCTGTTGCAAAGTAGTCAAATAATCCCTTGACCACCGTTGCCAGAAATGTTGTGTAATTTTTTGAATTAATTGCCAACGTTTTAATCGGTTAATGGCTATTTCAGTGTAATCAGGTTCAATCATTGTTAATAACGGACGGCCAATTAAAAAATGTCCTGGTGTTATTGCAGTAAAATCTTCAGGGTCATTTGACTCTGGAAACATCGGACGTGAGTTTAAAATGGCCTCTATTTTTGTCAAAATAGTAGACATTTCTTCAAAATTTAATCTATTTTTTCCAATGATGCGATGCAAATGATATTTTGCCACCTTTACGGCAGCTTCCCACAGTCCGCCCATGTGTGGGGCTCTCGGAGGAATGAATTTAAATTCAATTTGTTGTGTAGCACAGTGATTAATTATATCATCCATTATTGTCTTAATTGAAAACATCTTGTATAATGGTGATAATTCATTTTTTGCACCATGGAAATTAGTTCCATTATCGGAGTGTATCGTTTTACAAAGTCCACGACGCGATGTAAATCTTGATAATGCAGCAATATATGCCTTGGATGATAAATCAGAAACAAGTTCGATATGGACGGCCTTGGTTGCCATGCACACAAAAATTGCTACGTATGATTTAATAGATGTTTTGCGATTGATTCGTAATAGTACTGGTCCAGCATAATCCACACCCACAATTAAAAATGGGTGCACTAAATTAACCCTATCAATGGGTAGATCACCCATGAATTGATTTATAAATTTTGGTTTTTGTTTGATGCATGAAATGCAATTTCTTGTAATATTTCGTATAACATCCTTAGCTCCGATTGGCCAATACTTTTGTCTTACAATGGACAGTAATGTTTGTTGACCAACGTGACCATGTTTCGAATGTAATTGTTGAATTAGAATTTTTGTAAATTGATGATGTTTCGGAAGTACTATTTGATGCTTAGTATCGAAAGATTCTGCAGAGTTTTTTATTCTTCCTCCCACTCTAATTATATTGTCCGTATCTAAAAATATATTTAATGACAATAATATTGATTTTAAGTGTATACCTTTTTGTTGTTGAAGACAATTGAGTTCATCATTGAAAGCTTCCCTTTGAACTATTTTGATAATGCTTTTTAAGCTCGTCGCTAACTCAAAAACTGTTAATTGACTGGTTTGACGATCAATTTTATTTGTTCTACAGTTTTTAACATATGCTATCACTCGTTGAAGTTTCGATAATGAGCTATATTTTCTCATTATATCCCAATCATTAGACTTGTTATTAATAATTAGAGATATGGTTGACTTCATTTCTGGTAACACCGTGTCACCCGGAATGTTCAATGAAGGCCAGGCATTTTCATCCAATTTCAGGAATTGTGGACCATGCCACCATTTGTCACAATCATTTAATTGGTTAGGCATTAATCCTCGAGATATGATGTCTGCCGGGTTATCGTTGGTAGAAATGTGTCGCCATTCAGATATATTTGTTAGATCTTGTATCTCTGATATACGATGTGACACAAAGGTTTTCATCTTATTTGGTGGTGCTCGTATCCATCCTAATACTATGGTGGAATCGGACCATAATATGGTTTTGTCGAAAACAATTTGCATTGCCCCCTTGACCTTTGATATTAGTTGTGCCAACAACACTGCACTGCAAAGTTCTAATCTTGGTATCGTTATAGTTTTTAATGGTGATACCTTAGATTTTGAACATAATAATGAAGCAGAACTGTTGTTATACATGTCAACCGTTCGAACATAAACACAAGCGCCATATCCAATTTGTGACGCGTCACAAAAACCATGCAATTGTATATATTTGTAATTACAAAAATTGATCACGCACCTGGGTACTTCAACCTTTTGAATAGATTGTAATTGATTTTTAAATTCACTCCATTTTCTGAAATCTTCTTCTTCAATTGGATCATCCCAGTTGACATTTTTCTGCCATAATGTCTGTAAAATAGACTTTGCTGTTAGTATAATTGGGCCAGCAATGCCAATAGGATCGAATATACGTGCAATATCAGATAATATTGATCGTTTTGTTATTGTTTCATTTGATGAAGTAATACTCGAGGAAATTAATAGTTTGTCAGATAATGGCTGCCAGGTGAGTCTCAATGTTTTAACCGATTGTTCATTTGAAAATACTTTTAATACTTGATTATCTTCTTTTGGAATGTTATTAAGTAGTTCTGGTGTGTTGGTGGCCCATTTATGTAGTTTAAAGCCGCCTTGATCCAACAATTGTATTAGTTGACCTTGTAGCTCAATTGCTTCTTTGATTGTATTGGAACCAGACAAAATATCATCCACGTAAAAATCATTTCTTGTAGCTTCTGCTGCCATTGGAAACTTGGTTTCTTCATCGTCAGCCAATTGATTGAGTGTTTTCGTTGCCAAGTATGGCGCACATGCCGTGCCATACGTTACTGTTCGTAGAAAATAAGTTTTGACTTCTTCGGTATTATTGTTTCGCCAAAATATTTGTTGCAAATTGTGTTGTTTTTCATCCACCAGTATCTGTCGATACATTTTATTGATGTCTGCTGTGAATGCATAACGGTATTTTCGAAAACGAACTAAGATTTCAAAGAGTTCTTGTTGAACTGTTGGACCTGTATTTAAAACATCATTTAGAGATAGTCCTGTGTCTGATTTCGCTGATGCATCGAAAACGACACGCAATTTCGTGGTGCTACTTTCTGGTTTAAGCACTGCGTGGTGTGGTAAAAAATATTGAATTTGGTTGTTATCATCATTTGGTTTTGATTGGTACATATGATCAAGATTGATGTAATCCTTCATAAATTCTGAATACTGTATACGAAGCTCAGAGTTATTCGCTAATTTTTTCTCCAAATACGAAAATCTTTGTAATGCTGTTTGTTTATTGGTACCTAGTTTATCTATGGTTGATTTTGTTGGTAATGTTACGATATATTTGCCATCTGGTTGACGTTGATGTGTGTCTTCAAAATGCCTTTCGGTTTGTTTTTGTTCAACTGTCATACTTGAAAATTGTGAACAATTTTCAACTTCCCAAAATTTTTTGATTTGCTTGGCTAGATCACAATCACATTCGTTTACTTCACAAATTTGAGAATGATACACGTTTGTTGAACTTGGTGAATTATTCATGTTTAATTTACCTGCTACAACCCAGCCAAATTCCGTTTCATGTAGTAGCGGTAAATTATCACTGATGTTTAGTTTGTTGTGTGATAAACTTTCAAAAAACACTTCAGCACCTAATAAAAGATCTATTTGCTGTGGTATATTAAATTGAGGATCTGCAAGTTGAATCCCAGGTGGGAACTTGAAATCTTTGATGTTAAAATTTGCTGCTGGTATGTTTCCTGATATTCTTGGTAGAATCAAGAATTCTATTTCGCGTTTGAAGTCACTGAATCTGGATTTGATTGTTGCATGAAACTTAGATTTGACAACCGCTGACTTTTGAGCAATCCCAAGAATTGGAATGTTGACACATTCTTTTCTCGCTTTCAGTAATTGTACTACGTTTTCTGTGGTGAAATTTGATTGTGACCCTGAGTCTAGCAGGGCTCGGCAATGATGTGGATTTCCTTGATCATCGTAAATTAGTAAGACAACTGTTGATAATAAAATTTGTTGCCCAGTTGTAACGTGAGAACATGTAGATGGTTGATTATCACTTGACGAAGATTGCACGGTATCAGACGGTTTTGTTGTATTTGACCATTTTCGATGATTTTCATTTAAATTGTGGTTGTCATCATGTAACAACGTATGATGACGTAAGGAACAACGTTTGCAACTACGAGAACCACATGTTGACACTGAATGTTTGTCACTGAAGTAATTGATACAAAGACCTAATTGTTTAATTTTTTCACATTTTTCACGTACACTTAGATTTAAAAACTTGAAACACTGGTTTATATAGTGTTTATTATTACACATTTTACATTTAATTTCTAATTTTTCACTGCTAAGAAAGGTATTGATTTGTGGCTTTTGGTTGCTGTTGTTTTTATAGTTGTAAGTAAACTTTTTTGAATTAAAAATGTTTTCATTATTGTGGCTTTGACGCACATTTGAAATTTTTGACTTTTCTATGTTCTCTAATGTATAACATCTGTTTTGTAGAAATAACAGCATATCATCCCATTCGGGAATTTCGTCGATTTTTATCCTCATTTCAAAAAGCTTGCGAGTTTCTGTGTCAATTTTGTTACTAATTAAATGTATTAAAAACATCTCTGACATTTTGTCCATTTTTATATTGACCGAGTTTAAGATTCTTAAATTTTTCACCACGCAGTTTAATAGATTTCGTAGCTCGCTGGAGGATTCTTTTGTTATATTTTTTGATTCAAAAATCTCGCTTATGTGTTTTTCTATAATGATGCGCTTGATTTCGTATCTTTTAATTAAGGCAGACCACAATGAGGTAAATGTATCACTTGGTGATTGTAATGTTGCTGCATCTCGTTGTAGTGACACTTTTAAGTAATGTAGTTTTTCGATTGAGGTTAAGTTTGTATTTTCAATAATCAAAGCTGTAAATTTTTCCTTAAAATTTATCCACTCTTCGTAGTTACCATTAAATGTTGGCAATGGTATGTCTGGAAGGTTAATCTTGTTGACTTTATTTGGTTGCGCTTCTGGAGTTGGCCGTTTTTCAATCGTCACCCCAATTGAATTGAGCTTTCTTTTTATTTTTATGACTGTTTCGTCATATTTACTTTCGAAATCTTGAACATTTTGAAGAATTGCATCGATGTTGTTGTCTTTCATGGTTGAAAGCGCTTCTTCTGTATTTTGGTTGTGTTCATCTTTGATTGCTGTTAAACTTTTCAGTTTTTCATTGAGTGATATCTCGTCTTCGTTATCCAAATTTGCTGAATGAATTCTGTCTAGTCGTTGGTTAATTACGACTTTTTTGTTCTCTGCCTTGAGAACCTTTGACATTTTGTTTGAGGTTATGTTTTAATTGTTGTAATTTGAATAGTTTTAAATATTAATGTTATAATATTTAATTGATATAATTCATCACCTTTTTAATTGGAATTGAAATGTATTAGTATTATTAAGGTAGATGATTACTAACTTGATTGCTATGATTAATTTAGATTTTTGTTTCAGCCCATTTATTGCAGCACATGTGATGACTGTGTTGTGCCTTTTTTTTTAACTATCCAGTTTTTTGAGGACCAAAAATGTTGTTGATGCGGGCACATGAAACCCAGATTAATAGCAGACTGTATTGTGTTAATGTAAATAGGTTGAAACGCACTTGGATTTTTGATATTTATTTATTTCCAATTCATTTTGTTTTAACATTTAATTGAAATTGACACCACCATGTTATTATGAAAAAAAAAAGCTCGACTGTCAAAAATGTAATAAAAACTTTTATCCATATTAAAACTAGTTTTATGACAAAAAAATATGAATTTAAATTGGACTCATACAGTACCACATTCAAATTTAAAATAATTCGTTAAAGTAGTATTTCGACAATGACAATAATTTAAGTTTTGAACAACCAGAGACGAGTATATTCCAATGTGATACATCTCTTAAGTCCTGAAGTGATTCACCCATGCAAATACTGTCTTCGATAGTAGAAGCATTAGCGGCATTATCACTGTCATTTTCATTATTCCTTTCTAATTCGTCATCATAGGTTATCATTATTAATTCTGTATTGTTGCTGGTACTTTCCGAAGATGAGCCAATATTCTCTGAAACATTCGTTGCATCAACGTGATAATCAGTTTCTTTTGATGAACCTTGGATATCATCGGGTTTTGTAACATATTTATAGATTTGGTCTTTCTCTGCTGGAACCAACTTTTTCTTTAAAAATTATGAACTCCTCGTGGCATATTTATTTTTTGGGATATTTGCTAAATGAAATCTAAAAAAATATTTTTAATTATAGTATAGGTATCAGCAAAGCATTAATTCTAAATATATTTGTAGGATACATAATAGGTACATAGTTCATAATAAGTACAGTGTTAACGACTAAATACACCGCCAAGAAAATTAATTTATTTAAATTTCCTTGTAACAACTTATATTAAATAATATTTGATAAAATCATAGCCAAATATTATAAGGAACTATTTAAAAAAATATAAGTATGAAATCCTAAAAGATATTTTATATAAAGAATTGAAACCAAAATTAAATATCCAATTAGAATCATGCTCAATAATTTACAAAATTGAATGTGATTTTTGTGAAAAATTTTACATCGGGAAAACCGGAAAATGTTTTAAAGACTGATTTAAGGAATACCTGCCTAAGAAGAAAAATAAACAAAATTTAAAGTTTATTTTTGCAAACCATTTACATAGTTAATAACAATAGCTACACCACTTTTAAAAAAAATTGAAGGCTTTACATTTATGTAGCCAAGGATCTTTAAAAGAATCACTTGATGAGTTTGAAATTTCCAAGGTATTTAAAACCCAACAAAATGTACTTTTAAATGATAAACTTTCATTTAATTCAAATATATAAATATATAAAACTGAAAACAAACAGTATGAGTATGTATCAACCTACAAAAATTTGCAAAACTGCAGTAATTGCATAACTGCCACTTTATTCCACAGTAATTATTTTTGTGTCCATTGAAAAACGATCTATTTCAATTTATTCTTTGAGTTTCAAGATAAAGGAAAAAAAATTATTTTGAGATCATTTACAAACACGGTAATTTGATTGTTTGTTAGTTTCCTTAGGTGTTTGCAATTAATTTGTTTGAAATGTAAAACATATATTAGGTAGTAAGGTTAAGCGGATATTTTAGAAATAATTTTGGAATAGAGACATTGTAACTCAAGGGTGCCACCCTATCGACAAAGGGTGCCACATTATCGACGTAAACCACTTTTCCTATACATTATTCAGCATATGTGTTTTCAGACCTGGTCATTAAATAATCATGCTTGCATACTAAATAATATATCGTAAAAAACGGTCAATATGGTATCTATAGGAATATTCAAAGCTATTGAGTAATTGTGGTGATGGGATTCAATACTCAACATGTTGATTCGATTAATATTGTTAAAATTTTATTTCACGTAATAACTCAAAAATTTTAAAAAGTAGAATAGATTCTTTTTGAACCAATAACACATTTATAGGACACATTTATAAGTTATCACAATTTATAAATTAAAATTATATGGATAACCTGGTTAAAATGGTTTCTAAGTGATTTATCGTTGAAAACATGTGATGGTTTGTTTAAGTTTTTTACGTTCGGGTGTCACCCCAAAACGGCTTCGAAGTGATTTATCGTTGAAAACATGTGATGGTTTGTTTAAGTTTTTTACGTTCGGCTGTCACCCCAAAACGGTTTCGAAGTGGTTTATCGTTGAAAACATTGTGATGGTTTGTTTAAGTTGTTTACGTTCGGGTGTCACCCCAAAACGGTTTCGAAGTGATTTATCGTTGAAAACATTGTGATGGTTTGTTTATGTTTTTTACGTTCGGGTGTCACCCCAAAACGGTTTCGAAGTGATTTATCATTGAAAACATTGTGATGGTTTGTTTAAGTTTTTTACGTTCGGGTGTCACCCCAAAACGGGTGTTCGGGTGTCACCCCAAAATAATAAAAATGTCCGTTTTCATTCATAAATGATTGCATGTTTATGTTTATTTGTCAAAAATAAATTACAAATTTATAACATTTATGCGCCTACTAAGATGAAATAATATTTCATTTTGTTAGAAGAAAAAATGACAACAAAGAATTATGTTGTATGAAATAATGTTACTATTTCTGTTCGTTAAATTGTAAATACAACTCGTCGCCAAATTATTAGTCGATTATTATTTTCAAAATTATTTTCATATTAATTTCATTTCATTTCATTTCAATATTTGGCTTTAAAGTCGCTCTTTTTATATCCTTTGCATTTTTTAATAAATAAAATTTTATTTGTATAGACACTTGCAATTAAATATTAGTTTTCTTCAGTTTTTATACTAAACGTCAAAAAATCCTTAACAAAATCTTTAAGATAGAATGAAATGAACTTTACGTTAAGTTAACGTTAAGTTTGCGTTAACGACTATAAATGCTCTAGTGCATCTTCATACATTTGTACTTTACGTTAAGTTAAAGTTACCGACTATAAATCGGGCACTATCCCCCTACAATAAGAGAATAAATTCAAAAAATTTTATATAGGATTTCATACAAAACACAACTTGTATAATTTTAAAAATTATCTATGAAATTTCTTATTTTACTATAATTAAATAATTTAAATTTGCTTATGAACTATGATTGATTATATATTAATCATAATATATAAAATATTTTATTTTCTTCTGTTCGTAAAACAAATACGAAAATAGGATAAATTTTTCATACAACTTTTTATGGGAAATTTTGGCAATTTTTATGTTTCGTTTTTGAGCGACTTAAGAATAATATTTTATATATTACGCTTAATATATACTCAATAATACTTCATAAGGAAATTAAAATTGTTTAACTGTGGTAAAATGAGAAATTTCATAGATAATTTTTTTTTGCTGTCAGAAATTTTATTTTTCATTCATACAAACTATGATATTTAAACAGTAGGCTTTGCTTTAACTGTCGGCAATTCTTCTTGTCGTCGATAATTTTGCTTTGTCGTTATGAAAATTCTTTATTGTCATTTTTTCTTCTAACAAAATGAAATATAATTTTATCTTAGTAGGCGCGGCGCATAAATGCTATAAATTTGTAATTTATGTTTGACAAATAAACATAAACAATCAATCATTTATGAATGAAAACGGACATTTTTATTATTTGCAATTTTATATAATTTTTTATAAGCTGAATAATTTGTAGAAAAAACTTTATTTAGAAACTAATAATTATTATCTTTTAAATAAAATTATAATTTAAAAAAAATTATCTCATTAAATACCACTCTTCATTGAAATTTTTGTCTAAAATTTTTCAATTTTACTCATTAAATTATTTTTAAGCAACACAGCTCAATCAAACCACTACTTAAACCACTCGTCCTTCGGACTCGTGGTTTATTGTGCGCTTTGATTCGCAGTGTTGCTAAATAATTTAATTCGTAAAATCAAAAAATTTTCGAAAAAATTTCAATGACTCGTGGTATTACAACCGATAAATTTTAAAATTATTCAAATTGTGTTTTGTATGTATAATAGTGATGTGTCGGTCGTGAACGACCGAAGTTAATTGAACGGATCACTTCAGTGAACCACGACCGATCGTTCAGTAATAAAAGAATCGTCGTTCGTCGGTCACTAACTTTTTATGTGCAATGATGAATGAACGCCTTTTAGTATATAATATAATGGGAGCAGTGTTAGTTAACATCATGCAAACTAAAAATACTATTTTTTGACAAGTCTTAAACAAAATATATCTTCAATCTTCTGGATTATGAAAAACTTTGCTTGCACCAATGCAATGAAAATTATGTTGCATGGCATATGTTTTGGTAACTTTTTGTTGTTGAATTTGAACATGATTTCAATAATACACTTCAAATAAGCCTTCAATAAAAAGTAATAATGCACCTCTAATATCACTTCGTCTTCAAATTTTCATTACGATCATTATGATATGCGAATTTGTTTTTCTCCTCTCAAACATTTATTCATTATAATATTCAACAACTTCGCATAAAAAAGCGTCCTGAAAAAATGTATCTAACTAATCGTGCAGATTTTCATAACATAAAAAAACAGTACACATTTAAAAATTATAAAACTATACGCACTTCATCTAACAATGAACATTGAACAGGAAAAATTTTCAAACCTTTTCTTATATGAAAATAACACTAACAATAACACAAAACTAATAATCAATCCAATGAAACAAAACCAAACTAGCAATACCATATACTTTTATACATTATACATTTATTAAAATCATAAATACATGCAATTTTCATTTTGCGACGATCGATTAAAAGAAATTAAATACATACAAAACGATGAGTTCAAAAAAGTATTCTAACGAAAAATTTATCATAAAGAACAAAAATCTGAACGGTTCGAATTTACTAATAAACTAAACAACTCGCCTACCAAAAGAAATGAATCATAAAGAACAACTTAACTAACTGAACGAGTGAACTAACTGACCTAGATGAACTATAAGCAAAACACAAAATGAGAAAAATCAAAATAAACAAAATTGTAAGTTCGTTCGAAAATAATAATATTGCTGCTAAGAAGTAAGAATGATTGAACATAAAGAATCAAAAATAAAATGAGATTTTTTGGGAAGAAAATATAAATAATTGCTATTGAAAAAAAAGAAATGGATTGATTTCATTGATTTTTTACAAATTATGAATTGTGAAATGAGAAAGGAAAAAAATTGATTATGAAGATGATTGTTTGTAATTTGTATATATTACTTTTTAATGATTATGAAAAACTGGACTGACTTAAACATTATATTCCTTATTCTATAGTGCAATTTTGTTTTTAATAATGTTTTTTCCTTAAATCGTTATATGGAATGGATGAGGATTTTTTTTATTGAATGTTAATTACAGGATGAGATGTTACTTGTTAGACTGTATGGCTCATTAAAATGAGATTGCAAGAGAATCCTTTAAGACAAACGGTAGAAAACAAACAAATACAGGGTGGCTTAAAAAAGTAGATGTACTATAGTCTAAATCCTGTATAAATTTTTATGCAATGATTTATTAATATTTTTAAATAAATTACATTAGTATGAGCAATATTTCTTGTTTAAACGGAAGAGGCTTTCTTCTTTATTTCGCTACTCATCCTCTTCGCAAAAAGTTTTGAATGTCCTTCGCAACTTTTTAGACGAATTGGTCTTAGATTTATAGGGATTTTTGCTTGTTAATAAGGATGTAGTTCTTGACCTATTAACGAGACATTTCTATTATTATTTTTAACTGAAATATTTAATATTTTTGCAAGTGACCGATTGAACGAAGACCGACGTTTTTAAATCGGTCAGTGCAATTGAATGATCCGGTCTGAACGGACCGCTAATTTAGCTAAGGCTACCCATCACTAATGTATAATGTTGAATTTTCACCCAAATCCATAAAAAAATTGATGTAAATCAAAAATTTTTCTGTTACGGTGTTTAGAGAATAAATTCAAAAAATTTTATATGGGATTTCATACAAAACACAACTTGAATAATTTTAGAAATTATCAGTTGTAATTTCCCAAGAGCGGTGATAATTCGAAAGCGATTTTTCTGTTCCGGTGTTTACCGCATTGGTGCTGCAAAAGGGAGATAAGAGAAAAATCACAAAAATTTAATATGGAATTCCATACAAAACACAACTTGAATAATTTTTAAAGTTATCTAAGAAATTTCTCATTTTACCACAATTGAACAATTTTAATTTGATTATAAAGTATTATTGACTATATATTAAGCGTAATATATAAAATATTATTTTTAAGTCTCTTAAAAAAGAAACATAAAAATTGCCAAAACCCATTTTCGTATTTTATCTTGTTCACGTGGTCGTAGTGTAGTGTAGTGGTTTTGTAAATACGAATGTAGTATGAGTGTTCACCTGGCGTTGTAAGTCGACTGCAATGCCTCTATTGAAGAAATTTTAAAACTAGATGACAATCGTAAATATTTATCATAATCCTTTATGACACTAAATTGTTTTGATTTCTTAAAAGAAAGTTAAATTTTCGATTTGTTACTGCAATTTTTGAAAACTAATTTGCTTTTTACATCTTATTTTATTTTTATTTTCTCTATCCTTTTATGAAGTTTTTGACCTATTTCATATTTTATATGTGATAGTATTAATTGTTCTGTTATCCATTCTTTAACCAACAAAAGATACAAAAAACGAAAAAAAAGTTTTGCCTTTATCACACTTTAGACCGCATGTTTTTGTGGTCTTTAAAGGTTTGAATATCTAAACTA
>OY856187.1:259242571-259275137 GCA_963693315.1 Diogma glabrata | reverse complement strand
CAACGATTGCAATTTTAATTAACGTTTCTACTTATCCTGGTATTCAACGTTTATAAATACAAAATTATTCAACGCTGTTGATTGCAAGTTTGTTTAACGTTTCGACTTAACATTTTATTCAACATTTATACGTACAAAATTGTTTAACGCGGATGATTGCAAGTTCATCTAACGTTCCTATTTAACGTTTTATTCAACAAAATTATCCAACGATTGCAATTTTAATTAACGTTTCTACTTATCCTGGCATTCAACGTTTATAAATACAAAATTATTCAACGCTGTTGATTGCAAGTTTAGTGAACGATTCTACTTAACATTTTATACAACGTTTTCACATACAACTTTATACAACCTTTTTGATATTCAAACATCTTCGGGAGTTATCCAACGTGACCAACGTGCTGATGAAAGGCTGATACAATCAGGATAGGAGGTCGGGATTTAATCATGGGGTGAGTAAATTTGTTTTATTACTTCTTTTCCTAATGATAAAGGGGTGTGAATGAGTGTGTGTGTGTGTGTGTGTGTGTGTGTGTGTGTGTGTGTGTGTGTGTGTGTGTGTGTGTGTGTGTGTGTGTGTGTGTGTGTGAGCGTATGTGAGCGAATGAGGGGTTTGAACGTGCCGACCGCGGTTCTTTCGTAGAAGGGGGTCGCCAGAGTCTCTTTTTCACACTTGTATTTGTTTCCATTTCTGATCTATTACAAAAATTGCGTACACTTCTGCATTTGTGTTGAAGCAGCAGGTTTATACTATCTCTTATCCACGATGATTGAGACTAAGTCGAACGGCAATACATCAAAACTAGGTACGCTTCCTGCTAAGCCCCTCCCATTATCATCTTGAGAGGCACTTCATTACACATGAGATGTCAATGGTGGTACCGACTTCGAACATTTTGTATTGAAAATAAATTTCATAATATAAAAGCTATTATAAAAAAATTACTTTTACAATATAATATCTTTGTTTAAAAGCGTAATTTTTTGTATGAAACTAAGTATAATTAAATTAAATTAATCAAAATTTATACGTATTTTTGTCTCTAAAAGGCACAATTGAGTTATTTTTCACTTTTTTGTACCTCTATCTGAAGCCGGTTTTATTTTTTTAAAAGAGTTTATTTATTTTTTCATTTTGTGTTGTCATAAAATCAAAAGGCGGCTAAGAAAGTGTTTTTGAAGTAATAACTTAAAATCGCGGCAAGCATTCATCGATGAAAATCTAACAAACATGGTTTTATCATATTTTTGAAAAAGGGGATATTTTCTGTCACAAAAAGGAATTTAGGACCATTTCGGCATCTATATCAATTAAATACAACTCAAACCGTCCAAATAGATTAAGCTGTTTCAAAGAAATCGGCGAAAATACATTAAAAATATATTTTTTTTCAATTTCCTGAGCAACGACCGTTTTCCACGTAATATAAATATATGGGACGACCTCGGCATCTATCTTAATAGAATACATTTGAATACAATCGAGTGAGCTGTTTTCGAGAAATCGGCGAAAATACATAAAAAATATGTATAGTTTTTCCAATTTTCTGAAAATAATACATTTTGCTACAAGAGATGAAAACGCTGCTTTTTGTGAGTGAAAATTTGTTCACGAGAGCCGTTAACGTCCAGTGGGACAATTTCACGATCGTAAAATGTTTTTATCTCACGTAGGAAATACAATTTTTTCTATGATAGTAAATATATAATAGTATATTTTCCTACGAGATGAAAACATTGTTTTTTTCGTGAGTAAACATTTGTTCACGAGACGCGCTAGCGTCAAGTGAAACATGTTGACGAACGAAAAACGTTTTTATCTCGCGTAGGAAATGCAATTTTTTCTATGATAGTAATATATAATCGATATTTACTATAAATCATAGAGTTAGAAATCGACAACAAAACATTCAAAATTCATATTCTATTTTTTCATGGTTACGTTGTTTAAAATACTTTGTAAAATTATATGAAAAACCATAGCAACTATAATTTGTTATTTTTTTACACTAGTGAGTTGACTTTAATTTTCGCATAGAAAAACGATATTTATTAGAATTTATTAAATTAGAAATCGAAAAAATAACATTCAAAAGTCATATTCTATTTTTACATATGGTTGCTTTGTTTTAAAATTATATGAAAATAACATAGCAACTACAATTTGCTATTCTTTTTACACTAGAGGAAAAAACTCATTTTCACAGGGGATTAAGCCTGTTTGGAAATAAACTTTTCCTCTGCTATCATAGAAAAACGGTATTTTTCACGTCATAAAAAAATTGACCACTTGGGAGTCTACCTAAACATACATAAAAAACCTTCAATGAAAGATCGAATAATTTCATCATTTAAATTTTAAACCAATGGAAACTATATTATTTAATGGTTGCACCATTTTAATAAACGAAATATTACACCCATCAAAACTATAAATTAATAATATTATTAATTTTAATCAGTGGCGTAGCTAGCATGGGTGGCACCCGGGGCGGATATTTTGGTGTCACCCCAAAAATAAAAACTGTCAATAATAATAAAAAGCCGATAACGTAATTTATAATTTTTTTTAATTAATACAAATGAGCATTATTATTATGAGCCCGCAAGTAATTTTTAACTAATTTTAATTTGCTGAAACTCCTCTCACACGAAGCCACTAATACGCAAATAGTCATAAATAACTTTAGAGCGATCGTAAGATTCGGAAGAAATTCTAAAAAATCCCATTCTACGATGAATTGCAAAAAGTCTAGGTACACCCAGTCAGAAACTGTAACATTGGCCGCTTTTAAATGCCTCCTCACCCTTTGTATCTCTAAGAGGAGTTCTGTTGCCAATACAGGAGTTCTGTTGCCAAGAGGAGCTCTGTTGCCTCATAAAAACCAGTAAATTTTTATACCGATAATTTTAACTCTTCACTGTTCGCCAAAAGCTAAGTGTTTGTCTGCACAACCTCGAACAATGAACCTAAATCTTGAACTGACTTCAGTCTAGTACGGAGTTCAACACGGAATCGGTCAAGACATACCAACATGTCCTTTTTAAGTTGAGTGATAAAATACCTTTTTTTGACAAAAGTTGTATTTAATTTCTATGTGATTTTTCTCGAAATTGAGATTTTTGGAGGGGATTTTAGGATTGAGAAATTGAGACATATACATGTATATATATATATATGTACATAATATATATATATATGTAATGTATATATACATAATATATATATTATGGACTTTTATATATAAAATACTTTTTTTTGACAAAAGTTGTATTTAATTTCTATATGATTTTTCTCGAAATTGAGATTTTTGGAGGGGATTTTAGGATTGAGAAATTGAGACATATACATGTGTCTCAGTGTCAGTCCAACATCAGGTGCAAACTCACCACCCGTTCGTTTTTTGCGTTTTTATGACGAATTCGGCTTTCCATTGGAATGTCATAGTCCTCCGATTTTTTCGCAGCTAGATCTATTGCCTCTTCTACAAAGAGACTTCGTTATGAATTGACTCTATTTTTGTAGCTAATTGATCAATATTCAAGCCCGTGCTTTGCAATCCAATCTGAGCACAGATATTATTTCTCTTAGAATATCATTCCAAAACAAAAGATAGCAAAGAAACGAAAAATCATATGCTGCATTGATAAGGTTCTGTGCAGCGCCTCTAGTGTCTACATTTTCTTGTTGATCACTTAACTTCTCAATTTCAGCCACAATCCCATCAAAATTTTCGGCCAATACTTTTACTGCAGCATAATGAGCACTCCAATGCGCTGTTAAGAGTATTTTAACAGTTGCTTTGTTGTGTTTAGCAAGTACTTCCCAGCGGCTAGTCGAAGCAGAAAAACATGTAAAAATGGCTGACGAGTGTTGGCCGTATAAATTAATTGAATGATCTTTGCAGCCCACAAAAATTGCTTTGTTATTTTTTGCTTTAATAATAGCTTGCACTTCTCCATGTATACTACTCATAACAGCTGCATTATCATAACCTTTGGGAGCGACAATTCATAACATCTATACCATCATTTTCAAGATTTTACACTGAAAAAAACATGTCCTATTTCCAATCGAAATGCAGTTGTCTCAACCTCACCGTGCGGGCAGATATGGCGAATCGAAATACGAGATTGATTCAACAACCGTACAATGATAAGCCGATGCAGTTGAGACAATCACATGAAATATTTATGTGAAAATAAAATATAGTTCAATTAATCTCAAATGCTTAAATTTTAAAATGAAAAATTCATGATATAAGGCCAAAGAAATATGTTTTCATGGAAATAGTTATTAACTTTATTCAACTACTGTTATATTGGATAGCACTTTATATTTTAATTACACCTCATTCTGTTATCAGGAAAATGTTACTGAGTACTGAGTAGTTGTCCCAATCACGGTGAAATTGTTTGTAAATATCTTTTCTTTGCATGAATAATAAACTGCCATCTTCGAGATGAGGTTATCATTACTTCAATTTTTTTTTCAGTGTAAGAATTTCATCGCTTAAATCAGCGGCTTTTTTCCACGTAAAGGAAAAATCCAAGGAATACTTCCTTGATTTCCACTTTACTACCATCAATTTTCACATAACGAATCACTTCTGACATTTGACCAATATGTGAAATGTCAGGTGTGCTATCAAACATAATTCCAAAATATTTAACCGATTTAATTTCGTTGACAAGCTTAAACTTTACGTGGATCGCTAAAACATTTATGAACTCATTTTGTATATCTGGTGACAAATATGATACTTTTGGTGATTTACCATGCTCCAAATTCAAAATGTCCCATACAAGGTTGTACAACTGGTCCAGTAATGGTCCATTACTGGCAGTCAGTAATGCAGCAATGGGCGAGTACTGGCAACCACGACTGGGCCATTAACATAATTTTACTGGATGATAACTTCGGACAATAAATGGTTGCCATTCTTGGGCCAAATACTGGCAACCATGACTGAGCCGTTAAAAAAAATATACATTATTATCATATGTAAATTTAAATAAATTAAATACAAACAAATTTTAAATAAAATAAAAATGACGAAAAAAATTTAAAACTCCCCATACAACTGTTTCAGTTGCCATTAAAAAAAATATAAAATAATATTTTTTATACATAAATTTAAATAAATTATTTACAAAATAATTAAAATAAAATAGAAATGAAAATAAATTAAAACATATCCCAACCTTTTCTATATTACCATAGTCTTTCAACCGACAAGGCGATAACTAAACTATATGTGAAATTTTTCAAACTATGTATTCCTAAAAGGGATAATACTCTAGTGAAATTTAAAAAAAATGACAGATCGGCAAATTCATGGCTACAGTACTGGCCCAATAACAATAGCCAAGTAATATTTACCATTCATGGGCCAGTGCTTGGCCATTCAAAGGTAACAATATACTGGCTTTTTTCTGTAAACCATAGATCGGCCGATGATTGGTTCTAGTATTGGCCCAGTAACAATAGCCAAGTACTGTTAACCATTAATGAACCAGTGCTTGGCCGTATGTCAATGTCTGGCAAAACCTACTTGGGGTGTTCTTTTAACACTACATCATACTTTGACAATAGTTTGGTTAGTTCTAAGCAATTGCCTTTATTCGAAGAACTTTGTCCTTCATCATGTCCACGAAATGCTGGGTTTTGTTTAGATAAAAACAAAGTTATATCCAAAAATCTTGATAAAAGATGTTTCGACTTCTAGGTTTTTATTATATATTAATTGCAAGGCTGCGTCTCGTATCGTTTTATGAATTTTTAACCTCATTTCCAAAGTTTTCCACTTTTCAAAATTCTCCAGATGTTCATTTGAAGTTTCATGCTCGGCCACTTTGGGATTTAGTTTCCACCGCTTCTGATATCCAGTAGTAAATGTTGATTTTGTATTATTATTATTGGTGACAGCAAATACACGACAACAGAAGCAATACAGGACGCAAGTTATTATCTACAGGAGAATAAACAATACATGGTCGTAGAATTTTCTCACCATTATTCATCATTTTATAAAACCATTCTTTAGAAAGATGGCGAACATCACCTTTTATGTCTAACCCGTGTCTAGATACA
This sequence comes from Diogma glabrata, assembly GCA_963693315.1. Classification (NCBI taxonomy): domain Eukaryota; kingdom Metazoa; phylum Arthropoda; class Insecta; order Diptera; family Cylindrotomidae; genus Diogma; species Diogma glabrata. Next base: position 259,269,040 of record OY856187.1, on the reverse strand, counting down.
GTAACAAACGACCCTTCTCTATTTTGAAAATGTTCACTTTCTTTTTTTATGATTTCAATGCGAACATTACCAGAGACGAGTATATTCCAATGTGATACATCTCTTAAGTCCTGAAGTGATTCACCCATGCAAATACTGTCTTCGATAGTAGAAGCATTAGCGGCATTATCACTGTTATTTTCATTATTCCTTTCTAATTCGTCATCATAGGTTATCATTATTAATTCTGTATTGTTGCTGTTACTTTCCGAAGATGAGCCAATATTCTCTGAAACATTCGTTGCATCAACGTGATAATCAGTTTCTTTTGATGAACCTTGGATATCATCGGGTTTTGTAACATATTTATAGATTTGGTCTTTCTCTGCTGGAACCAACTATTTCTTTAAAAAGTATGAACTCCTCGTGGCATATTTATTTTTTGGGATATTTGCTAAACGAAATCTAAAAAAATATTTTTAATTATAGTATAGGTATCAGCAAAGCCTTAATTCTAAATATATTTGTAGGATACATAATAGGTACATAGTTCATAATAAGTAAACTGTGTTAACGACTAAATACACCGCCAAGAAAATTAATTTATTTAAATTTCCTTGTAACAACTTATATTAAATAATATTTGATAAAATGGAATATACAAATCATAGCCTAATATTATAAGGAACTATTTAAAAAAATATAAGTATGAAATCCTAAAAGATATTTTATATAAAGAATTGAAACCAAAATTAAATATCCAATTAGAATCATGCTCAATAATTTACAAAATTGAATGTGATTTTTGTGAAAAATTTTACATCGGGAAAACCGGAAAATGTTTTACAGACTGATTTAAGGAATACCTGCCTAAGAAGAAAAATAAACAAAATTTAAAGTTTATTTTTGCAAACCATTTACATAGTTAATAACAATAGCTACACCACTTTTAAAAAAAAATTGAAGGCTTTACATTTATGTAGCCAAGGATCTTTAAAAGAATCACTTGATGAGTTTGAAATTTCCAAGGGATTTAAAACCCAACAAAATGTAATTTTAAATGATAAACTTTCATTTAATTCAAATATATAAATATATAAAACTGAAAACAACCCAAGTAGGTTTTGCCAGACATTGACATACGGCCAAGCACTGGTTCATTAATGGTTAACAGTACTTGGCTATTGTTACTGGGCCAATACTAGAACCAATCATCGGCCGATCTATGGTTTACAGAAAAAAGCCAGTATATTGTTACCTTTGAATGGCCAAGCACTGGCCCATGAATGGTAAATATTACTTGGCTATTGTTATTGGGCCAGTACTGTAGCCATGAATTTGCCGATCTGTCATTTTTTTATATTTCACTAGAGTATTATCCCTTTTAGAAATACCTAGTTTGAAAAATTTCACATATAGTTTAGTTATCGCCTTGTCGGTTGAAAGACTATGGTAATATAGAAAAGGTTGGTATATGTTTTAATTTATTTTCATTTCTATTTTATTTTAATTATTTTGTAAATAATTTATTTGAATTTATGTATAAAAAATATTATTTTATATTTTTTTTAATGGCAACTGAAACAGTTGTATGGGGAGTTTCGAATTTTTTTCGTCATTTTATTTTATTTTAAATTTGTTTGTATTTAATTTATTTAAATTTACATATGATAATAATGTACATTTTTTTAACGGCCCAGTCATGGTTGCCAGTATTTGGCCCAAGAATGGCAACCATTTATTGTCCGAAGTTATCATCCAGTAAAATTATGTTAATGGCCCAGTCGTGGTTGCCAGTACTTGCCCATTGCTGCATTACTGGCTGCCAGTAATGGACCATTACTGGACCAGTTGTACAACCTTGTATGGGAAACAGTATGAGTATGTATCAACCTACAAAAATTTGCAAAACTGCAGTAATTGCATAACTGTCATTTTATTCTACAGTAATTATTTTCGTGTCCATTGAAAAACGATCTATTTCAATTTATTCTTTGAGTTTCAAGATAAAGGAAAAAAAATTATTTTGAGATCATTTACAAACACGGTAATTTGATTGTTTGTTAGTTTCCTTAGGTATTTGCAATTAATTTGTTTGAAATGTAAAACATATATTAGGTAGTTAGGTTAAGCGGATATTTTAGAAATAATTTTGGAATAGAGACATTGTAACTCAAGGGTGCCACCATATCGACAAGGGGTGCCACATTATCGACGTAAACCACTTTTCCTATACATTATTCAGCATATGTGTTTTCAGACCTGGTCATTAAATAATCATGCTTGCATACTAAATAATATATCGTAAAAAACGGTCAATATGGTATCTATAGGAATATTCAAAGCTATTGAGTAATTGTGGTGATGGAATTCAATGCTCAACATGTTGATTCGATTAATATTGTTAAAATTTTATTTCACGTAATAACTCAAAAATTTTAAAAAGTAGAATAGATTCTTTTTGAACCAATAACACATTTATAGGACACATTTATAAGTTATCACAATTTATAAATTAAAATTATATGGATAACCTGGTTAAAATGGTTTCTAAGTGATTTATCGTTGAAAACATGTGATGGTTTGTTTAAGTTTTTTACGTTCGGGTGTCACCCCAAAACGGTTTCGAAGTGATTTATCATTGAAAACATGTGATGGTTTGTTTAAGTTTTTTACGTTCGGGTGTCACCCCAAAACGGTTTCGAAGTGATTTATGGTTGAAAACATTGTGATGGTTTGTTTAAGTTTTTTACGTTCGGGTGTCACCCCAAAACGGTTTCGAAGTGATTTATGGTTGAAAACATTGTGATGGTTTGTTTAAGTTTTTTACGTTCGGGTGTCACCCCAAAACGGTTTCGAAGTGATTTATCGTTGAAAACATTGTGATGGTTTGTTTATGTTTTTTACGTTCGGGTGTCACCCCAAAACGGTTTCGAAGTGATTTATCATTGAAAACATTGTGATGGTTTGTTTAAGTTGTTTACGTTCGGGTGTCACCCCAAAACGGTTTCGAAGTGATTTATCGTTGAAAACATTGTGATGGTTTGTTTATGTTTTTTACGTTCGGGTGTCACCCCAAAACGGTTTCAAAGTGATTTATCATTGAAAACATTGTGATGGTTTGTTTAAGTTGTTTACGCTCGGGTGTCACCCCAAAACGGTTTCGAAGTGATTTATCGTTGAAAACATTGTGATGGTTTGTTTAAGTTTTTTACGTTCGGGTGTCACCCCAAAACGGGTGACACCCGGGGCGGACCCCCCCCCCCCCCCCCCGCCCCCCCTAGCTACGCCTCTGATTTTAATAACACAACAAATAGATTAAAAATAATTTCAATCTTATCAGGAAAAAACTAACAAACAATTTTCTTTATATTCGCTCATACGACAAAACCAAAAAACTTGTGTTACAAAATGCACACAAAGAAAAAACTTTAAAAGCAGAATTATCTTCTGCTTATTTTCACACATTTTATTGGGACTTTAATTGTTTGTTTTTCAATACAACTTCTAAGGAAGTCAAACTAATACATAGCAATTGAAAGCAGAAATTTTACTGATGACCAAAGAATAAAAAAAAAATTTAAAAAACACACTTTTTGAAAAACGAACTAAAAAACAGAAAATAAATTTTGCATTAACACCAGCGTTATGTCTTTTATAATTATATTTCCTTTGAAATTGTTAGAAGAAAAAATATTTAAATGGTATTTAATACACCTTAGCATAGATGCAAATATTAAATTTTTGACTAATTTAAAATGCTAATTTTCGATTGACAAACAGTTTTCCGTTCCCATTTGTTACATAAAATAAAAGTGGGTGGCGCATACATTAATATAGAAAAGGAACAAATGTATTCAATGTTAATCTCTAACAAGAGAGACTACCAACGTTTATTCCCTTTCCTTTCTGAATGCGCCACCCACTTTTATTTTATGTAACAAATGGGAACGGAAAACTGTTTGTCAATCGAAAATTAGCATTTTAAATTAGTCAAAAATTTAATATTTGCATCTATGCTAAGATGTGTTAAATACCATTTAAATATTTTTTCTTCTAACAATTTCAAAAGAAATATAATTATAAAAGACATAACGCTGGTGTTAATGCAAAATTTATTTTCTGCTTTTTAGTTCGTTTTTCAAAAAGTGTGTTTTTTAAATTTTTTTTATTTATTTTTTAATTTTAGAGTTTTTAGTTATATAATTTTACCTACAAATAAGTTAACCACATTATTTCACAGAAAAATACACCATAAGTAAAACTAGCAATTAAATCACTTACCGAAAATTTAATATTCTTTGAAATTTAAAGTAATTTTAATAAGGTTAATTGCACTATAACGTTATTTAAACATCCAGTGTAAAATTTTAGTACGTTTCTTTGCTCATTGTATTAATTTTAAGTTGTACATTAATTATTAAATATGAGATTTCGCCCAAATGTCAAGTTTTTTTCGGAAAAAAGGTCTGTATTATAGAGCTTTTTCCTTAAAATTCGAATCGTTATATTACTGTATGTAATTGACAGATTACATACAGCAATGATAATTAGAAATCATTAATTATGTATTAAAATGTATTGAAAAAATAATAATTATGCAACTATAGTAAAAAAAACTTAACGAGAACACAAAAAAATCTGGATTTAGAAGAAATAACAATTATTTAAAATTTTCGAAAAACTACAATTATTTACAATTTAAGGCCATTTTTTCATATAAAAATGACAAAAATGTGTAATATGTCCTCTATTATAATGAGATACTCAGTATGAGCAAAATTTCAGCGCGGTAAATGGGCATTCAGATCTTATGGATTTTCATATTTTCATACATAATAACTGATTTTTAATTATCATTGCTGTATGTAATCTGTCAAATACACCAAAATAACGATTTGAACTTTAAGAAAAAAGGTCTATAAGCTTTTAACGAAATGTCATACTTTTATTTTTTTTTGTGTTCATTATTTATAATGTAAGGTCTTTCATCCATATGAAATGACACAAACATGTATGATGTCTATGATTATAATGATATACACAGTATTACCAAAATTCCTTCGCTCAAAATGAGTCAACCAGAGGATGAGGATTTCAGTGCAATTCTTTAAGGTCTTTCAGAATGAAGAAAAATTTGATTTTTTTTTTCTTCAGATTTATAAAGTTTTAGAAATACGTACTGACTGCTTCAACAAACTTGTCTTTTCAATTTGGGATCAATCACATAATGGGAAGTTACTGAAAAATGAATCACAAAATTCCACCCATCAAAGCTCTCAAGAGTCAAGTTAAATAAAAGTGTGTAAAAAAGTGTGTAAAAATAGATAAAATCTGCCAAAAAACAAAATTTTTTTATATTTTATTTAAATGTGCATTTTAGATTTGGAGTGTTGAAAATTCAAAAAGGCTGACATGTAAGTATAGATTTTTGGAATATTAGACATTAGAATAATCGTTAATAAATAAATGATATTATTAATCGATTTAGAATGTTTTTATATTCTTTTAATTAATTTAAATTTTTGTTAAGACTATTTTAAATTTTGTTTGGGTAAGCAGGTATGACCCTGCTTTCTTCGTACCGCCCGCCAGTGATATATATATATATATATATATATATATATATATATATATATATATATATATATATATATATATATATATATATATATATATATATATATATATATATATATATATATATATATATATATATATATATATATATATATATATATATATTATATGATGAGATATTTGGCTTGTATATTATTTTTGTAAATTATAAATTTTTCGGTTAAAGCCAATAAATAAAACAATATTTCTTAAACTGTTTATCCAACAATTGTTTCGGTTTTCAAAAAACCATCTTCAGGGATAACATTTAATAAAAAATTCGGATACAAAAAATAAACAACAAATTGACACATGAAAAACTTATTATGAAAAACTAACAATCGAAAAAGAAAAAGCTTACTATATAAAAAATAATGAAAGAAAATACAAAACAATAATACAATGAAAAAAAATTAGAAAATAGAAAATGTAAAGTAGTAAAAGCTCCATGATATTTAATTTTTTAATTTTGTAGAACAAAATCGTATGTATTATGAAGAAAATCCGTATCAGTTTGTATATTCATACAATTATTATGTTGTTTGATACGAATCATTTCTAAAATTCTTCGCTTATTTAAATTTTTTTCTTTATCCAAAATTTTAAAATTTTGCAGGGGTAGATTTGTACGGCAGCTTTTGTTGTGGTTAGATAATGCACTCATATTGTCATTATTATGTTTTTTGGCGTCGTTTAAATGTTGTTTTATACGTTTTCCCAGATATTGTTGTGTTTGGCCAATGTGCGATTTACCACATCCACAATCTGCTTGATACACTAAATTGGATTCAATATTCATTGGTATTTTATCTCTTAATTTTGAAAAAATAGTATTATATAAACTATTATGAGATGTTCCTACAACTTCAAAGTTAAAGTTTTTCAACAAGTGTTTTATTTGTTCGAAAAGACTTTTGACATAAGGTATAGTCATGTAAATTTTGTTGTTATTCTTCAATGTTGATTTTTCCAAGACAGTGTTTTCATTACTATAAATTTGTTGATTTACTAATTTACGTATAAAATTCTCTGGGTAGTTATTTTTTTGAAGAGTTTCAAAAAGTAAATTAAAATTTTTGTTATGAAATTTTGGATCAGAAAGGCTCAAAATTTTTTTAACCATAAGTGTAACGGTGTTTCTCTTATAAGATTGTGGTAGCCATGAATTAAAGTTCAAATATCTACCAGACCATGTTTTTTTATGGAACCAATCAGTTATTAATTTTCCATTACTTTGCCGATGTATCATCAGATCTAAAAATGGTAGGCAGCAATCAATTTCTGTTTCAAGCGTGAACTACAATTTATCGAAGGATTAGAAATGGTTTTGAAAAATTGTGAATTCACATATAATCAACAAGCATATAAGCAAATTTTTGGTAGTCCAATGGGCTCACCTGTTAGTCCATCTTGTGCTAATTTGATAATGGAATATGTTGAAGAAAATGTTTTAAATGATATGAACTTCAAACCACCCTTTTTCTTTAGGTATGTGGATGACATTCTAACTGCTTGTCCCAAAGACAAAGTACAAGAATTTCTCAATAAATTTAATAATTTTAACAACAATATCCAGTTCACGCTTGAAACAGAAATTAATTGCTGCCTACCATTTTTAGATCTGATGATACATCGGCAAAGTAATGGAAAATTAATAACTGATTGGTTCCATAAAAAAACATGGTCTGGTAGATATTTGAACTTTAATTCATGGCTACCACAATCTTATAAGAGAAACACCGTTACACTTATGGTTAAAAAAATTTTGAGCCTTTCTGATTCAAAATTTCATAACAAAAATTTTAATTTACTTTTTGAAACTCTTCAAAAAAATAACTACCCAGAGAATTTTATACGTAAATTAGTAAATCAACAAATTTATAGTAATGAAAACACTGTCTTGGAAAAATCAACATTGAAGAATAACAACAAAATTTACATGACTATACCTTATGTCAAAAGTCTTTTCGAACAAATAAAACACTTGTTGAAAAACTTTAACTTTGAAGTTGTAGGAACATCTCATAATAGTTTATATAATACTATTTTTTCAAAATTAAAAGATAAAATACCAATGAATATTGAATCCAATTTAGTGTATCAAGCAGATTGTGGATGTGGTAAATCGTACATTGGCCAAACACAACAATATCTGGGAAAACGTATAAAACAACATTTAAACGACGCCAAAAAACATAATAATGACAATATGAGTGCATTATCTAACCACAACAAAAGCTGCCGTACAAATCTACCCCTGCAAAATTTTAAAATTTTGGATAAAGAAAAAAATTTAAATAAGCGAAGAATTTTAGAAATGATTCGTATCAAACAACATAATAATTGTATGAATATACAAACTGATACGGATTTTCTTCATAATACATACGATTTTGTTCTACAAAATTAAAAAATTAAACATCATGGAGCTTTTACTACTTTACATTTTCTATTTTCTAATTTTTTTTCATTGTATTATTGTTTTGTATTTTCTTTCATTATTTTTTATATAGTAAGCTTTTTCTTTTTCGATTGTTAGTTTTTCATAATAAGTTTTTCATGTGTCAATTTGTTGTTTATTTTTTGTATCCGAATTTTTTATTAAATGTTATCCCTGAAGATGGTTTTTTGAAAACCGAAACAATTGTTGGATAAACAGTTTAAGAAATATTGTTTTATTTATTGGCTTTAACCGAAAAATTTATTATTTACATATATATATATATATATATATATATATATATATATATATATATATATATATATATATATATATATATATATATATATATATATATATATATCACTGGCGGGCGGTACGAAGAAAGCAGGGTCATACCTGCTTACCCAAACAAAATTTAAAATAGTCTTAACAAAAATTTAAATTAATTAAAAGAATATAAAAACATTCTAAATCGATTAATAATATCATTTATTTATTAACGATTATTCTAATGTCTAATATTCCAAAAATCTATACTTACATGTCAGCCTTTTTGAATTTTCAACACTCCAAATCTAAAATGCACATTTAAATAAAATATAAAAAAAATTTTGTTTTTTGGCAGATTTTATCTATTTTTACACACTTTTTTACACACTTTTATTTAACTTGACTCTTGAGAGCTTTGATGGGTGGAATTTTGTGATTCATTTTTCAGTAACTTCCCATTATGTGATTGATCCCAAATTGAAAAGACAAGTTTGTTGAAGCAGTCAGTACGTATTTCTAAAACTTTTAAAGCAAAAAACTTTATAAATCTGAAGAAAAAAAATTCAAATTTTTCTTCATTCTGAAAGACCTTAAAGAATTGCACTGAAATCCTCATCCTCTGGTTGACTCATTTAGAGCGAAGGAATTTTGGTAATACTGTGTATATCATTATAATCATAGACATCATACATGTTTGTGTCATTTCATATGGATGAAAGGCCTTACATTATAAATAATGTACACAAAAAAAATAAAAGTATGACATTTCGTTAAAAGCTTATAGACCTTTTTTCTTAAAGTTCAAATCGTTATTTTGGTGTATTTGACAGATTACATACAGCAATGATAATTAAAAATCAGTTATTATGTATGAAAATATGAAAATCCATAAGATCTGAATGCCCATTTACCGCGCTGAAATTTTGCTCATACTGAGTATCTCATTATAATAGAGGACATATTACACATTTTTGTCATTTTTATATGAAAAAATGGCCTTAAATTGTAAATAATTGTAGTTTTTCGAAAATTTTAAATAATTGTTATTTCTTCTAAATCCAGATTTTTTTGTGTTCTCGTTAAGTTTTTTTTACTATAGTTGCATAATTATTATTTTTTCAATACATTTTAATACATAATTAATGATTTCTAATTATCATTGCTGTATGTAATCTGTCAATTACATACAGTAATATAACGATTCGAATTTTAAGGAAAAAGCTCTATAATACAGACCTTTTTTCCGAAAAAAACTTGACATTTGGGCGAAATCTCATATTTAATAATTAATGTACAACTTAAAATTAATACAATGAGCAAAGAAACGTACTAAAATTTTACACTGGATGTTTAAATAACGTTATAGTGCAATTAACCTTATTAAAATTACTTTAAATTTCAAAGAATATTAAATTTTCGGTAAGTGATTTAATTGCTAGTTTTACCTATGGTGTATTTTTCTGTGAAATAATGTGGTTAACTTATTTGTAGGTAAAATTATATAACTAAAAACTCTAAAATTAAAAAATTAAAAAATAAATAAAAAAAATTTAAAAAACACACTTTTTGAAAAACGAACTAAAAAGCAGAAAATAAATTTTGCATTAACACCAGCGTTATGTCTTTTATAATTATATTTCCTTTGAAATTGTTAGAAGAAAAAATATTTAAATGGTATTTAACACATCTTAGCATAGATGCAAATATTAAATTTTTGACTAATTTAAAATGCTAATTTTCGATTGACAAACAGTCTTCCGTTCCCATTTGTTACATAAAATAAAAGTGGGTGGCGCATTCAGAAACGAAAGGGAATAAACGTTGGTAGTCTCTCTTGTTAGAGATTAACATAGAATACATTTGTTCCTTTTCTATATTAACGTATGCGTCACCCACTTTTATTTTATGTAACAAATGGGAACGGAAAACTGAAATACCATTTAAATATTTTTTCTTCTAACAATTTCAAAGGAAATATAATTATAAAAGACATAACGCTGGTGTTAATGCAAAATTTATTTTCTGCTTTTTAGTTCGTTTTTCAAAAAGTGTGTTTTTTAAATTTTTTTTTTATTCTTTGGTCATCAGCAAAATTTCTGCTTTCAATTGCTATGTATTAGTTTGACTTCCTTAGAAGTTGTATTGAAAAACAAACAATTAAAGTCCCAATAAAATGTGTGAAAATAAGCAGAAGATAATTCTGCTTTTAAAGTTTTTTCTTTGTGTGCATTTTGTAACACAAGTTTTTTGGTTTTGTCGTATGAGCGAATATAAAGAAAATTGTTTGTTAGTTTTTTCCTGATAAGATTGAAATTATTTTTAATCTATTTGTTGTGTTATTAAAATTAATAATATTATTAATTTATAGTTTTGATGGGTGTAATATTTCGTTTATTAAAATGGTGCAACCATTAAATAATATAGTTTCCATTGGTTTAAAATTTAAATGATGAAATTATTCGATCTTTCATTGAAGGTTTTTTATGTATGTTTCTTGAAAACGGCTCATTAGATTTAGATGATTTAAATTGTATTCTGTTAAGGTAGACTCCCAAGTGGTCAATTTTTTTATGACGTGAAAAATACCGTTTTTCTATGATAGCAGAGGAAAAGTTTATTTCCAAACAGGCTTAATCCCCTGTGAAAATGAGTTTTTTCCTCTAGTGTAAAAAGAATAGCAAATTGTAGTTGCTATGTTATTTTCATATAATTTTAAAACAAAGCAACCATATGTAAAAATAGAATATGACTTTTGAATGTTATTTTTTCGATTTCTAATTTAATAAATTCTAATAAATATCGTTTTTCTATGCGAAAATTAAAGTCAACTCACTAGTGTAAAAAAATAACAAATTATAGTTGCTATGGTTTTTCATATAATTTTACAAAGTATTTTAAACAACGTAACCATGAAAAAATAGAATATGAATTTTGAATGTTTTGTTGTCGATTTCTAACTCTATGATTTATAGTAAATATCGATTATATATTACTATCATAGAAAAAATTGCATTTCCTACGCGAGATAAAAACGTTTTTCGTTCGTCAACATGTTTCACTTGACGCTAGCGCGTCTCGTGAACAAATGTTTACTCACGAAAAAAACAATGTTTTCATCTCGTAGGAAAATATACTATTATATATTTACTATCATAGAAAAAATTGTATTTCCTACGTGAGATAAAAACATTTTACGATCGTGAAATTGTCCCACTGGACGTTAACGGCTCTCGTGAACAAATTTTCACTCACAAAAAGCAGCGTTTTCATCTCTTGTAGCAAAATGTATTATTTTCAGAAAATTGGAAAAACTATACATATTTTTTATGTATTTTCGCCGATTTCTCGAAAACAGCTCACTCGATTGTATTCAAATGTATTCTATTAAGATAGATGCCGAGGTCGTCCCATATATTTATATTACGTGGAAAACGGTCGTTGCTCAGGAAATTGAAAAAAAATATATTTTTAATGTATTTTCGCCGATTTCTTTGAAACAGCTTAATCTATTTGGACGGTTTGAGTTGTATTTAATTGATATAGATGCCGAAATGGTCCTAAATTCCTTTTTGTGACAGAAAATATCCCCTTTTTCAAAAATATGATAAAACCATGTTTGTTAGATTTTCATCGATGAATGCTTGCCGCGATTTTAAGTTATTACTTCAAAAACACTTTCTTAGCCGCCTTTTGATTTTATGACAACACAAAATGAAAAAATAAATAAACTCTTTTAAAAAAATAAAACCGGCTTCAGATAGAGGTACAAAAAAGTGAAAAATAACTCAATTGTGCCTTTTAGAGACAAAAATACGTATAAATTTTGATTAATTTAATTTAATTATACTTAGTTTCATACAAAAAATTACGCTTTTAAACAAAGATATTATATTGTAAAAGTAATTTTTTTATAATAGCTTTTATATTATGAAATTTATTTTCAATACAAAATGTTCGAAGTCGGTACCACCATTGACATCTCATGTGTAATGAAGTGCCTCTCAAGATGATAATGGGAGGGGCTTAGTAGGAAGCGTACCTAGTTTTGATGTATTGCCGTTCGACTTAGTCTCAATCATCGTGGATAAGAGATAGTATAAACCTGCTGCTTCAACACAAATGCAGAAGTGTACGCAATTTTTGTAATAGATCAGAAATGGAAACAAATACAAGTGTGAAAAAGAGACTCTGGCGACCCCCTTCTACGAAAGAACCGCGGTCGGCACGTTCAACCCCCTCGTTCGCTGACATACGCTCACACACACACACACACACACACACACACACACACACACACACACACACACACACACACACACACACACACACACACACACACACACACACACACACACACACACACACACACACACACACACACACACACACACACACACACACACACACACACACACACACACACACACACACACACACACACACACACACACACACACACACACACACACACACACACACACACACACACACACACACACACACACACACACACACACACACACACACACACACACACACACACACACACACACACACACACACACACACACACACACACACACACACACACACACACACACACACACACACACACACACACACACACACACACACACACACACACACACACACACACACACACACACACACACACACACACACACACACACACACACACACACACACACACACACACACACACACACACACACACACACACACACACACACACACACACACACACACACACACACACACACACACACACACACACACACACACACACACACACACACACACACACACACACACACACACACACACACACACACACACACACACACACACACACACACACACACACACACACACACACACACACACACACACACACACACACACACACACACACACACACACACACACACACACACACACACACACACACACACACACACACACACACACACTCATTCACACCCCTTTATCATTAGGAAAAGAAGTAATAAAACAAATTTACTCACCCCATGATTAAATCCCGACCTCCTATCCTGATTGTATCAGCCTTTCATCAGCACGTTGGTCACGTTGGATAATTCCCGAAGATGTTTGAATATCAAAAAGGTTGTATAAAGTTGTATGTGAAAACGTTGTATAAAATGTTAAGTAGAATCGTTCACTAAACTTGCAATCAACAGCGTTGAATAATTTTGTATTTATAAACGTTGAATGCCAGGATAGGTAGAAACGTTAATTAAAATTGCAATCGTTGGATAATTTTGTTGAATAAAACGTTAAATAGGAACGTTAGATGAACTTGCAATCATCCGCGTTAAACAATTTTGTACGTATAAATGTTGAATAAAATGTTAAGTCGAAACGTTAAACAAACTTGCAATCAACAGCGTTGAATAATTTTGTATTTATAAACGTTGAATACCAGGATAAGTAGAAACGTTAATTAAAATTGCAATCGTTGGATAATTTTGTTGAATAAAACGTTAAATAGGAATGTTAGATGAACTTGCAATCATCAGCGTTAAACAATTTTGTACGTATAAATGTTGAATAAAATGTTAAGCAGAAATGTTTAAACAAACTTGCAATCAACAGCGTTAAACAATTTTGTACTTATAAATGTTGAATAAAATGTTAAATCAAAACGTTAAACAAACTTGCAATCAACAGCGTTGAATAATTTTGTATTTATAAACGTTGAATACCAGGATAAGCAGAAACGTTAAACAAACTTGCAATCATCAGCGTTAAGTAGAAACGTTAAAAATGATGATGTTGTTGAATCCAAAGGATAAGTATAAACGTTGTATCTGGTTGTAAACATAAGCGCCGAATCAATTTATAATCACCGGTGAGTATGGTAACAATTATAGCAATTACAGCCGAATACGTTGAAATGCAATGGTTGCAGGATGCGTTGAAATCAAAGAAAAATGTAATAAATTGCACCAATACCAGTCAAATTATTTGTTGAAATCGAACGGTAATAACCCGTATCAATGACTGCGAAGCAATACGTGGAAAGGCAATGGTTGCCGTATGCGTTGAAATCCAAAAAAATGTATCAAATTGTACCAATACCAGTTAAATTATTCGGTGAAGTAGAACTGTAACAATTTTATATCAATGATGGTGAGGCAACACGGTAAAAGGTAATTGTTGACGTATGCGTTGAAATCCAAAAAAAAAATGTAACAAATTGTACCAATACCAGTTAAATTATTCGGTGAAGTAGAACTGTAATAAGTTTATATCAATGATGGTGAGGCAACACGGTAAAAGGTAATTGTTGACGTATGCGTTGAAATCCAAAAAAAAGTGTAATAAATTGTACCAATACTAGTTAAATTATTCGTTGAAGTGGAACTGTAATAATTGGTATCAACGATTGTGGAGCCATGCGTTGAAAGGTGATTGTTGCCGGATGCGTTGAAGTCCAAAAAATGTAATAAATTGTACCAATACTAGTTAGATCACTCGTTGAAGTGGAACTGTAATAATTGGTATCAACGATTGTGGAGCAATGCGTTGAAAAAATGTAACAAATTGCACCAATACCAGTTTCACGCTTCTACGTGAATCACTCTGCAAAATTCTACGCAAACCTCAATTTGATAAATTTTCCGTGATGTTTCATAAACTTGTTCGCACGAGACTAAAGAATTTTCGGTTAAACAGCATAAACTCGTATTCTTTGTCATACATGAGCCAGAAGGCACTACCGTAATCAGCATATAAATTTTTTTTTTTTTTCAAATTTTTGGTTGAATTTTACTATGAGCGGAATCACCGTTAACACCAATTAAAAAAAACAACTGACCCTTAGACGTTAGTTCATATTGATTTTAATGACAATAATTTGACACAAATGTTTAGACATTAGAACATAATCATTTTTAATTATACTAATTACAAAGGTTGAGACATTTTTATAAAAAAAAAATCGATTCAAAATTTCATAATTTACCACAAATGTACAGACATTAGAAAATATTAATTTAACACAAATGTACGGACATTAACAAATATTCATTTTTTTTGTTTAAATATAATAATTCACCACAAAGGTTGAAATCTTTGATAATATTCGTTTAGTTATGAACAAATTACCACGAATGTTAATTGAATTTACTTTAAAGGACGTCAACAAACATATATGATTTTTTTTGTTGTTTTATATTTTTGTTTAGGGATCCGGAGGCATCGCACTCCTAGGTGACTTGCAAAATCATGACCAGCATAGATCTTGTTACTTCCGTTACTTTTGCTAACCTTTACTTTAGTGAATCAGTAACTCAAACAAAAATTTTGTAAAGGAACGGGATAAACTCGTTTGCGCGAATCGTTCAAGCTTTAAGAGCCACAATATAATATCATCGATTGTACAACTTACGGTTATAAATGTCTCCAGGAGCCGTACCTCGGATCTTGTAGAATATATTGAGAACTAGGTTTTAATAAATTAACACTAAATTTAGTATATTTGACACTCACGAACATGTAAAAAAATTATTTTATTTATTTTAATCTGGTCGTTTAGTGACCACACCATATTTTTCAAAGAAATAAACACAGAATGACAGCAAAATAAAATCAGACTAAGAGGGAGAACAATTAACAGTGGCTTATTATATAGCCAAAATTTTTAGTCTCGAAATCACTCGAATACAGTGTTTTAGATGTAACATAATTAATTTCCATCAAGTTTTCAATTATTGGGAACTTTTTATAGTTATACAAAAACTGTTTGTTATTTGATATTATTGCACAAAAATATTTTTGTGATACAAAGCATTTCCGATACTTCAATAACATTTATCATGAAATTTAAAATGAATCAAATGCAAGTTCGATCGATGTTATGATGTTTAGGTATTACAAAACTACAATCTACTATATCAGTACAGTGAAGTTCAGTTCAATAACGGAAAGATTGTTTGAAGCAAAATATTCATACAAAGATAAAGCAAATGTTTAACAAAGCAAAATAGTAATTCTTTGTATGTTGACGATTGGAAAAATACGCACAGCTGTTATGAGGTTTGAAAACTTCATTGTTTAATTACGGTTGGTGTTTAGAAAATTCAAATTCAAGTAGTATATTGAAAATAATCGAATGGAAACGTAGCGCGCGTCAATTTTAGGGGGTTGTAAGATTAAAGTTTAATGTTTATATAGATAACATTTAAGGAAAATTATTAATTAATTCAAATTAATTAATATTATATTATATTAATTAACATATAAAACTAGTGTAATTGGTTCAATTTTTTTCTCAAATATGTTTGTCCCGCTATTGAAAATTTAAGTAAGTTTTAGGAAAAATAAGGAAATTATGGGTTACGGGGACTATAGAAATATGACTATTGAAGGTGAATGGATGGGAAACTATTACGAGCGGTACATGTTAATAAAAAAAATTGACAACTAATAAATCTGAGACTATACGAAAAATGTGTCTGTTAATGATGGAAAAAAAACTAATACCATCTACTTATGGTAATCACAAATGACACTAAAGAATCAGGAACTACAATACACCGTGTTCAAGCACTCTTCCAGGCTATCCATTACACATGCTTCGCATCGATTTCCAACAGTTTTGTACTACAAATAAATCTTATAATATAATAACTATTACAACTACTATAATAATTATAATAAAATATAAGTTTTATAATATAACATCTTTGTTTAAAAGTGTAATTTTCTGTAGTTAAGTATAATTAAATTAAATTAATCAAAATTAATATGTATTTTTGTCTCTAAAAGCCGCAATTGAGATATTGTTCACTTTTTTGTGCCTCTTTTGTTGTTTCTGAAGTCTGTTTCATTTTTTTTAAATGTTTATTTTATGTTCTAAAGAAAAGGGTATTTAAACCTACGATTGGTTATCATAATTTGAATAATTTTTTTAATGCCGTTAGTAAACACAAAGCCATATTATATTAATCAATAAATTTTTCAAATTATTCAGTAGTGTTATAATGTTGAAAGTGTTATCAATATATGATCAAGAATTCGACACATTTTTATAGGAACCCAAAGTATTTTTAGGCATTTTCAATCATATACAAAATGATTTGAGTGAATCAATAGGTGTTGATCTAAAAAACTCAAATTTTTTCGAAATCAAATATTGTTTATTTATTGCCATACTTCTTGATGAAACATCAGAAATTTCTTATAAGTCGCAGTTGTCTACAATAGGACGATTTGTAACTAAAACAGAAGAAGTTTTTGAAAGACTCTTAGCTTTTACAGATATTGGTGCAGACTGATCTGCCAAAACCTTATCACGTCATGCAATCAATACAATGGAAGAACAATCATGTGGCGATAAATTGAAAAATGGTCTGTTTTTACACACTTTTATTTAACTTGACTCTTGAGAGCTTTGATGGGTGGAATTTTGTGATTCATTTTTCAGTAACTTCCCATTATGTTATTAATCCCAAATTGAAAAGACAAGTTTGTTGAAGCAGTCAGTACGTATTTCTAAAACTTTTAAAGCAAAAAACTTAATAAATCTGAAGAAAAAAAATTCAAATTTTTTTTCATTCTGAAAGACCTTAAAGAATTGCACTGAAATCCTCATCCTCTGGTTGACTCATTTTGAGCGAAGGAATTTTGGTAATACTTTGTATATCATTATAATAATAGACATCATACATGTTTGTGTCATTTCATATGGATAAAGAGCCTTAAATTATAAATAATGAACACAAAAAAAATAAAAGTATGACATTTCGCTTAAAGCTTATAGACCTTTTTTCTTAAAGTTCAAATCGTTATTTTGGTGTATTTGACAGATTACATACAGCAATGATGTTTAAAAATCAGTTATTATGTATGAAAATATGAAAATTCATAAGATCTGAATGCCCATTTACCGCCCATTTTGCTCATACTGAGTATCTCATTATAATAGAGGACATATTACACATTTTTGTCATTTTTATATGAAAAAATGGCCTTAAATTGTAAATAATGAGTGATTTGTATTTCGAAAATTTTAAATAATTGTTATTTCTTCTAAATCCAGATTTTTTTGTGTTCTCGTTAAGTTTTTTTTACTATAGTTGCATAATTATTATTTTTTCAATACATTTTAATACATAATTAATGATTTCTAATTATCATTGCTGTATGTAATCTGTCAATTACATACAGTAATATAACGATTCGAATTTTAAGGAAAAAGCTCTATAATTCAGACCTTTTTTCCGAAAAAAACTTGACATTTGGGCGAACATATATATTTAATAATTTATGTACAACTTAAAATTAATACAACGAGCAAAGAAACGCACTTAAATTTTACACTGGATTTTTAAATAACATACTTACAATTGTTATAGTGCAATTAACCTTATTAAAATTACTTTAAATTTCAAAGAATATTAAATTTTCGGTAAATGATTTAATTGCTAGTTTTACTTATGGTGTATTTTCTGTGAAATAATGTGGTTAACTTATTTGTAGGTAAAATTATATAACTAAAAACTCTAAAATAAAAAAATAAATAAAAAAAATTTAAAAAACACACTTTTTGAAAAACGAACTAAAAAGCAGAAAATAAATTTTGCATTAACACCAGCGTTATGTCTTTTATAATTATATTTCCTTTGAAATTGTTAGAAGAAAAAATATTTAAATGGTATTTAACACATCTTAGCATAGATGCAAATATTAAATTTTTGACTAATTTAAAATGCTAATTTTCGATTGACAAACAGTCTTCCGTTCCCATTTGTTACATAAAATAAAAGTGGGTGGCGCATTCAGAAACGAAAGGGAATAAACGTTGGTAGTCTCTCTTGTTAGAGATTAACATAGAATACATTTGTTCCTTTTCTATATTAACGTATGCGTCACCCACTTTTATGTTATGTAACAAATGGGAACGGAAGACTGTTTGTCAATCGAAAATTAGCATTTTAAATTAGTCAAAAATTTAATATTTGCATCTATGCTAAGATGTGTTAAATACCATTTAAATATTTTTTCTTCTAACAATTTCAAAGGAAATATAATTATAAAAGACATAACGCTGGTGTTAATGCAAAATTTATTTTCTGCTTTTTAGTTCGTTTTTCAAAAAGTGTGTTTTTTAAATTTTTTTTATTTATTTTTTTTTTTTATATAATCTGCTTACCGTCTATCGAAACCCACCGCACGCCACTGATATATATATATATATATGTACATGATATATTTAATACAAATGTACATGTTTTGATAAATTAACAAAATCTGTGTGATGTTTGGATTCATTGGAAAGAAGTTTTAAGATGTTGAACATGAATGTCATGTCAATATGTCATTAACAAATTATTAATATAACTGATTGACATTAATATAAAGGTCAAGTTCAACTGGAAATTATTATTGAAATAAGGTCTTTAAATTATATAGTATATCTGGATTATGTTTATAATTTATATGGATATATGTTACCACACAAAGAGAAGTTATAATTTGGATCATCTAGTTTCAAGATACTTATTTAATATTTATATAGCGCGAATTACTTGCTATAAATTTACAGAAAATATGAATTACGGGTATTGTGAAAAAATCTAATAAATTAATTTTTTCATGGTTTGCTTATTTGAACAGTCCATTTATATGCAGTTCGGGCAAAGAAACCTTTGCATTCTTTCCCTATAACAATGAGTGATCGATTTATGAGTAATACTGTGAAAATAATATGTTTTAAGCATGATGCATATGATTTTATCTGAGCACTGTTTGTGTCGATATTTATAAAAACAACAAGATGAGCAACAGTGTGAAGATGTTGTAGGAAATCAAGATTTGGTCTTTACTTTCGGTCATCTACGTATAGCATGTTATTTAACGGAGTTTTGAAAAGAGCATAAAAGAGTATAGATGCAGTGCACCAAACTTGAAAACTGGTAATTTTTTTACATAAGTAATGCTCCATTATATTTCATATAGATTCAAATTTTTAGTACTAACCATAACCAATATTTATTCGTTCTCTTATTACCAAACACACATCAATCTTTTATAGCTGTTAAAATAACAAACCTTCTTGTTTCATGGTTACCCCCCGTATCCATGAAATTATAATTTTATCACTATGTTAACCTCATAAACTCAATATAATAATACCAATGTTATAAGATGAAAAAGCATTAAGAATAAATAAAATTAAAATAAAAGAGTGGTTGTTGTACAGCAAATGTTAGATCATGTTATCTTTTCATTTAGTCTGATAATAAATTAACGAATAAAGTATGAATGTTAGTTATTTACTTTAATTTAATGTTTGAAAATTGGTTTAATTCTAGATGTTATTTAAATGTATTTATGTCACTGTATCTATATAATTCACTAGAATGAAATTTGAACAGAGTTTGAATAAATTAGGATTTTTTGGGTATCGAAAGTTCAAAATTTTACGTTCACATCGTGCTACCTGGATAACACTAAAAGAATTAGGTATGGTATAGTGGACAAATGCAGAGAAAACTTCATATCACAGCAAGTCATTGACGCCTTAAAAGCAATACCATTCCAGCTCTTGCCTCTATTTTAGAACCGGTTTGTAGCAGACGTCTGTCTGTTAACAATCATAGGGCTCGCATGTAAAATTATAAACCGTATATAACAAGGTTTTTCTGAACCTCTGAAATTTGAGTTGAGCGACGGGTTAACCTAATATTACACAGTATTTTCAAATGTTTGAAAAGTGTGATCATTGATCAATTTCGAAATATTAGTTTGCATGTTACCGGGATTTCCCAGTCGGGAATTCACGGGAAATTAGCTATTTTAACTATTCCCGATTTCCGGGATTTTTATATCAATTTCCCGGGATTTCCCGTATAGTTTAGTTAGAATTAAATAAAATTAAACGGATATATATTTATTGTTTATTATATAAACTATATAATATATATAATATAAACTATTGTGCTGGCATAAATGCACTAACAAATCGAAACAGAAAAAAAATCGATTTGCTGTAAATTACGATTTTGGTTTTCATGATTTTGGTTTCATGATGACAAAAATTAATTCAATTACATTTTGCCACTCGTCCAATTAAGTATAAAAATTGTTAAACATTATATTCAATAAAAATTGTTAAACATTATGTTCAATAAATATTGTGATAAAGTATTCCTGAGTTTAGTTTTTGTGTACTACATTAAATTCATAAAATACGTTTACGTTTATATGTAAACATAATAGTGGTGACCCCTTTAACACGTAAAAACATATCACAAGTTACAAACTTTTTAATATCAATAAAGTATTTTAACACTGAACTTGAAGTTTTTAAAATAGTTAAAACTATTATTACAAAACCGAGTTTATGCTCACTCGATTAACAAGCCAGATCGCAGAAACAAAATTGGAGCTGTGCACATGTAAAACGACCTGAAGGTCGTAAAATACACGACACTGGTGGTTCCAGTAAATTTAAGGCTTTGACCTTTGGCTTGGTGCTGTTCAAAACAGTGCCAGATAAAAGGTACGTGTTGAAATAAAATATACTTTTTCCTCCAAAAGTTTTGCTGTTTTCGTGAAAATATTTCAGATTAGTGTTACAATTTCAACAAATCGCATTCATCGGACGAGTAATATTCTAAACAGCTTCCGTTATATGCATCAAATTATAAAAAAAATGAAATCGAAATAAATCAATTTTGGATTGTGTACAATGTACATGCAGTGTGATATTCTTATAACATTTGGATAAGCGGTACATATATTTCTACAAAGCTGTTATTTCATATCTTACAAACATTTTTTTTTGGAAGTTTCAACATGGAATTTGATAAGCAAGATTTTTATACAATTGGCGAATATCATTAAATTATGTTAAATGAATTAACATACATCGTCAAAGGAAATCGTAAATTTTAAATTGTTTTCGTTTCTATTGATTTGTGTTTGCCATCATATCACTCACATCAATCAGCGCTTTTATATATAGCGGTATAATATACAGCTAGCTTGAATACAAGATTTTTTTTTTCATAAGCGAAAAAAATTTATTTACATTTAAAGAATTACTTTACATTTAAAGAATTATTTATTGCAAGATTTATACTAAAATAAGTTTGAAATACGAAAATATTGTATTACATATATTCAAACATTTTTTATTAACTCTGTTAAAATTATAATTTTTTTTAAACAAAAAAAAAATCATGAGTGATACGGAA
Organism: Diogma glabrata; assembly: GCA_963693315.1. Lineage (NCBI taxonomy): Eukaryota > Metazoa > Arthropoda > Insecta > Diptera > Cylindrotomidae > Diogma > Diogma glabrata. Next base: position 259,246,483 of record OY856187.1, on the reverse strand, counting down.
AATGAAGCGAGCCAAAATGAACATAAAAAAGTCCAAGCGGCACGTAGAAATAAGTAGATTTCGAGATCAGACAGTTTTGTGTGCCAGTAGAATCTGATGTATCAGATTAGTTTAAACAAAACCAAGTAATTTCAAACAGATATCGAACAAATTTTAAAAAGAAAATTAGCTACCTACAAGTAAAATTATATCTATCCAATTTTGCAACAAACAAATATCAAATCTACCACAGAACATGTGTGTGACAATTTATGACACAAACCTACTCTATATCATATGTCGTGCAATTACTGCAAAATATCAAAATAGTTTATTTTTAAGAAAAAAAATTGATTTCTTCTATTAAAATCTTTTATTTTTTTACTGTTATAAGGTTGACATTGACTGTTATAAGGCTTTTGGAAATTGTAGTTGGGGATTGTTGCAAACTTTTTTGTTGAAGCCAACAAGTCAAAAACCTCTAACTGCAGAGGTTTATATTTATAAAAAAAAAATTTTCCACAGATTCTAAATTTATGAAGATTTTAAAAATATTAGTATCCAAACGGCCGTTATAACGGATTAAAAAAACCACTTTTTTTTTAGTATAAAGCCTATAGTTCCTTAACCATGTGTCAGATTTTTCTGATTTATGAACCTGTCCAAGATATTAATAAAACACACATTTTTAAGAAAGGTTTTTTGATCTGGCTCTACAAATGCAACCGCGAGAGCGCCGGTTGATTCAAACGCATTTTGTGTTTTACAAGCTTTTTTGTTGGAGCCGCTCACTCAGAAACCTCCAACTACAGAGGTCTTTTTTTTAAAAGAAACTGATTAAAAAGGTTTCAAAGATTCTAAATTTATGAAGTTTTTAAAAATATTAGAATCCAAACGGCCGTTATAACGGATCTAAAAAACAGAGTTTTTTTCTAGTATAAAGCTTCTAGTTTCTTAACCATGTGTTGGATTGGGCTGATTTACGAACTAGTCCAAGATATTAGTAAAACGCACATTTTGAAAAAGGTTTTTTGATCTGGCCTTATAAATGCGACCGTGAAAGTGCCGGCTGTTTCAAAAAAAAATTTTTTTTTGCAATTTTTTTTGTTGGAGCCGCTCACTCAGGAACCTCTAACTGCAGAGGTCTATTTTTAAAAAAAATTGATAAAAAAACTCCAAAGATTCTAAATTTGTTAAATTGTTTGAAATATTAGTATCCAAACGGCCGTTATAACGGTTTCAAAAAATCGATTTTTTTCAGAAAAAAGCCTCTAGTTTCTTAACCACGTGTCGGATTTTGCTGATTCACGAACTTGTCCAAGATATTATTAGAACACACAAGTACAGAAAATTTTTTTAATCTACCCCAACAAATGCGACCGTGAGAGTGCCGGTCGTTTTCGTTATATCTCATATCGTTAAAATATATATATATATATATATATATATATATATATATATATATATATATATATATATATATATATATATATATATATATATATATATATATATATATATATATATATATATATATATATATATATATATATATATATATATATATATATATATATATATATATATATATATATTGTAATAAACTTCGTCCAGAATGGGTTAATTTTATTTACTCATTCATGAATTAAAAGTTAACTCCTTTTTCAATCTTTTACTTGTATTGCAAATTGTATTGCATAAATTAATGTAAATTAAATTTGTTATACAAATGTTTACATTAATTAAAAGAAGTTACCTAATACATTTTGCATAAATTAAATTTGAGTTCGCTAATACAAATGCAAGTATGAATGAAAACAGGTGTGGCCTCTTCAAGATGTACAGACTACGTAGTATTGATTTCTAGTGGATTATAGAAGTTTCGATTTATTTATTTTTCGATATAAATAAGCAAACAAAAATATCAGATAGTCAGTTTTACTTTTGCAATTAAAAGTGTTTTACAAATATTCGAAAGTATAAGGAATAATCGGTGGTACTTGAGCCTGGGTACTAATAGTAAAAGAATCTGAACTTAATGGAATAGTAAATACAGATTTTACGATTCCGAATATTGTTGATTCAAATTGTGGAAAAGCGGTGAAGTTTATGGTACATAAATTGGAGACCCTGGAATTTATTGTAAGGAAAACGGAAGCTGCTGTAATTTGATGACAAATAAAGTTTGAGTTTCTGTTAACTAAAGATCTGTCTTTTACTGTCGTGTTTGTTCAATAATCTAAAAGGACCAACGAAGAGTCGTTACAGTGGTGTCAGAAGTGGGATTATTGAAACAATGGTCAAGACAGTAAATATTAGTGATCTCAGCCAGACCCAGCTGAAGGACGAGTTGAGAAAAAGGAATGCTCCAATCCACGGAACGAAGGCAGAACTTGCATTCCGGCTGCGTAAAATTTTAGAAGAAGCAGGTGAAAACACAGAGGTCATAGAAATAGAGCCGGAGGAAGCTCCGGTCCAGAATCTCCCAGCAATTGATCCGATGATGGTGTTGATGAAAGAAATGATGGCACAGCAGCAACAACAACTTGCTGATATGATGGCCAAACAAGGAAAAAACCAACAACAACAATTTGCTGATATGATCGCCAAACAAGGAAACAATCTGATGGCCCGACAAGAGAAACTGGCAGCTGATATGATGGCAAAGCAAGAAAGTCTACGTGAAGTAATCGAGTCACGTGTATCCAGCGCGGAGGTAAAAATCAACCACATGGAAAGGGAGCTGCGGAAAGTTACCGAAGAACATGAAGAGAAATTACGCAATCTTTCGAGTGAATTCCGCCAAGAAATAGCACAAGTGAAGTCTGGTAACATAATCAATCCACCAACTACTTCAGCTCCAGCTAGAGTGAAAACACCCGTATTTGATGGATCTACATCGTACCAGATATTTAAGATGCAATTTGAGATAGCAACAACTGGGTTCGATCACCAGCAAAAAGCAAATGCGCTTATATTGGCATTGAAGGGACCTGCTGCTGAAATTTTGCAGACACTATCAGCGACAGAACGTGATTACAGCAAGATTATGGAGGCCTTAGAAGTAAAATATGGGGAAAGTCATATGCAAGCTCTCCATCGCATGCAACTCAAGACACGAAAACAAGGAGTCAGCGAAACTTTGCCAGAATTAGAGACTGACATTGTGAGACTGGTTAATCTGTCGAGATGTGCAAATGAGAAATCAGCTATATCTAAGCGGGAAGAAACTACCAACGGAAGTCTTAGCATTGGCTCTACAAATGGAAGCTGGAAAAAGAACGCTTGCCTTAGATAGAGTACGTAAGATGGAAGTTTCTGAAGAGCCACTAAAAGCAGCGCTTGATGAGGTGATCATGCTTGTCAAAAAGTTGGAAGATAAGCCTGAACGAAATCAACGAAGAAGAGCTAGCAGAGTGAGATGCTGGAATTGTGGACAGTTAGGGCACATTAGACGGGAATGCAAAACACTAATAGCTGCAAAAGAAGGAGTAGTTCCAGGCCGGTTGATGAACCTTTCAAACAAGCAAGTGGATGTCAAAAAGGAAGGAGATTGCCGCGTTGAACACCGGAAGAGAAGGATACACGGTAACGCTGAAGATCTTTCAAGAAGACACTGTGTTGAGGAGCGCAAGTCATGTAGCAGGACTGTGAGAAATAAGGCAACGAAAGTCAAACAAATTAAGTTCCAAACTCCTGAAGATTGGTGTACCGAAGCAATGAAGAGAGAGCAGCAAAAGGATCCAGCTATGGCACCGATATTGAAATGGAAAACCGAAGGAAGGCGACCGGAGTGGAAAGAGGTAGCACCTTTAAGTACGGAGGTGAAATGCTACTGGGCGCAATGGGACTCACTAATTATGGACAACGGGATACTAAAAAGAAAATGGGAGTCCGCTGATGGAAAGAAAGTGTTAGAGCAACTGGTGCTGC
>OY856187.1:259085371-259242371 GCA_963693315.1 Diogma glabrata | reverse complement strand
ACAGTAAATATTAGTGATCTCAGCCAGACCCAGCTGAAGGATGAGTTGAAGAAAAGGAATGCTCCAATCCATGGAACGAAGCAGAACTTGCATTCCGGCTGCGTAAAGTTTTAGAAGAAGCAGGCCAAAACACAGAGGTCATAGACATAGAGCCGGAGGAAGCTCCGGTTCAGAATGCTCCAGCGATTGATCCGATGATGGTGTTGATGAAAGAAATGATGGACCGACAAGAGAAACAGGCAGCAGAACAAAAAGTTCTGGCAGCAGAACAAAAAGCACAGCAACAACAACAAAAAGTAGAGCAACAACAACAACTTGCTGATATGATGGCCCGACAAGAAAAACAGGCAGCAGAACAAAAAGTAGAGCAACAACAACAATTTGCTGATATGATTGCCAAACAAGGAAACAACCAACAACAACAACTTGCTGATCTGATGGCCCGACAAGAGAAACAGGCAGCAGAACAAAAAGTAGAGCAACGACAACAATTTGCTGATATGATGGCGAAGCAAGAAAGTCTACGTGAAGTAATCGAGTCACGTATATCCTGTGCAGAGGTGAAAATCAACAACATGGAAAGGGAGCTGCGGACAGTTACCGAAGAACAAGAGAAATTACGCAAACTTTCGAGTGAATTACGCCAAGAAATAGCACAAGGGAAGTCAGGTAACATGATCAATCCATCAACTACTTCAGCTCCAGCTAGAGTAAAAACACCCACATTTGATGGATCTACATCGTATCAGATATTTAAGATGCAATTTGAGATTGCAACAACTGGGGTTGATCACCAGCAAAAAGCAAACGCGCTTATATTGGCATTGAAGGGACCTGCTGCTGAAATTTTGCAGACACTATCAGCGACAGAACGTGATTACAGCAAGATTATGGAGGCCTTAGAAGTAAGATACGGGAAAATTCATATGCAAGCTCTCCATCGCGTGCAGCTCAAGACACGAAAACAAGGAGTCAGCGAAACCTTGCAAGAATTAGAGGCCGACATTGTGAGACTGGTTAATCTGTCATATCCGAACTATAACGATGAACATCGAGACGAATTGGCAGCTGATACATTTATCAATGCTCTTCGAGATGTGCAAATGAGAAATCAGCTGTATCTAAGCGGGAAGAAATTACCTGCGGAAGTCTTAGCATTGGCCCTGCAAATGGAAGCTGGAAAAAGAGCGTATGACTCAGGTAGAGCACGTAAGATGGAGGTTGCTGAAGAGCCACTAAAAGCAGCGCTTGAGGAAGTGATCATGCGTGTCAAAAGTTTGGAAGATAAGCCTGAACAAAATCAACGAAGAAGATCCAGCAGAGTAAGATGCTGGAATTGTGGACAGTTAGGGCACATCAGACAAGAATGCAAAACACGAGTAGCAGCAAAAGAAGGAGTAGTTCCAGTCCGGTTGATGAATCTTTCAAACAAGCAAGTGGATGTCAAAAAGGCAGGAGATTTCCACGTTGAACACCGTAAGAAAGGGATACATTGTAACGCTGACGATCTTTCAAGAAAACCCTGTATTGAGGAGCGCAAGTCATGTAGCAGGACTGAGAGAAGTCAAGCAATGAAGGTGAAACAAATTAAGTTCCAAACTCCTGACGATTGGTGTACCGAGGCATTTAAAAGAGAGCAGCTCAAGGATCCAGCTATGGCTCCAATATTGAAATGGAAAACTGAGGGAAGGCGACCGGAGTGGAAAGAGGTCGCACCTTTAAGTACGGAGGTGAAATGTTACTGGGCGCAATGGGACTCACTATTTATGGACAACGGGATATTAAAAAGAAAATGGGAGTCCGCTGATGGAAAGAAAGTGTTGGAGCAACTGGTGTTGCCATCAAGTCGAGTGGAAGAGGTACTGGGAAGGCTGCATGGAAGTATTTCTGGAGGACACCTGGGAGTCAATAAAACCCTGGCTAAAGTAAGGGAGAGGTTTTATTGGGTAAGGTATCGTACCGACGTGGAGCAATGGTGTCGGCGATGCGATACTTGTGCAGCGAGCAAAGGACCAAAAACTAGAACTCGAGGAGAGATGCAACAGTACAATGTGGGTGCCCCAATGGAGAGAATTGCTATAGACATCGCGGGGCCATTTCCGGAAACGACAAAAGGTAACAAATACATCATGGTGGTCATTGATTACTTTACAAAATGGCCGGAAGCTTATGCAATACCGAACCAGGAAGCAGTTACGGTCGCGGAAACATTAGTCAATGAATGGGTTTGCAGATATGGAACACCGCTCGAATTGCATACCGACCAGGGAAGGAATTTCGAATCTCAACTGATGGAAGAGCTGTGCAGAACACTCGGCATTAGAAAAACACGAACTATACCTATGAACCCGCAGTCAGATGGCATGGTAGAACGATTCAACCGAACCATGGAAGAACATTTGTCAAAGGTAGTAGAAGCCAACCAAAGAAATTGGGACAAGGATCTTCCGTTATTCTTGATGGCCTATCGTAGCGCAGTGCACGATACGACAAATGAAACGCCAGCGAATATCATGTTCGGAAGAGAACTACATCTTCCTAGTGACATCGAGTTTGGCATCCCTGGAGGTCTGGTATCCACGAAAACAGATTATGTGGGACAACTAAGGGAGAAGATGAATAAAATCCATCAGCAGGTTCGAGACCACATTAAGATTGCCAGTGACAAAATGAAAACCAGGTATGACATAAATGCAAATAGTGGCGGTTTTCAAGAAGGAGAATTGGTATGGCTATACAACCCCAGAAGAACTAAGGGAAGATCACCCAAGCTGCAGCCAGATTGGGAAGGCCCATATAAAATAATCAAACGAATTAATGATGTCATCTACCGCATACAAAAGGGACCCCGTACCAAGATGAAAGTGATACATCTGCAAAGGTTGGCACCGTACCAAGGTAACAGCACCAATGCGATATCTGATATTGTTCGGGACGAACAAAACTAAATGGAGGGCAATGTAATAAACTTCGTCCAGAATGGGTTAATTTTATTTACTCATTCATGAATTAAACGTTAACTCCTTTTTCAATCTTTTACTTGTATTGCAAATTGTATTGCATAAATTAATGTAAATTAAATTTGTTATACAAATGTTTACATTAATGAATTAAAAGGAGTTACCTAATACATTTTGCATAAATTAAATTTGAGTTCGCTAATACAAATGCAAGTATGAATGAAAACAGGTGTGGCCTATTTCAGATGTACGGACTACGTAGTATTGATTTCTAGTGGATTATAGAAGTTTCGATTTATTTATTTTTCGATATAAATAAGCAAACAAAAATATCAGATAGTCAGTTTTACTTTTGCAATTGAAAATGTTTATAAATATTCGCAAGTTTAAGGAATAATCGGTTGTACTTGAGCCTGGGTACTAATAGTAAAAGAATCTGAACTTAGTGGAATAGTAAATACAGATTTTACGATTCCGAATATTTTTGATTCAAATTGTGGGAAAGCGGTGAAGTTTATGGTACATAAATTGGAGACCCTGGAATTTATTGTAAGGAAAAACGGAAGCTGCTGTAATTGATGACAAATAAAGTTTGAGATTCTGTTAACTAAAGATCTGTCTTTTACTGTCGTGTTTGTTCAATAATCGAAAAGAACCAACGAAGAGTCGTTACAATATATATATATATATATATATATATATATATATATATATATATATATATATATATATATATATATATATATATATATATATATATATATATATATATATATATATATTTATATATATATATATATATATATATATATATATATATATATATATATATATATATATATATATATATATATATATATATATATATATATATATATATATATATATATATATATATATATATATAGATATATATATATATATATATATATATATATATATATATATATATATATATATATATATATATATATATATATATATATATATATATATATATATATATATATATATATATATATATATATATATATATATATATATATATATATATATATATATATATATTTATACCAATAATAAAAATTCTACTGCTCTAAATCACCATTTATTTTGGTCAATTAATACATTCAATTTTTAACCACTTTGAATAACATTTAATATATCGAAACTTAATTAATAAAGAAAAAACTAATTTCTTAGTATCGACGTTTAAAAGAGAATCTTGAAAATCTAATCATGGAAAAAACTAATTGTTTTTTAATTATTTCAAAAGCTACTATTTTTTAAAAAAGTAATTTAAATTTTTAGTTTAACGATACGCCACAAATTAAATAAAATAAAATTTATTTAATGGATCAAAAAAAATATTTTCAATGATATTTAAAAAGTATAGGATCCTAAAATTAAATCTCAAAAGCAAATCTCAAATTAAATCTTTAAAGTAATAAACCATTCTTGACACTTAACGAGTCAACCAAAAGTTCGATTTCCACTTCCACTTATAGCATCTCAAAACACAGAGCAACAAATTTCAGAAAGATCACAATGGTTTTCGTTTAAAATTTAGTTTACTTTTAGCGTAGATTTTATCAAATTGATTGGTGAATTACTTTATGAGTTAAATCTGGTACACGATAAAAAACACACATTTTCAGAAATATACAATACCGAATGGAAATTCAACCTTCCATATGCCACTATTCGCTAGAATGATTCCAAAAAATTTTTACATTTCCACTACTAGCCCCTCAAAACACAGTTTCAGTTCCAATTTCCAAGAGGTTGCTTTAGTTTTTTTTATAGATGATTGTATATTGGTTAAGTTTGCTACAACTCTGAAATTTACCAAATTTATTTATCGATCACTTTCTAAATGTGATTGGACGCACACAAACATTTTCGATAATATGCCAACACCCAAGAACTCAAAAATTAAGAAAAGAATACAATCTTCTTCAAAAACAGCAACCGCTGATATAGCACATATCTGAATGCCATAAAAAGCGGCAAGATTTTCTAATACCATTTTTAAACTGCTTAAAATGGATCAATAGGCCTTAGATGCCCAGAAAATTGGTGGGTGGTGGGTTGGTGAGTTTTCTGCATAGGATCTTGATGAAACTTTGGCAAATGATACAGGTTCACTTGAAAATGGAAGATTTGGATTAATTTCAAATTTGGACAAAATGGCGGGGGGTCTCCCGAACACCTCTAAGTTTAAATCTTGAATAACTTCTGATCCCGGACTATGATCTTATTGAAACTTAGTATATATATATATATTAGTATATATATATATACTAACTACCAACTACCTATATATATATACTAACTACCATATATACCAACTTCCGGTTTGTCACTTCCGGTTAAAAAGTTTTTTTCAGGTGCTTATCCCTACTGTAGCCTACAATTACCGATCGATTTTCATGAAACGTTGCGAAAAGCTTTTAAATAACATGAGAAAGATTTCATCAGCTTTTGGAGCACATTGGATCAAGGGTTGGGGGGTTCACCATACAACAGGTCGTATTTTCCACAAAGTTTTTATGTTTGTTGGGAGCATAAAACATTCATTCGTGAATGAATTTTGATGACACTTTGGAATAAGACGCAAACATGTATGACAAAGAACTGATTAGTTTTTGAGCGATAGTGAACAAAGTGGTGGGGGGTCCCTGGAGCACCTGTTTTTTTTTAAAGCTCTATAACATCTGTACCTGATAAGCGAATTGGATGAAACTTGGTATATGAGTATGTAGTACGGTTTAAAATAGTTCTGCATCCCAACTTCCGGTTTTTCACTTCCGGTAAAAAAATTTTGTTTGTACTTTTTTGAAGTTTTTTCAGTGTCTTTATGCACACTACAGCCTACAATAATGAAGTGATTATGATGAAACTTATGGAATAGGGTTCCAATTAGTGTGAAAAGATAATTATCATCTTTTGGGACACATTGATCAAAGTGGTGGGGGGGTCTACCATACAAATGCTGACTTTTCACACTTTGTTTTTTAAGTTTGTTGGGAGCATACAGACTTCATTCATTAATTTATTTTAATGACACTTTGGAAAAAGATGGAGACTTAAATAACAAAGAACTGATTAGTTTTTGGATAATATTGGAATAAGTGGTAGGGGTCCTCCCGAACACCTGTTTAATGTGTCACACTTTTTTCAATGTTTGTTGGGAGCACACAGCATTCGTGTGAACGAATTTTGATGACACTTTGGAGAAAGATGCAAACATGTATGGCAAAGAACTGATTAGTTTTTGAGCGATAGTGAACAAAGTGGTGGGGGGTGTCCCATACACCTGTTTTTTTAAAGCTCAATAACATCTGTACCTGATAATCGAATTGGATGAAACTTTGTACATGAGCATCTAGTACGGTTCACAACAGTTCTGCATCCCAACTTCCGGTTTTTCACTTCCGGTAAATTTTTTTGTAAATTTTTGAAGTTTTTTCAGTGTCTTTATGCACAGTACAGCCTACAATAATGAAGTGATTATGATGAAACTTATGAAAAAAGGTTCAATTAGTGTGAGAAGATAATTATCATCTTTTGGGACACATTGATCAAAGTGACGGGGGGTCTACCATACAACTGCTGACTTTTCACACTTTGTTTTTAAAGTTTGTTGGGAGCATACAGACTTCATTCATTAATCAATTCTAATGACACTTTGGAAAAAGATGGAGACTTAAATGACAAGGAACTGATTAGTTTTTGGACAATATTGGGATAAGTGGTACGGGGTCTCGAGAACACCTGTTTACTGTGTCATCATTTTTTCAATGTTTGTTGGGAGCACACAGCATTCGTTCGTGAACGAATTTTGATGACACTTTGGAGAAAGATGCAAACATGTATGGCAAAGAACTGATTAGTTTTTGAGCGATAGTGAACAAAGTGGTGGGGGGTGTCCCATACACCTGTTTTTTTAAAGCTCAATAACATCTGTACCTGATAATCGAATTGGATGAAACTTTGTACATGAGCATGTAGTACGGTTCACAACAGTTCTGCATCCCAACTTCCGTTTTTTCACTCCCGGTAAATTTTTTTGTAAATTTTTGAAGTTTTTTCAGTGTCTTTATGCACAGTACAGCCTACAATAATGAAGTGATTATGATGAAACTTATGAAAAAAGGTTCAATTAGTGTGAGAAGATAATTATCATCTTTTGGGACACATTGATCAAAGTGACGGGGGGTCTACCATACAACTGCTGACTTTTCACACTTTGTTTTTAAAGTTTGTTGGGAGCATACAGACTTCATTCATTAATCAATTCTAATGACACTTTGGAAAAAGATGGAGACTTAAATGACAAGGAACTGATTAGTTTTTGGACAATATTGGGATAAGTGGTACGGGGTCTCGAGAACACCTGTTTACTGTGTCATCATTTTTTCAATGTTTGTTGGGAGCACACAGCATTCGTTCGTGAACCAATTTTGATGACACTTTGGAAAAAAATGCAAACACGTATGGCAAAGAACTGATTAGTTTTTGAGCGATAGTGAACAAAGTGGTGGGGGGTGTCCCATACACCTGTTTTTTTTTAAAGCTCTATAACATCTGTACCTGATAATCGAATTGGATGAAACTTTGTACATAAGCATTTAGTATGATTTACAAAAATTCTGCATCCCAAAATAGTTCTGCATCCCAACTTCCGGTTTTTTACTTCCAGCAAAAAAATTTTTTTTAATTGTTGGCAGTTTTTTCAGTATCTTTATGCACACTACAGCCTACAATAATGAAGTGATTATGATAAAACTTATGGAAAGGTTTCAATTAGTGTAAGAAGATAATTATCATCTTTTGGGACACATTGTGTAACGTCCACTTTGTGCGCACGCTATATTATATTTTTAAGTTGGGAATGACGCTTCAGCAAGTATGTTTCTTACCTTTAAGATTCCTTTGTTTCTCTCTTAAAACACAAAATTTTCACTAAAGACAATCAATATATCACAACATTACAACACAGCACTATTAATTTGCGACTGAAGACAAAACTTCCCTCAACACATATTTGCCGAAACCTGCATCACTTTCAAGAAACTATGGATAAATAAAAAAAATTAACTCCAAAATAATCACAAATTTAATTAAATCATATATACAATTTAGCTTTATATCAATTATTATAATTTTTTATTTAAAATAATTTTTTATGGCTATCATCACTCAAACCGTTAACCCTTAATTCCGCCAATGTAAATTAATTGTAAATATATGTATATAACTTATTTTAATATCTACCAATATGTCTTCGTTTCCTGGTAAAAATCCAAAAATGATCCAATGTGATTATTCTCGCTACCTTTTGGTGATGGTTTCCCCGATTTATTTTGGCAGCTTCTTCTTGAGGTGTTCGTTCTTCGATCTTCAAATGGATAGAGAGCGTTTCTTGCAACTTCAATTTTATTTATAGTATTTTGATATTTTTCCCCAACCAATTGCTTCCGGTAATATTTTCTTATAATTTTGTCTACCCTGATGTGCAATTGCAAAATTTAAGGTAGATGTTTTTAAATTATATTATAATTTCCTTTTATTTTCTCCAACATTAGCAAACAAAACTAAGGTAGATGTAGTTTTTTTTTTATTTAAATTTTCTTGCACCCAAGACACTTTCTCTTTTATCGATTATTATTTCCAAATTCCGAATGATATTCATTTAGGCGGATCAGCTCTACAGAATAATCAGCTGTTTATATATATATTTACATGTAGATGGTTATTCTTCTTTGGTTTTGAGCGGGAGTATGATTTGATATTTGATTTAAGTTTTTTTTTTTATTTGATTTATAAAATTAATTTTTTCTTATTATACTAAACCTATCAAAAGTTTACAATATAAAATAAAATAATGTAACGACTCTTCGTTGGTTCTTTTAGATTATTGAACAAACACGACAGTAAAAGACAGATCTTTAGTTAACAGAATCTCAAACTTTATTTGTCATCAAATTACAGCAGCTTCCGTTTTTCCTTACAATAAATTCCAGGGTCTCCAATTTATGTACGATAAACTTCACCGCTTTTCCACAATTTGAATCAATAATATTCGGAATTGTAAAATCTGTATTTACTATTCCACTAAGTTCAGATTCTTTCACTATTAGTACCCAGGCTCAAGTACCACCGATTATTCCTTATACTTGCGAATATTTATCAACACTTTTAATTGCAAAAGTAAAACTGACTATCTGATATTCTGTTCGCTTATTTTATATTCAAAAACAAATAAGCAGAATATTCTGGTACTCACTGTAGTTGTTTCTAGAAAAAATAGGCCACTCCTCCTTTTAATTTCATTAATGTAAACGAATTTAATTTACATTAATTTATGCAACTTGTATTAGGTAAGGGAGTTAACTTTGTATGTAGAAAACATTTAGGCGGAACGTATTGGTTTTTTATGATTAAATTAAATTAACCCATTCTGGACGAAGTTTATTACACTGCCCTCCATTTAGTTTTGTTCGTCCCGAACAATATCAGATATCGCATTGGTGCTGTTACCTTGGTACGGTGCCAACCTTTGCAGATGTATCACTTGCATCTTGGTACGGGGTCCCTTTTGTATGCGGTAGATAACATCATTAATTCGTTTGATTATTTTATATGGGCCTTCCCAATCTGGCTGCAGCTTGGGTGATCTTCCCTTAGTTCTTCTGGGGTTGTATAGCCATACCAATTCTCCTTCTTGAAAACCGCCACTATTTGCATTTATGTCGTACCTGGTTTTCATTTTGTCACTGGCAATCTTAATGTGGTCTCGAACCTGCTGATGGATTTTATTCATCCTCTCCCTTAGTTGTCCCACATAATCTGTTTTCGTGGATACCAGACCTCCAGGGATGCCAAACTCGATGTCACTAGGAAGATGAAGTTCTCTTCCGAACATGATATTTGCTGGCGTTTCACTTGTCGTATCGTGCACTGCGCTACGATAGGCCATCAAGAATAACGGAAGATCCTTGTCCCAATTTCTTTGGTTGGCTTCTACTACCTTTGACAAATGTTCTTCTATGGTTCGGTTGAATCGTTCTACCATGCCATCCGACTGCGGGTTTATAGGTGTAGTTCGTGTTTTTCTAATGTCGAGTGTTCTGCACAGCTCTTCCATCAATTGAGTTTCGAAATTCCTTCCCTGGTCCGTATGCAACTCGAGCGGTGTTGCATATCTGCAAATCCATTCATTGACTAATGTTTCAGCCACCGTAACTGCTTCCTGGTTCGGTATTGCATAAGCTTCCGGCCATTTTGTAAAGTAATCGATGACCACCATGATGTATTTGTTACCTTTTGTAGTTTCCGGAAATGGCCCCGCGATGTCTATAGCAATTCTCTCCATTGGGGCTCCCACATTGTACTGCTGCATCTCTCCTCGAGTTCTAGTCTTTGGTCCTTTGCTCGCCGCACAAGTATCACATCGCCGACACCATTGCTCTACGTCGGTTCGATACCTTACCCAATAAAACCTCTCCCTTACTTTAGCCAGGGTTTTATTGACTCCCAGGTGTCTTCCAGAAATATTTCCATGCAGCTTTCCCAGTACCTCTTCCACTCGACTTGATGGCAACACCAGTTGTTCTAACACTTTCTTTCCATCAGCGGACTCCCATTTTCTTTTCAGTATCCCCTTGTCCATAAATAGTGAGTCCCATTGCGCCCAGTAGCATTTCACCTCCGTACTTAAAGGTGCGACCTCTTTCCACTCCGGTCGCCTTCCCTCAGTTTTCCATTTCAATATTGGAGCCATAGCTGGATCTTCTAGCTGCTCTCTTTTAATTGCCTCAGTACACCAATCTTCAGGAGTTTGGAACTTGATTTGGTTCACTTTCGTTGCCTAATTTCCTTCAGTTCTGCTACATGACTTGCACTTCTCTATACAGGGTCTTCTGGATAGGGCATCGGCGTTACCATGGATCCTTCCCTTGCGGTGTTCAACTTTGAAGTCGTAGTTCTGCAGGATCTCTATCCATCTTGCTGCTTGTCCTTCAGGAAATTTGAATTGTAATAACCATTTTAGAGCAGCATGGTCCGTGCGAATCAGGAATGGCTGTCCACACAAATACTTGTGGAAATGTTTCACAGCCTTGATGATAGCTAGAAACTCCTTCCTCGTGACACAGTAATTCCGCTCCGGCTTTGACAGAACTTTACTGAAGTAGGCCACCACTTTCTCATCGTCTCCAACTTTCTGTGACAAAACCGCTCCGGTTCCTACATTGCTTGCGTCTGTGTCCAGAATGAACATCTTTCCGGATTCTGGATAGGCTTGTATAGGGGTGTTGCATAGTTTTTCTTTTAAACGGCAGAATGCCTCATTACATTCGGTTGTCCACAGAAACTTGGTATTTGCCTCTGTCAATTTATGTAGACTCTTGGCGATATTCGCAAAATTCTCCACGAATCTTCGATAATAGGTGCATAAGCCAAGGAAACTGCGTAGCTCATGAACGTTCTTCGGTACTGGCCAATTTTTCACAGCATCAATCTTCTCGGGATCGGTTCTGACTCCATGTTCTGTAATGATGTGTCCAAGGTACTTCACTTCTTTGTGGAAGAGATTGCACTTTACCGGATTCAACTTCATGTTGGCATTACTTATTCTTCTGAGTACTTCTTCGAGGTTCATTAGATGCTCTTCGAAGTTGCGACCCATTATAATGATGTCATCAAGATAAACGAGGCAGGCCTTCCAGGTTAAACCATGCAACACGCATTCCATTAGACGTTCAAATGTTGCTGGGGCATTGCATAGACCAAACGGCATCACATTGAACTCCCACAACCCATTGCCAGTAGAAAATGCTGTCTTTCGTCGATCTTCTGGATGCATTTCAACTTGCCAGTAGCCACTCTTCAGATCTAATGTGCTGTACCATTTGGCCCCTGATAGTGTATCCAGTGTGTCATCAATTCGTGGCAGTGGATAGCTGTCCTTAATGGTTACCTCATTGAGCCTTCGATAGTCTACACAAAAACGAGCTGACCCATCTTTTTTTCTAACTAGCACCACTGGTGAGCTCCATGGACTCTTAGATGGCCTGATGACTCCATCACTTTTCATTTTGTCCAGCATTCCTTGCACTTCCTCGTGTTTAGCCAGTGGTAGTCTTCTAGGAGGCTGTCTGATAGGATGAGCGTTTCCAGTGTTGATCCTATGTCGCACGATGTTTGTTCTTCCAACATCTTCATCTCCAGTAGAGAAAACGCTGCTCATCTTCGTTAATACCCTCTTGATTTCTTTGAATTCGGCTGGATTCATTCTTTTACTAAGATCTTGAAGTATTGCTACTAATGCGGGATTGTTTCTCTGCATGAAGACCTTTTGCTCTTCTTCACAGCTGATTATCTCTTTTATGGTGCTGCATTTGGCGATTTCTTCTCCATGATTGATGACCACTCGTTTATTTGAGAAGTTAATCAGTTGCACTGGAACTACTCCCTCTTTTGCTGCAACTAGCTTTCGGCCGATCATAATGTTTCCCCCAAAGTCGTTGTTAGCTGGCTCAATCATCACAGGTGAATTTTGGTCACTTTTATCTAGTAGCTTAGTCCATATGATTTTCTCAGATTTTGCCGGGATCTCAGTTGGTCCATCATTAATAACACGGACCTCAGCATTGTCGTTGGTGGCGTTTAGCACTATTTCTGTGTTTCCATATCTCAGTACGTGGCTTCCCAGATCTAATATAAAATTGTATTCTTTCATGAAGTCAAGCCCAATTATGCAGTCATCTTCTATATCTGCTACAATAAATCGGTGCCTAAATGAATTTCCTCCAAGGTGAACCTCTTGGTCGCTTTCTCCATGAACTAGAACTGTTTCACCCGTAGCTGTTTTTAGGGTGAATCGTCTTGCTGTATCGATCTGACTACCACAAACCACATCTGGACGCACTATCGATCTCGAAGCACCTGTGTCCAAAGTCAACATGCACGATTTGCTTCCAACGGTTGCCTCTAAGACTAGACTACTATTTTCTCTTTTTACTTGTGATACCACCAATGTAGGGCATTGTAATTGAGCCAGCTTTCGCCCTTCAAAACTGGCACAATCTAGTTTCCCGAATCCGGAACGCGGCCTCTGTCTTCCGGGTGTGGCTCCCATTTACATTCTCTTCGGATGTGCCCCAGCTTCCCACAGTTCCAGCATCTTACTCTGCTAGATCTACTTCGTTGATTTCGTTCAGGTTTATCTTCCAAACTTTTGACACGCATGATCACTTCATCAAGCGCTGCTTTCAGTGGTTCCTCAGCAACTTCCATCTGACGTACTCTATCTGAGCCATACGCTCTTTTTCCGTCTTCCATTTGCAGGGCCAATGCTAAGACTTCCGCTGGTAATTTCTTCCCGGTTAGATACAGCTGATTTCTCATTTGTATATCTCGAAGAGCATTGATCAGCTGCCAGTTCGTCTCGGTGTTCAGCGTTATAGTTCGGGTATGACAGATTTACCAGTCTCACAATGTCAGCCTCTAATTCTTGCAAAGTTTCGCTGACTCTTTGTTTTCGTGTTTTGAGCTGCATGCGATGGAGAGCTTGCATATGACTTTCCCCATATCTTACTTCTAAGGCCTCCATTATCTTGCTGTAATCACGCTCTGTCGCTGATAGTGTCTGCAAAATTTCAGCAGCAGGTCCCTTCAATGCCAATATAAGCGCATTTGCTTTTTGCTGGTGGTCAACCCCAGTTGTTGCTATCTCAAATTGCATCTTAAATATCTGATACGATGTAGATCCATCAAATGTGGGTGTTTTTACTCTAGCTGGGGCTGAAGTAGTTGATGGATTGATCATGTTACCGGACTTCCCTTGTGCTATTTCTTGGCGTAATTCACTCGAAAGTTTGCGCAATTTCTCTTGTTCTTCGGTAACTGTCCGCAGCTCCTTTTCCATGTTGTTGATTTTCACCTCTGCACTGGATATACGTGACTCGATTACTTCACGTAGACTTTCTTGCTTCGCCATCATATCAGCAAATTGTTGTCGTTGCTCTACTTTTTGTTCTGCTGCCTGTTTTTCTTGTCGGGCCATCATATCAGCAAGTTGTTGTTGTTGCTCTACTTTTTGTTCTGCTGCCTGTTTTTCTTGTCGGGCCATCATATCAGCAAGTTGTTGTTGTTGCTCTACTTTTTGTTCTGCTGCCTGTTTCTCTTGTCGGGCCATCAGATTGTTTCCTTGTTTGGCCATCATATCAGCAAGTTGTTCTTGCTGCTGTGCCATCATTTCTTTCATCAACGCCATCATCGGATCAATTGCTGGGGCATTCTGAATCGGAGCTTCCTCCGGCTCTATTTCTATAACCTCCGTGTTTTGGCCTGCTTCTTCTAAAACTTTACGCAGCCGAAATGCAAGTTCTGCCTTCGTTCCATGGATTGGAGCGTTCCTTTTCTTCAACTCATCCTTCAGCTGGGTCTGGCTGAGATCACTAATATTTACTGTCTTGACCATTGTTTCAATAATCCCACTTCTGACACCACTGTAACGACTCTTCGTTGGTTCTTTTAGATTATTGAACAAACACGACAGTAAAAGACAGATCTTTAGTTAACAGAATCTCAAACTTTATTTGTCATCAAATTACAGCAGCTTCCGTTTTTCCTTACAATAAATTCCAGGGTCTCCAATTTATGTACGATAAACTTCACCACTTTTCCACAATTTGAATCAATAATATTCGGAATTGTAAAATCTGTATTTACTATTCCACTAAGTTCAGATTCTTTCACTATTAGTACCCAGGCTCAAGTACCACCGATTATTCCTTATACTTGCGAATATTTATCAACACTTTTAATTGCAAAAGTAAAACTGACTATCTGATATTCTGTTCGCTTATTTTATATTCAAAAACAAATAAGCAGAATATTCTGGTACTCACTGTAGTTGTTTCTAGAAAAAATAGGCCACTCCTCCTTTTAATTTCATTAATGTAAACGAATTTAATTTACATTAATTTATGCAACTTGTATTAGTTAAAGGGAGTTAACTTTGTATGTAGAAAACATTTAGGCGGAACGTATTGGTTTTTTATGATTAAATTAAATTAACCCATTCTGGACGAAGTTTATTACAATAACAATTAACATATCCTATGAATTTAATCATCAATGAATTTACAATAAATAATTTCAAGTTTATTTTAATAAAATACAAACGTTTCCGTTTTTTTTCTTTTAAATTTTACGTTAATCAGTTTGAACATATGTTCTTTACAATCTGTTTTTTTTTTAATGAGATTCCATATAATTGATTGAAAACGACACATAACATATATTTTGATTTTATCGGATCATTAGCTCCTTTACATTAAAATTTCACGCGTTACATCACACCGTGTCGGAAGTTTCGAGAGCATTTTGTTTTGACTCACCTAACACTAAACCATCATGACAAAATGCTCTCGAAAGCTCCAGACCCAGAATGGACTTTCGATTCCTATCACCATTAGTACCTTTTTTCCACTTGAACCAATCCCAACCTTTATAACAAAATCTCTCCATTCACCGGTACTTGTTAGACACCTCAAAACCCACAAGTCTCGAGTTATCAAATATCAACCATTAGTTGCCACACAAACATCTACTTCTACTTAAATTACAGTAGGTAATTTGGTGTAAAAGGTCTTACGCTCATTTTACTGCCTTACACCCTAAAACTTATAAACAACGCTTAACCTTAACTGCACCTTCAACATGGTACAATTATAAGTTAAGGTATTCCAATAAGCAAACATAAACACACAAAACATTTACTTCTACCTCAATTACGGTAGGTAATTTGTGTAAAGGCCTTACGCTCATTCTGACCGCCTTACACTTCCAAAGTAACAACAAAACACGGTAGGTAATTTTTGTAAAGGCCTTACGCACATTCTGACCGCCTTACACTTCCAAAATTTCAAAGCAACACTTAACTTCTAACTGCACCTTACACACGGTACAATTATAAGTTAAAGAGTTACACCAAAAGACATCACAAAACATTTACTTCCGCCTTAATTACGGCAGGTATAATTTGTGTAAAGGCCTTATGTACATTTTGACCGCCTTACACTTCCAATGTAAATCTAACCTATATCTCCTTAATTATGAACGAAACTACAGTAATTCCAAGTACCAGTTACCAAATCTTATAAAATCAAATCTTAACACAATCATCTTCCAAATTGCAATTTAATATTCCAATTTCAATTCATAGATCCAATCTAATGTAGAACATATATTTTTATCACTATTATAAGTAACAATAATAAACTTAATAATAAACAATTAAATAAAAGAACACATGAAAACATAAAACGTAGATTTTAAAACATATTGCTTGATTATCTTCTCTGTTACCTAGTCACATTCGCTTTTATTGAAACATTACTTTACGAAATCAGGATTCCCTTCTCTGATATTATACTTCCCCAAATCGTTGGAATGAAACCGACCAAGTACTTTGCCCTCAAGACTTTCTACTAAGTAAGTATAGCTACCTAACTTCTCTCGTATACGACATTTAACGTACTGCGGTGCAAGTTTGCAATTGAAATTTTCCGCCGCATTGGATTGTCGAAACGCCCTCTTCAAAACGATCTCCCCTGGTATGTACCCAACAGGTTTTGCTCTAATATTATACTGGAATGAATACTTTGTATAAGCTTTTTTAAGGTTATCTCTGACTCTCTCATGGAGCTTTTGCATATTTTCAGACTTTTCTAATGTCGTATTTTCTTCATGAGGCTTCGTATATTTATAGTCACCTTCTAACTTCATCTCTGTACCAAAATTGATGAAGTATGGAGAGAAACCTGTACTACTATGTTCTGAGTTTCTTAATGCGCATGCAATTTTCGGTATATATTGATCCCAAAGTCGGTGATCCTTTTCAATATAGGCCCTTAAGCTGGATAAAGTCACACGATTAATTCTCTCAGCCGGATTGTGTTGTGGGTGATACGATGCATTAAACTGAGGAGTTACCCCATAAGACTTCAGGAATGCTTGAAATTCTTTACAAATAAACTGAGGACCATTATCAGCAATTAACCGCGATGGCACCCCAAACATTAGAAAAAGTTCATCTTCCAAGTATTTTATTACGGCTTTGCCATCCGCTTTCCTCATTGGCTTTAGTAAACAGAACTTGGAAAATATATCAACTGCTACAAACAAGTAGTTATTTCCATTTTTGGACCTTGGAAAGGGACCTAAAAAATCTACAGCTATAAACTCCCATGGTCGTCCTGCAGTCTTTTGAACACCCATAGGTGCTTTTTTTCTCAAATTTGGATGTTTGTTTGTTTGACACTTTACACAGGACCTTATGTATACTCGAATATCCCGTTCCATGTTTGGCCAGTAATATTCCTCTTGAATTCGAACCAACGTTTTCCTAACGCCAAGATGAGCACCCAATGGATCATCATGAAACTTTTGTAAAACTTTTGCTCGATATTTCTCTGGAACTAATGCTCTCCATACACAACTTCCTTTTGCCTTTCTCAACCCTTGCTTAAAAATCATTCCCTCATTTAAACTAAAATTTGGAAATTTGTCGGGATACTGTTCTATGTCTTCGCGGAGCTTAATATACTTTTCATCAAGGTCTTCCGGACTACTTGTGAAATCAATTAGATCAACCGAACGAGATAGAGCATCTGCAACCACATTAAACTTTCCTTTCCTATGAATCAGTTGGAAGTCAAATTCCTGTAATTTTAGTGCCCAACGTGACAGACGTGAACTCGGATCCTTTATGTTTCTTAGCCATGTTAGTGATGCATGATCTGTGATAACCTTAAAATGCACTCCTTCTATATAATTTCGGAACTTCCTTATTGCTTCGATTACCGCGAGGCATTCCTTTTCAGTCGCCGAATACTTTGTTTGAGCTGATGTCAACTTTGCAGACATATATGCAACAGGCTTTTCATCATCTCCCTCACCTTGTGTAAGAACAGCTCCAATCCCTACATCGGAAGCATCGGTCTGAATGGTAAATAATTTTTCAAAATTTGGACTTACAAGTATTGGAGAACTAACTAGCGCGTTTTTTAAGGCTATAATGCATTGTCAGCTTCTGTTGACCACTCGAATTTGTTTTTGCCCTTCGTTTTCAACAAGTCAGTCATTGGCGTTATTAATTCAGCAAAGTTTTTCACGAATCGTCGGTACCAGTTTGCCATTCCTATGATCCTTCTCAATTCTTTTAACGTCTTTGGTGGTGAAATATTTAAAACTGGGTTAATTTTTTCTGGATCCATTCGTAATCCGTTTCCATCTAAAATATAGCCAAGATACTTAAGTTGTTTTACGCAGAATTTAGATTTTTCTGAGCTGATTGAAAAACCACCCCTTTTTAACCGCTGTGCCACAACCTTCAGTAGTTCCATGTGATGCTCAAAACTTTCTGTAGTGATAATAATATCATCGATATAAACGAAAACATGTGGCTCTAGGTCGTTCCCGATACACATATCCAATGCTTTACACAAACTTTGGGCGCTGTTACAGAGACCAAATGGAAGACGTTTGAACTGAAAATGTCCTCTTCCTGTTACGTTGAATGCTGTTTTGTGACGCGAATTCATATCTAACTCAATCTGCCAAAATGCATCGGATAGGTCGATAGAAGACAAGTATTTTGTAGCCCTAAGTTGACCCAAAATTCGACCAATATTCGGAAGTGGGTACGCATCTTTCACAGTAACGGCATTCAATCCTCGAGCATCCAGGCATAGCCTTAATTTACCACTTGATTTCTTAACCACAACCAGAGGATTTGCCCATTCGCTTTTTGCCCGTTCGATAACACCGAGTTGCAACATTCTATCTAGTTCTTTATCTACCTCTTTCTGCCGATATGGTGAAATTGGATAAGGTCTCTTCACTACTGGTTTAGAGTTCTAGAGCGTTTCAATGTCATGTTTTAAAATATTAGAATGTCCCAAAAAACCCTCTTTCGAAATCTCGAATTCTGCAATTGTCTTTGTAAGGATGTTCTTTTCAACCCGAGTAAGCTCAATCCTTTCTGTTTCTGTATCAATAACGTTACATGCCAATGGCGTTTTCGTAAATCGTGGTCGTATTCCAGAAGTTTCCCAAAAATCAATCCCCAAAACTAGTTCTTTTGCGATTGAAAGTATTATTAATGTTGGTACCAATGAAACTTTTGTTAACACCTTGTATGGGATCAAAACCTTGCAAATTACCTTGTGGATAGTTCCATCTGCTGTTTTTATGGCACCGCTATCTGTCTGACCCGTTAAATTCAAACTGGAAATTAATTCTAATCCTCCTTTACCCAAAATTGTGCAGCTCGCACCTGAATCTAAAAGACCTTTCATTTGTTTTCCTAATATTTCCACTTTTAAATATGGCCGTCTGTCTTTATTTAAATTTACGATATCAGGCATGACTTTTAAGTTTCGGAGTAGATCTTCTTTTGAAGTGGAATAACTGTTGCAAGCCGTTAAGTTTGGGAAAGATGAGTGGCTTCGCTGGCCTCTTCTTCCCCATTCTCGTTTCCCGTATGACTTTCTCGATGCCGCTGCTCATGAACTGGATTTTGGCTCCTATGACTATCATTCATTCTAACTCTACTATAATTATGGTTACCGCACGTTTTCGTTGTTACTCCTACACTACCGCAGTAAAAACAAAAAATTTGTGTTTGTGGTTTTCGGTAATCTCTGTGCTTATGTCCAACCATATTACAATTCCAGCAACTTGCCGGAAAAACGGAACTCATGTTTCGTTTAGCTCGTTGATCTTCTGATTGTTGTTGTTGGAACTGACTAGGTCTCCTCCATATCCTTTCCTGATTAGTTCTTTGCTGCAATTGAACTGACTCATCAACCCGTCCTGTTCGCTGCTGCTCTACTGCGAGTACCTCATTTGGTCGACTTCTACCACTGACGATCTGTCGTCCACTCATTCCAGGGCTTCTAAAATGCGCAAAATCTCTTCGAGGTGTATTGACTCCCATTAATCGTTCTTCTCTTAATCTGTTATTCTCGAATAATATCCTTCTGCCTTCCTCTCTAAATGTTCCCTGTGGAAAACATGCTGGGTTAGTATATTGTGCCGTACTTGCTCTTCGATCCACTAATAATTTTGTTTCGTCTAATCTACGGCAAAGGTCTATCAACTGCTCTAATGATTCAACATTGGTTGTTGCTAAATGAAAGGAGTATTCTGGTAGCATGTTTTTTCTAACTATATATATCTTAAAATTTTCATCCAAGGTTGGTACAGCTTTTTGAAAAAGTGTCTTCATATCCATTATGAAGGTGGAAAATGATTCAGATCTACCTTGTATCCTGCTGTTCATTTCTTCGCGTAGAAAGAAATCGTAATTTTTTCGAAGAAATTCCCGCTTCGCTTCCTCAACCAGACCTTGCCAGTCCCGAAACCCATCCACATTACTCCAATACCACTTTTCAGCCTTTCCTGAAAGCAAATAATGCGCATTCACCAATAGTTGTTCCGAACTGACTCCCTCACCCCTTGCAAAAATTTGAACCCTAGTTAAGAACTCACTTAAGGACAGACCGTTCCCATCTCCGCTAAATGTAAGTTTCCATCTATGAATGTTTACTGATCGGTTGTCTTTTATTTTAGAAGCTTCGTTTTCTACCTTATTTCTATCTGCATAACGCTCAAAGTTCACTGAATTTTCTCGTTGATCAAGGACTAGCCTCTGTGGCAATCCAGGATGTGCTTGATAATCTACTAGACAGCTAGCTTCTATTTGACTACGTCTTATACCCCGTCCACGCCCTATCGGACTTCTTTGTAAAACAGAATTTTGTCCTGGTTTTCTAGTTACTGAGCCATCGTTGCTTGTGTTTGCAAAACCCTGATTAGCCGGTATCTCGGCTTCTATATTTTGCTGTGCTTCGCCAGTTTTACTGGAACACTCACCACCTAACGAATCAATTTTCGATGTCATAGCGTGGATATCTAAGAAGCTCTCTATTATCTTGTCATTATCATTATCATTGCCGTTTTCAATTCTGTTCAACCGATTTATCCACGCAGCTGTTCTTGACTTTAGTTGTCGAATACAGTCATAGTCTTTTAATCTAATTGCTTCACCGTAAATTTCTCTGACATCACTTAATGCTGTATTTGCCTTGGTTATTTCGTTCGCTGCATTTAAATGAGTTGCAGTAATAGTTGCCCGTTCACCTCTTATTTCCTTTTGCAAAGCTATGCGGATTGTTTTTGTTTCCTCTCTTAACGACGATAATCCATTTATGTTCCTAATCGCCAGCTCGTATTCTAACTCTTCTGGTTCCAGATGGACAGGCTCGAAGTTGAGCAAAGATATCTTAGGTGACATGGTAACGCCAATTGAATGTCTACAGTCTAAATCAAAAAAATATTGTCCTATACAACTTCCACAAAACTTTTAGCACTTCACTAAAATATTGAATGTTTCCACTAACTTGCTTTATCAGACTATAAAGAAGAACACTCGAAATTTGAAAAACAAAAACTATTATTTGACAATACTAAGCAACAAGAGAAGAAAGTCCCGAAGACGGAGCTTCAATAGCCAATCCAATGCAACAACGAAATAATACGTCAATTTACAGATGGTGAATCAGCCAAATATTTGACTTTTTTCACTAATAATTTTATTTTATTTTAATAAGTAAAGCTCAAATTAAATAATAACAAGGAACAGTTATTTTATTTATTTTAATAGAAATTTATTAATATCAAAATTCAATTCTGTTTTTATCTACAAATTTTTCACCTTATAATGATTTTGCTTGTTAACTAAACCCCAACAATCTCAAGCGTCTGGTTACTATATTCTCGCTTATGACAAAAACAATGTAAATAAATAACAAAGAAAAAATCCAATAAATAATTTGTACGAGCAATCCGTCTACACTTTAACTTCACAATGGCAAAAGTTTAATAAATAAATTTTAAAGAATAATAATTTTAAATTTTTTTAAAAATCAATATCTAAACATAAAGAAAATAATTTTTTAAATTAAATTAATCAATTTAAATTAATTTCAATTCGCTCAGGTTTCTAAAATATTTCTATGTTTTACACAATATATGATTTTATTATTTTTTTATATTTTTAAATTAGAAATAAAAATCTTACCAGATTCTGCAAAGCTAATTTTAATTTATGCTTATTTCTTCCATGTTTTAATCCACCTTTTTAATCATACATCACCATTCATCGAATAATTTTACAAACTTTTTTCACAAAATTTATTAACATGCACTTATAGAATTTATTACCATGCACTTAAATAATTTATTAACATGCACTTAAATATAACATAGCTCTGAAGGAGCAAAAAGACAAACTTCAAAAAAAATTTAAATTTAACTAACACAATAATTCTTTTTTTTTTTAAACTAATTATTATAATAGAACATGCATTAGATTATGACTTTTACAACATTACTTTGATTAGTTCACAAGACCTCAAATTCTATAAACTGTATTCCACGTGGTGGAATTCACTGAACTTTCACTTTTACTGTTTATTTCACTACACATAACAATTCAAAATCACAGTACATAGACAATTTTCAATAATTACTAACATATAAAACGGACAAAGTTTTTTTAAAAAATTTTTTTTTTACAAAACTACAGCGAAACAAAAGAATCTACTTCAATCCGAAACATACTTGGTAAAGATGACGTTTTTTTCTTGCTTGTATTCCCCACAGGGATGCCAAATGTAACGTCTACTTTGCGCGCACGCTATATTATATTTTTAAGTTGGGAATGACGCTTCAGCAAGTATGTTTCTTACCTTTAAGATTCCTTTGTTTCTCTCTTAAAACACAAAATTTTCACTAAAGACAATCAATATATCACAACATTACAACACAGCACTATTAATTTGCGACTGAAGACAAAACTTCCCTCAACACATATTTGCCGAAACCTGCATCACTTTCAAGAAACTATGGATAAATAAAAAAAATTAACTCCAAAATAATCACAAATTTAATTAAATCATATATACAATTTAGCTTTATATCAATTATTATAATTTTTTATTTAAAATAATTTTTTATGGCTTCATCACTCAAACCGTTAACCCTTTAATTCCGCCAATGTAAATTAATTGTAAATATATGTATATAACTTATTTTAATATCTACCGGTTTTGCCGAGCGCATTTAAAGAAGATGGACGTGGATAAAACTCTCCGTCGTGATAAATATATATATATTTTTTACTTTAATAATTTACCATATTTAAAGTGTCTTATTACTCAATAAAAGTTATCTAAAATGTGTTTCAAACCAAGTGCTTCAATAATATATAATATATGATATATAATAATATATAATAATGGTGGTATTTTAAAAATAATTTAATTTTTCTAATTAAAAGATTGAAAAAATCAGGAAAATAATTTTTTTCTCTTGAAATTCTCGTAATTTATGGTTTTCCATTCGATACAACATTGTTGTGTCGTTGTTTATTTTTATTACTTTTTTTCATTTAAAATTAAAATGAAATTAAACCGTAGTGATTTTAGTCGATGAAAATTATTAACATTTTTAAAAAGGTTATAGAATTTATCTGATTTTTGTAGTGTTAAATTAAGAAACGATCTAATCAACAAGTCGTGGTATATAAGCCGTATTCGATTTGACTGAAACAACTGAAGCAACTGAAAAATTAAATGCAATTGTTGTTGTTTTTTCAGTTGTTTCAGTCAAATCGAACGCACCTGTAGTTGGGTTAATTATGTAAGAGGACACTCTTACATTAAAAAAAAAAAAACAAATGTCAATTTTGTTGTAGTATTTCGAGAATATACATAAACATTTCTAATTGGAATTTCGTGTTTCTTGTTTTGATTAAAAAAAAAAATTTTGTTTGTTGATTTAGAGAAAATAAAAAAATTTATCAAAATGCCATTACCAGGAATAAATGAATGTAAATAAAATGGAGTATTTTAGTTTAAATTTCATAATATAACTAATGAAAATGCAGATTTATTAGAAATAAAGATACAAATTTCGTCAACTTGAAAAGGTGTCATGGCGTGTGAAATAATATTCTTAAAAAACATTGATAACATTTTTGTTTCTTAAAAAAACTGATGGTTTGATATCTTAGGTTCGCTATTCGAAATAATTGAATTTTCATATATATATATATATGAGATTAGCTGAGATTTGGCATTAATTTAATTTAGTTTTAATAAATTTAATGAAAATAGAACTTCGAATTAGTTAACTTTCTTTGATTTACAGCTACAGAATATAATACAAAAGGTATATATAAACATTGAAACTAGTTTTTAATGTTTATATATAACTTTCTTAAAACATCTTTCGTATTTCTATCAATTTTATGTAATTTGGAATAAAGGAAAGGAAGTCTAAAAATACGTCTAAAGTATTAAAGATATCGTTCAAACAAATTTTATACATATATTCCATATTTGAATTATCAAATATATATAACATATTTATATGAATTATCAATATATGTATATATGTGTATGTATGTGTGTATGTATGCATGTATGTATGTATGTGTGTATGTATATGTATGTGTATGTGTGTATGTGTATGTATATATATGTATGTATATATGTGTATATGTGTGTGTATATATATGTGTATGGATATGTATGTATGGATGTATGTGTGCGTGTGTATGTATGTATATGTGTGTATGTATATATGTATATATATATATATATATATATATATATATATATATATATATATATATATATATATATATATATATATATATATATATATATATATATGTAGGTATATATATGTATGTATGTATGTTTATGTAACAATACCACATAAATTAGTATGTTGGACATAAGGTGAAAACTTCTTAATATGTATGTTTGCTGTTAATAAATATATGTAATATATATAGGTATATATGTATGTGCGTATATATGTGTATGTATGTGTGTATAGGTATGTTTGTGTATACATGTGTATGTATGTGTATGTATGTGTATGTATGAGTATGTATGTGTATGTATGTGTATGTATGTGTATGTGTATGTGTATGTGTATGTGTATGTGTATGTGTATGTGTATGTGTATGTGTATGTGTATGTGTATGTGTATGTGTATGTGTATGTGTATGTGTATGTGTATGTGTATGTGTATGTGTATGTGTATGTGTATGTGTATGTATATATGTATATGTATATGTTTGTATACATGTGTGTATGTGTGTATGTGTGTATATGTGTGTATGTATGTATATATGTACATATGTATGTGTATAGATATATATATATATATATATATATATATATATATATATATATATATATATATATATATATATATATATATATATATATATATATATATATATATATATATATATATATATATATATATATATATATATATATATATATATATATATATATATATATATATATATATATATATATATATATATATATATATATATATATATATATATATATATATATATATATGTGTGTATATATATGTATGTATGTGTGTATATGTATGTATGTATGTATGTATGTATATGTATATGTATGTTTGCGTATATGTGTGTATGTGTGTATATATGTATGTATGTATGTGTACATGTATGTGTATATGTATGTATATATGTATATATATGTGAGTACATGTGTATATATGTGTGTATGTACGTGTATATATGTGTGTATGTATATGTATGTGCATGTGTATATATGTGTATATATATATATATGACAATGGTGAATGGTCGTCTTATCAACACTTGTTATAAGTGACAGTGTGAATTTTAAACTAAATTAATCTCTTAAATGATAAATATATAAGTATAACTAAATGTAGTGAAAACATTAATTGTAATAATCAGTTTTATATCTAATATAATAGTTTTAAAGTGTTGGTTTTAATAATTAAACTCTAAGGTAAGATTGCTTTCAAAAATGGAAAGATGTGGGCGACCAAGATGTAATCTTCCCTAAATGTAAAATTTATTAACTCTGATTTTTACTAGAAAACTTAATAAAGGTGTTATTGTGCTATTCGATTTTGTGTAAAATTTAAACCTACTTAGAGCTTTAACTAGCGAAATTTAGTTATTATTTCAAATTCAGTTTAAAATTTCATTTGTTGACATAATTTTATGTGATAGATTTATCTCTTTCTATTTATCCAAACATTATCCATAAAATCCAATAAGATTTTTGAACGATATCAACGAGCAGGGTTAATTGTTTTTGTTAAATTAATTCTTGTGTTTCAAGAAAAATTCAAAACATTCTTGCGTTAATTATATTATATAAAATAATGTTTTATAAAATTTAAATAAATACATTTCAAATAAAAACATCAAGTGAAAGATAATATTTTTATCCAATTCAATCCCAATACTTTTTTATATGAAATTCACTCAATTTTCAAAGGGGTTTTTTGTTTTTTATATATATGTACATAATATAAATGTTTTTAACCATAAATAATTTTAACCATAAATATAATAACATGAATTCAGATTGGAGAGTGCAGAGGACTACAATTTAGTCATCATCCTATTATACTAATAAATTACATGAATAACAGGTTTCCGACTGGAGATTGCAGGCGAGAAATTTTAGATACGGGATTGCTGATTGGTGATTGCAGATTATATGTATAAGTGATTGTCCTTGTGATTGTCTCCTAACAGTAGTAGCTAGATACGATTTGCCAGGTGTCTGTAACCGGGTCGTTCACTCCTAACTTACAATTACCTACCTATCCTTACCTATTGTTATATGTAAAACGACTGTAGGAAGTGGCCCGGCCGTAATCCGGGAGTCTCGCCTAGTGCTTGGTCCTACAGTCCAATCAATCAATCAATCAATCAATCAATAACTTATTTTAATATCTACCAATATGTCTTCGTTTCCTGGTAAAAATCCAAAAATGATCCAATGTGATTATTCTCGCTACCTTTTGGTGATGGTTTCCCCGATTTATTTTGGCAGCTTCTTCTTGAGGTGTTCGTTCTTCGATCTTCAAATGGATAGAGAGCGTTTCTTGCAACTTCAATTTTATTTATAGTATTTTGATATTTTTCCCCAACCAATTGCTTCCGGTAATATTTTCTTATAATTTTGTCTACCCTGATGTGCAATTGCAAAATTTAAGGTAGATGTTTTTAAATTATATTATAATTTCCTTTTATTTTCTCCAACATTAGCAAACAAAACTAAGGTAGATGTTGTTTTTTTTTATTTAAATTTTCTTGCACCCAAGACACTTTCTCTTTTATCGATTATTATTTCCAAATTCCGAATGATATTCATTTAGGCGGATCAGCTCTACAGAATAATCAGCTGTTTATATATATATTTACATGTAGATGGTTATTCTTCTTTGGTTTTGAGCGTGAGTATGATTTGATATTTGATTTAAGTTTTTTTTTTTATTTGATTTATAAAATTAATTTTCTTATTATACTAAACCTATCAAAAGTTTACAATATAAAATAAAATAACAATTAACATATCCTATGAATTTAATCATCAATGAATTTACAATAAATAATTTCAAGTTTATTTTAATAAAATACAAACGTTTCCGTTTTTTTTTCTTTTAAATTTTACGTTAATCAATTTGAACATATGTTCCTTACAATCTGTTTTTTTTTTTAATGAGATTCCATATAATTGATTGAAAACGACACATAACATATATTTTGATTTTATCGGATCATTAGCTCCTTTACATTAAAATTTCACGCGTTACAATTGATCAAAGTGGCGGGGGGTCTACCATACAACTGCTGACTTTTCACACTTTGTTTTTAAAGTTTGTTGGGAGCATACAGATTTCATTCATTAATCAATTTTAATGGCACTTTGAAAAAAGATAAAGACTTTATTGACAAAGAATTGACTAGTTTTTGGACAATATTGGGATATGTGGTGGGGTCCTCCCGAACACCTGTTTATTGTTTCAATGTTTGTTGGAAGCATACAACATTCGTTCGTTAAGTAATTTTGATTACACTTTGCAAAAAGATGCAAATATGTATGGCAAGGAACTGATTAGTTTTTTTAGCGATAGTGAACAAAGTGGTAGGGGGTCCTCCAAGCAGCTGTTATTTTGGAAGCTCAATAACATCTGTACCTGATAATCGAGTTGGATGAAATTTGGTACATACACATTTAGTACGGTTTACAACAGTTCTGCATCCTAACTTCCGCTTTGTCACTTCCGATAAATTTTTTTTTTACTTTTTCTCGTACAACAAAATTTATGTTTGTTGGGACACTACTGCCTGCTTTAATATTTTTATTATTAGAGCTACGAAGTCCATAATATTGGTTAGCTTTTAATTAAAGTATTTTATGGATATTAGCTCATTATATATCAAGAACACTATGTTTCCAGAGCTGTGCTGAAGTCAGCCTATGCATCAGCGTCGCAATATTTTTAAATAAAATGTGTTGTGTAGTAGCCTAAAAACCTTTTAAGACCAAGGTCCCACAACAACATACGTTCAAAGGTGCTGATGGACGTAAATCTTTCTTTTTTTTTGTTTTTTTATATTTTTTGTTAAAGAATGGAAAACTAAACAAAAAATCCTATCACTGACAAAATATGACATAGGCCAATATTTTATGATAGAATAGAGAAAATAAAAGTAAATTAAAAAGTAAATAGCAAATTTTTACAAAAATTTGCTGAAACAAAACAAAAACGTAGTTGCCAATAATCCAGCTGGTTGCATATTCCTTGAACCTGTGACGCACCGTCTTTCTTGAAGATTAAAGCCCACACATAATTATATGAAGGTTCGTTTCCTCAAGGAAGCAATAGCGTCTCATCATCAAGGATAATTTCACAGCTAAGATTGAGGAAAGAATAAGAGAATGTATTTAAATATCGCTTTCTTAATCTTATAAAGCTAAAATTTATTTGAATAAACTATTTATGAAACGTCTAACGTCGTCTCAAATCCTACATATTTTCTCTAGTAAATTTCTTTATACTTCATTATGTGACATAAATTCACTTCTTGATATGAAGCTAAAGTCACGTTCTCAATTAAATCTTTTGTTTAATTTTTGCAAATATTTACAACAAAGAATAAATTCGTCTGTACGCGAAAATGATGACTAACAAAAAACCAATTTAATTTTATCGGTTCGATTTTTTCCCCAATTTTACTTTTATAACTTATGATAGTAAATTTCTGGTTTTCCTTTGAACTCGTTGTTCAACATATAGGTTTGATATCATTTCAGTCGAATGACAATATAAATTAGATATAAGATTGAAGATTGTTATTGAAATTCAACAAAAAACTCCAACTTTTTAAACATTTCAGTAAGAACAAGTGAGTAACTTTATGCGGTTGTGTCAAAAAATATTATACCTCAATAACTGGAGCAAATTGAAAATTTATTTCTTGACAGCTTTTCAGAACGAACAAACTTTCGGTTGAAAGTCAAATAATGTTTGACAATCTATTTGGATTCGTATATAATATAAACTTTTTATTTTTGTCAAATGAAAAACATTATGAACTTTTTATTTTGTTTTTGGTTTTTAAGAAAAATGAATTTTCATTTCTTATCTCTGAAAATTGCGTAAACAAATCTAATTTTTAATAAAAGTGATTGATGGTAACAGATTGTATTCAAATTTTTTGGGTGTTTTTGATTGTATTAATTTTTCTGTTGTAGCAATAAAACATGATTGAGAGTGAAATGTGAATTTTTTGTGATTTAAAAATTTTATGTTGATTACAATTTAATGGGAAGTACTTAAAGAAAATTGGTGGAAAATTGTATTTTTTAGGAGTTATAAAAGGATTAGCAAGCTTTATGCAAATCATTGATTCGTTTTGTGCGTTAAGTCAAAACTATCTAGATTAACAAGTCAATTAGAGATGACAATTATTCTACTTCTTTACTATCCGGTTATCGAATAGTGAATTTTCAAAATAACCGGCTTACGGACTTACCGACAGGAAATAAATTGAAACATTACAGTGCAGATTGACCGCCACAGATACAGATTGATCTCAATCTCTCTTTTAAAACAAAAAAATTATCTAATTAATTAAATAGAAATTGCGTTTTCTTTATTCAAACAAACATCCACACGCGACTTCATTATGGTTCTTGGTGGTTTTAGTGGACAGGTTGGAAGAGATATCTCTTATGGAAATGTGGTGGGTCCCAACAGCCTGCATTTGAATTCGAATGATAATGGTGAGAGAATGACTGAGTTTGCATTATCAAATAATTTGAGAATTGCCAGTACGTTCTTTC
The DNA here is from genome assembly GCA_963693315.1 of Diogma glabrata. NCBI lineage: Eukaryota > Metazoa > Arthropoda > Insecta > Diptera > Cylindrotomidae > Diogma > Diogma glabrata. The sequence goes on along the minus strand of OY856187.1, from coordinate 259,212,082 downwards.
CGCATAGATCGATTCATAAACAGACTTGGGTCTCACCCAATGGAAACACTCGAAATCAAATTGATCACGTTCTAGTAACAGCACGTTTCTTTTCGAGCGTTCGGGATGTGCGATCCTTTAGAGGTGCATACATTGGAAGTGATCACTTCCTTGTATGTGCAACAATAAGGTTCCACCTCCCAAATCCAGGCATTCCAAAATTCAATCAACGGAAACGTTTTAACATCTCATCATTAAAGAATGCTGAAACAGAAGAGATTTATCAAATCCATATTGCCGAAACATTGGATAAATCAGAAACTATAATTAGAGACGTCGATAAGTCATGGTATTTGCTCAAAGATGCTGTTTTAAGCGTTGCTGAGGGAATACTTGGACGACCACAGAACCACTCCCAGTAGCCATGGATGGATCAAACATGCCTTGACGCTATTCAATACAAAAGAGATTGCTATCTGAAGTGTCTACAAGGATGCAACACCAGGTCCACGAAGGAGAACTATAAACTGGCAAGACAAGCCGTTACAAAGCTATGTAGACGAACGAAGAGAGAATGGTGGAAGAGACAGTGTGAGGAGATTGAAAGCTTCAATAAGGAACATCAATCACGTAACTTCTTTCAACAGGTTAAAACCTTAAAAAAGGGCCCTCAAACTAGATCGACTGCTATTCAAAATGAAGATGGGGAGCTACAAGTAGACCTTAAAAATATTTTATATACTTGGGCTGCCTATTTTGAGAATCTTCTCAACTTAAGTGACCAGCAAAAAGTCGGGCGACGAGCAAAGCTTATTCGTGCGTCAAAGGTACATGTGACGAATCCACCAAAGAAGAATTCGAAGCGGCGCTGTCAAAATTAAAATGCAATAAAGCACCTGGTATCCACGATATAACATCCGAAATGATTGTACATGGTGGTGAAACTCTATCTTTAAGATGGTTTGAACTAGTTCAAATGATCTGGAGGACTGAAACCATGCCAGAGGACTGGAACATAGCTATGCTGATACCAATCCATAAAAAATGTAATCGCCTACAATGTGCAAACTACAGAGGAAGCGCTCTCCTCTGCACAGCCTATAAGATCTTTTCCTACATTTTGCTATCCAAAATCAATCCTTTTGCTGAACAACTGTTTGGAGAATATCAGTGTGGTTTCTGCAGGGGCCGAGGTACCACTGATGCACTTTTCTCGATAAGGATGATTTTGGAAAAGTGTCGAGAGTTCAACATACCTGTGTACCAACTTTTCATTGATTTCAGGCAGGCCTACGACTCTCTCGAACGAGAGACTCTATGGTCTGCTCTGGTGTCAATGGGAATTCCTGGTTAACTGGTATCACTATATATGCAAAAATGACAGTACAGAATTCTCAATGCTGTGTACGAGTAGAGAACGAAATATCAAAGTTTTTTAAAGTCGACTCCGGTTTAAGACAAGGTGATGCTATCTCTCCTATACTTTTTAATTAAGCCTCGGAATATGTGTGCCGTCAAAGAAACTACCGACTAATAACAATATCTTCTCAATAAACTCAGTACAGATGATTATTACGCTGATGATGTTGTCATCCTCGGCCGAAGTGAAGCTGTTATGAGTGAGACTTTCAAGTCGCTTGAGAGTGGTGCTAGAAAAATTGGTCTGCAAATTAACTACAATAAAACCAAACATATGAATGTTTCAAGGGAGGCTGAGAAGAAAGATTTGATGTGCGGCGATGAACGAATTGAGGGAGTTGAATCTTTTAAATATTTGGGATCAATGCTTAACTCAAACAACAGCATACTTACAGATATTAAAGCTCGAATCGCTGCAGGTAATCGAACTTTCTACTCAATTAAACCTCTCCTTGGATTACCGTATGTATCAACTAACACCAAGCTCAAGTGTTACAAGACATTGATTAGACCGGTTGTGATGTATAGGTCACAAACGTGGGTATGGGTCACAAATGACGAATCGCATTATCTGTATTTGAGCGCAAGATCCTACGCTACATTTTTGGTCCACTTAAGAAAGACGATGGAGAGTATAGAACCCGGTATAACTTTGAGATCAGAGACCTTTTTGAGGGTCCTGATATAATAGGTTGTATCCGTTCTAATAGGATTGCTTGGTTTGGGCATGTTCTACGAGCCGATTCACAGTCTGGAATGATTAGAAAAATGTACGTTAGTACCTCAGGGAGCGGTAGACCGCGAGGAAGACCACGACTACAATGGGAGAGTGACGTAATAAACGACCTTAAAAAAATCGGCTGCCATGGTAATTATGTCGCTGTTGCGAATGACCGTGGTGGATATTCAAAGCTGATTAGCCTGGCAACGCTCCTACATGGAGCATGAACGCCTTACAAAAAAAAAAAAAAAGAAAAACACAAATCAAATATGACAAAAACAATTTTTTTTATTTTGCTTAAAACTACAACAAAATCTTTACTTACTTATTTACACAATGTTTTTAACTGCGATTACATCAAATTCAATAAAAAAAAACTTAATTATGAATCAACTAGAGGTTTTTATTTTGCACTTTAAACAAGAATTTGCATACTAACTTTGATATCAAATTCGATATATACTAGCAAAAATTTGTGACGGAACCAGGAACAGTTAAAGAATGCTCTAGAACTGCCAACAGAAATCCAGTGCCAATACACTCAAAACAATTATCTCATGTTTGGGTCATTCCATGTCAAACCAACCAGTTACTCAACTTGACCATTTTAGAATTTTATGAAACTTACAGAAATTATTTGCCATAAATATACAAGTAAAAATCGGGTTTCAAAATTTTTTATCTCTTTTCGTTTTTGTGTAATTAATTTTCAAAGTTTTGGAATATCGTCATTTTTAGGCTTACCTGTATAGTTTAAATTTCAAATATCTGAAGTTGTGTACAATCTAGAGAGCTGATAGACCACTCATTTTAAAGAAAATTATCAAGGTTTAATTTGATATGCTATTTACCTATGTTGGTTCAAAACCGATTTTTTTAAAAATCTCTAAAAACTTTTTTTGAAAAAAAGTCAAAGATAGTAAATAAATAAATAATAAATAATAATAAAGACGTTTATTGAGTATAAAAAGTTTAAAATACAATACATTGATAATTTTTTATAGATTCAACTCAACAAACCATCTAGACAATGGCCTTAGCCGTCTGCCAGGTTGCTTATTATTTTACGTGTTTATTTAAATTTAAGTTGTGTGTAATATTATAGTGATTTTTAAAATAAAATTAATAATTTATAGAAAATATATATCGAGAGACTAAAATATTGAGAGAAGATAACATAGAAATATAATAAAAAGGACAAAACAAAGTGTTAGTATGTGTTTATCAATTTTTAAAAAACATTTAAGATAACAGGTCGTTCAATAAGTCCCTAGGATAAGTAAGAAAAAAACAACATTTTGACAAAACTCGATTTTTTTATTCATCATAGTTGCCTTCGAGGGCGATACAACGAGTATAGCGATTTTCCAACTTTTCTATACCACTTTTATAGTACGATTTCTCTTTTTCGTCAAAATAGGCCTCAGTTTCAGCGATTACTTCATCATTGGACTTAAATTTCTTTCCAGCAAGCATTCTCTTGAGATCTGAAAACAGGAAAAAGTCGCTGGGGGCTAAATCTGGAGAATATGGTGGGTGGGTAAGCAATTCAAAGCCCAATTCATTCAATTTTGCCATCGTTTTCATCGATCTGTGACACGGTGCATTATCTTGGTGAAACAACACTTTTTTCTTTTGCAAATGTGGCCGTTTCTTTGCGATTTCAGCCTTCAATCGATCCAAAAGTTCACAGTAATACTCGCTGTTGATGGTGGTTCCTTTTTGGAGATAGTCGATGAATATTATTCCGTTCGTATCCCAAAATACAGACGCCATCACCTTACCGGCCGACTGTTGCGTCTTTGCTCGCTTTGGATTCGGTTCGTCGACTGCTGTCCACTCAGCTGACTGTCTTTTGGATTCTGGTGTGTAATTGTGAAGCCATGTCTCATCCATTGTCACATATCTACGATAGAATTCCCTTTTATTGCGGTTTAACAGTGCCAAAGACTCCTCCGAAGCATCGATTCGTTGTTGTTTTTGGTCGACTGTGAGCTCACGCGGCACCCAATTTGCACAGAGCTTTCGCATACCCAAATGTTCATGTAAAATGGTAAAAACACTACCATCTGCTACCTTTACAATGTCAGCTATTTCGTGCACCTTCAATTTGCGATTGTTCATAACCAATTTGTGGATTTTTTTATGTTTTCTGGAATAACAGCCTCATTTGGGCGTCCACTGCGCTCTGCATCTTTTGTGCTGGTACGACCACATTTAAATTCAGCCATCCACTTTTCTACCATTTGTCTCGATGGAGCAGAGTTTGGATAATGTTTATCAAGCCATTGTTTGGTTTCCACTGTATTTTTTTTCATCAAAAAGCAATGCTTTATTAAAATTCGAAATTCACTTTTTTCCATTTTTTTTAAAAAACAAAAGTTGCTTCACACAAAATGCTATAACTCACGAATAAATAGTCAGATTGCTGTCAAATTTATACACGTATCGTTTGAAGGTTAGTACTAAATAAAAATCATATGGAAAAAATTCTAGTAACGCCATCTATGTGTCATCCTACGGACTTATTGAATGACCTAGTACTAAACAATTAAAAATTAAATTTATTTATCAGAACGCATCTAAAATTCAACACGCGAAGAAGATAGTTGTACAAGTTATCAACATCACAGTTCAGTATATATAAGAACTCACTAAATGAAATATATTCCCTCTTAAACCATATTTGTCTTTGATCTATAAAAATGGGACACAGTGCTACGAGAAAGGTAGTTTTCTGTTCGCCTAAGTTACATAATGAACATTGATCAGACGCATTGCTAGACCACGCATTTCCATTCAGCTTCAGAAGAGCTCCTCTTGCCTTAAAGATGATGCTTATTTTATGCGGTGTATTTTTATCAATAATATAACGAGAAAAACCCTCATGTTCAAGTGAACAGTAATGCTCATGATGGCTTGAAGCTCGGGCTAAATTTAATGCGTCAGACAAATCAATTACATCTATTTTTTCCAAAATTTGTTTCGTAATGTTTTTTAGATTTTGAATATCAGCAAAATCTAATCTAGATAAAATTCCGCATTTGGTAGCTATAATCTGCCACTGTGGTACCCAGAATGTATGCATTTCAATTGTTTTCAGTGCCAATATTTTAACAATCCTTTGATCTGCTAATTGAAGAACTTTTATTATATAATTAAAATGTAGTTTTAAGGTATAGGAATAGAGTTTTTTAACATTTAATTCTACTTGAAACATATAATTAGGGGTATTCTGGGGTAGGAAGAGCAGTTTTTTAAAAAAGAAACGCTGTACCTTTTCAACCTCTTCGTATTCATTGTAACCAAAAACTTGTGCTCCATAGCATAGAACAGATCTTGCTGATGCTTCAAACAACTTCATCTTACCTGATATAGCAATGGAATTATGAGCAACAAAATTTGACCAAGCGGCATTAATACCTAGTTTAGCAGCTTGTGCTCTATCTACTAGATGTGGCTGAAAGGATAGTTTAGGTGTTAGTATAACTCCCAGATATTTATATCTGTTCACAATTTCTATTTCTGTGTTTTTGTAATGCCAAATTTCATTATTTGCTCTTTTACCCCCCTACAAAATATCATGATTTTTGATTTGTCTAGATTAACTGACAAGTTCCATTGATCACAATACTTTTCGAGGGCATTGATCATTTTTTGCAAACTGTCCGGTGTTTGAGCTAGTAATACAATATCATCCGCGTACATCAGAAGTTTAAGAGTAAAATCTCCTATCACTAATCCTCCCTCAAGATAATCCGCAAGATCGTTCAAAAATAGCGAGAACAACAAGGGACTTAATAAGCATCCCTGTTTAACCCCCATATTCGAACTAAAGAATTGAGAAATATTTTTTCCATCCCAAACGGCAGCTTCTGTATTCTTATATATGCTTTTGAGTATTTTTATAAATTTTGTAGAGATACCTTCATTAAATAATTTATAAAACAGGGCCTTGCGATCAATAGAGTCAAAAGCACCTCTGAAATCTACAAAGAAAGCATAAACTTTTTGTCTTGGGGAGTTTAATATAATTTTAATACTGCTACACAATGAGAAAATACAATCCATTGGTGAATATCCCTGTCTAAACCCCGCTTGATACTCATTTAAAATAGTTGCTTCTCTCACAAAGTGTTCAAGGCGTTTCAGAAGAACACCACAAAAAATCTTAGCAACTGAGTTTATAAATGAAATGCCTCTATAGTTGGATGCAAGGTTTACATCACCCTTTTTGAATAAAGGGAATATGATGGATTTAGAGAAAGACTCCGGAATATTACCCGTTTCAAAAATAGTATTAAAGGTTTTAACCAGGGCTATCAAAAATGTATCAGGAGCATTTTTATAGAATTCATATGGAATTCTATCTACTCCAGGAGCTTTGTTGTCTTTAGCGTCCTTTAAGAAAACTTTTACTTCGGAAACTTCAAATGGCTTATCTAGACCGTCAACAAATATATTTGGTTCCGCATAAAGAGGAGAGGGAGTTTTTTGTTCAGGGTTTAGCAGGGTTCTGAAATATAAATACAAGTCAAAGATAGTGTTTTTTTAAAATTTTGAAAAAATCATATATTTTGTGATATACTATAGTAAATAAATCCTGAAAGTTTCAGAGTGGGACCAATATGGAATCAGAAGTTATAGTAAAATATTAGAAGTTATGTGCAACTAAAACTGGAACATTACTCTCGATTTAATATTTTTAAATGTAAATAACAATAGGTTCAAATTTAAAAAGGTTTGTAAATTAAAAAGCTACTTTAGTAAGGAGTTTAAATATATTTATTTTGAAATGAAACTCATATAGTTTTTAATATAAGATATAAGATATGGTTAAACAAAATAATATAAGATATGGTTAAACAAAAGAAGAAAGGTAAGGTTACAACCTTTAAAGATTTTATTTCAATGCGCACTTACGAAACACATATTCCAAAATACCTAAATATTTCCCTATGTGTGTTTATTAGAAGCTAGTAAGTTTGCCTACCAGTAATTTGTAAACTCGATCAATGTAATCGATCCATTACTCAAAACATATACACAATTTCGAATCATGCACCGTCAGTTCCGTTTCTTGGAAGTGAAAAAAGGATGTCAATTGATTATCATATTTTGAATTTCGTTTTGAATATGAACTCTTTAAATTCAGTCCATAAGAATCAAGTTTAAAATAGTTTCACCTGAGGACACTGGTGAAGATTTGGACATTAATGAGATTGTTGGCTTTGTTACATGCCAATATTCAGATAAGTGGTGGTTAGGTTGTGTACCAGAAAAACAGGACAGAAGAAACAGAAGAAAATTTTGTACGAATAAGCCTCTTGACACCACATGGACCTTCTTCATATTTCAAATCCTTTTCTTGCCAGATATATTAACTTTTCATAAAAAAGAAGTGTTGACTAAAGTTGATCTTATAACAACTACGGGCAAAATGTATCGATTAAAACGTATTAAATCCATCAAGGCAAATAAGAAATTATTTGTTAAATTAAAAAAAATTACATGAGTTTCATTTCAAAGTAACTATATTTAAACTCCTTACTAAAGTAAATTTTTAATCTACAAACTTTTTTAAATTTGAAACCATTGTTATTTACATGTAAAAATATTAAATCGTGATAATATCCAGTTTTAGTTGAACATAACTTCTTATATTTTACTATAACTTCTGATCCCATATTGGTCCCACTCTGAAACTTTCAGGATTTATTTACTATAGTATATCAAAAAATTTGCAATTTTTTCAAAATTAAAAAAAAACACCATCTTTGATTTTTTTTCAAAAAAAGTTTTTAGAGATTTTAAAAAAAACCGGTTTTGAACCAACATAGGCAAATAGCATATCAAATTAAACCTTGTACAATTTTATAACCGTTATAACCGTACCGTTTTATAAAACAAATTTCCACCTCCTTTAATAAATAACAAAATTGTGGTAATAAATATACAAGAACCCAGAAAATCACCATGTTTCGGAGTTTTCCAAGGAAAAAGGCGGAATCAAGGAAAATGGCAGATAAAAAATGTGTAGAACTCGCCAAGGAAAAGCGCCTTACGAAGTATAAAATATGTGGTATAAATGAAATCGGTGTGGGCCCAAGGACTATTATTTTTATATTGAAAAATTAAACTAAATTATAAATATTGGATTAAATTATATATATGAGCAATTTAACGAAGATTCAACAACGTTTTGACTTGACCCCTTTTAATTTTTATTATTTTTTGTTTATAGATAGTCTTTGATAAATAAATTGAAGCTTATTTTATATCTAACAACTTGTGAAAGGGCTAGTGACATTTTTTGTTTTAGAGATAAAATTCGTTGTGCATATGACTGTCGGGAATCAGTTTTTTTTGTTCTGAAGGAAAATTATAAAAATGGCGATTTTTAGATTCAGATTTTTTTTTTATGTTAAATATCAAATATTTTATTATTAAATGAACTTTTTAAAAAGCAATTTCAGTCAAGTTCAGCAAAATTTTGCGACATTTTGACTCGACTCTTTTTAATTTGGTTTATTTTGGTCTATATTTAAAAAAATTCTACTTGAAGCCGTATTTTTCATTTATCAAAGGCTATCTATAAACTAAAAATAAACCTAGCATGCCATATTTTGAAAATTACTCATATTTTCCATATTCAAATAAACCCGGATGCTTATGCAGCTCATTTTAATTCAAAAGTTTCATCAAGATCTCATGGATTTGGGTAACGAAAATAACATGTAGATTTTCCACATTTTCTTAAAAAACTCAAAAACTAAGATAGCAATTGTTTATACAAATCCATTATAAATTACTAACATGATGATAACAAACAATATCGAAGCTTCATGACCTTGGTAGAATTATTTAATATTAAATTATATTTGCAAGAGATGGTTTTTGGAAACCACTAAAAAACAAATGATTTAATTTCGCTATAAAAGGACTGGGCTCTAAGTTACGCCAAGATACATCGATTGCGATCATTTCCGTTCAAATCGAGCCATCCGTTGTTGAGAAAGCGTTGGGCAAAACTTAATCCACATACAGCGATACATACACACATACACACACATACAGACTACCAGCTAAAAAGAGTCTAAACAGCTTCAGGAGGTCATAAAAAGATATAAAAATTCCGATTTCGAAAATCGACCTAAAAACAATAACTTCCCATATTGGGAAATTAATAAAGTATTGGGAAGCCAAAAAAAATATTTTTTTTTTTTTAATAAAATGTGATGTGTAGTAGGTATTACAATATGTGTCACAACAACACATAAAAACCTTTTAAGACCAAGGTCCCACAACAACATGCGTTCTAAGGATGTTAATGGACGCAAATCTGTTTTTTTTTAATATTTTTTTGTTAAGTAATGGATAACTAAACCATAAATCCTATCACATATAAAATATGACATAGGCCAATATTTCGTAATAGGAAAATAAAAATAAAATAAGAGATAAAAAGCAAATTTGTTTTACAAATTTGCAGGAACAAAACTAAAATTGGTTTGCCAATAGTCCAGCCAATGGCATAATCCCTGATTATGGGACGCAGTGTATTTTTCAATGATTAAAGCTCAGATATGTAGTTATATGAAGGCTCGTTTCATCGAGCAAGCTACAGCGTTCCAGCATCAAGGAATATTCATTAGCTAAGATTGAGAGTGCTACCGTTGACTGAATACAGTTCATCCGCCAGCACCCCTAAGATATCACCTTGGCTAGTGATATCTCACTGCTATTGCCAGTGGTATGTGATATCTCACGTTAACTCATATGCCAATAGCAGGGACTGGAGTACGCGGGGTTGTCACACCCGTGGATCAAAAAATAGAAAAAAATTAACAAATTAATAAAAACTGATCCCTCCATGCGATCAACGAACTGTATATTAAAAAAATAAACAAAATGTCAACCAAACATATGGGTCAGTTAAAAAATCAGCATTTGTTTGATAGATACCGACCACTTTGTACAAGATACCTGACATGCTATTTAATTTTTCTCATGTTAACTGAAACCTTTTATCAAAGATTAGTAAAAAACACTTCACAACTGTAGGCTGTTGTTGTGATATCATTAAAAGAAAGACTAAAAATAAGATACTAAACCGAAAGTGATAAACCGAAAGTGTTTTTATCAACATATACTCATCTTTAAAATGAGTGGTCTATCAGCTGTCTGAGTTGTACACAACTTGGGATATTCGAAATTTAATTTTTATACAGGTAAGTCTCAAAATGACGATAAACCAAAATTTTGAAAATTAATTACACAAAAACGAAAAGAGATAAAAAAATTTGGAAAACCGGTTTATACTTGTATATTCATGGCAAATAATTTCTGTAAGTTTCATACAAATCTAAAATGGTCAGGTTGAAAATTAAAGTTTTTTGGTTGGTTTCAAATGGAATGCCCCATTTAATGTATGATTAATTTTATTCATTAATAAATTTCATTAGTAAAAAGATCAATATTATTTTTAATTAAACTACAATAAGTGAAAGTGAAACTAAATGTGTATTGGTGAGGGTAACGAATCGACCCAACTCTATATGACAGCAAGACAAACACAAATATATTTTATTGTGACTATAACTTACCCAAATCATCTGCTAAGCGCTTGCTGATGTAGGTTTCCGTTACACTATGGAAACTAAAAATAATTAGGAATCAGTTTGAAAAGTATCCTCGCATACACTTGAACGGTTAACACTACCTAGATTACTGGACTAAATAAAAATTAACACTAAATAACAGGTTATTGACTTATGGTAATTCAAAACTAACTAATAATAAGTAATAATTAATAATTAATTAATATACTATTAAGATTTATGTTGATTCAAAACCAATTAATAATTAGGTAATATGCTATCACGATTTATGTTAATTCAAAACTAATTAATAATTAGGTAATATACTATTAAGATTTATGACACGAACTTAAAACAAATATAAGAATTGCATTTTTGTTTTATTCCTTTGTATTATTTTTTTGATTATAACCCAACTAGGGTTTCTAAATATCCGACCTATTTGATTATCCGGATATCGAATACATAAACAATAAATTATCCGGATAATCCGGATATCCGGATAATTAAACAATAAATAAAACATGTTTTTTACTTTGCGGTATTTAAATCATTTATGTATATTTTTCGTGTATCTATATTAATTAATTTTTATACATAGTCAAAAAATAACAAAAAAAATAGTAACAAATCATAAATAACAATAATAAAAAAATAAAATTATTGATAAATTTACTTAAATTAATGAAGTTATTGATGCATTTATAAAAATGCATATTTTAGAAAAATTATTGCATTAATTAATTAATTATTACAATGTCTCGAAATTGAGTCGGATTCTAATTTTTGTCCTGGTACACAGAAAAAAAAAGTATTTTAGTCTAAAGGTTTTTACCATTAAAATCAAAAGTTTTTCTTTATAGATTTTATGCAAAAGGGACCCTATTTTGTTTTAAATTATAAAACAATTTTAATTCTAAAAACGACTTTTGTTATTTCATGATAAGCACTTGCCATTTTAATTCAAATGATTTAAATTTTCAAATTAAACGAGCCCGTACACTTTGCTGCAAATATTTTAAATTTTATTTTTACGAAAAAGTTGAATTTATTTTGATGACAGTGAATTTTAAATCAAAGAATTTCGAGTTTAATTCAAACTTCAGTAAAACATTAAATGGAATTGAGAAGAAACTTATTACACTTTTGAACCAATCAAAACACAATTTTGTTTTAAAACCGTTGCAATTTTATTCCAAAAAATTTTAAATTTCATACCTATTTTGCTAAAACGAAATACTTTTTTTTTTTAAATCAAACTTTTATTTTCACTTCTACTTTTAAAAAATTTACAAAATATATATATAGGGTTCTAAATTAAATACAAAACTTAATTTAATAATTATATCCACACATTTTACATTATCACAGTAAACAAAATATTCTGTAATACTTTCAATGGTCTACAACTATAGTTCTGAGCTAAATCTTATTTTTGTGTTGCAAAAATGTTGATCGAAGTTGATCTATACTCCTCTTCAAATAGTTGGTATTTTTAATATGAATATCCAAGTAGTTCTGCCCATCAGTAATCGTTGGCTTACACTTAAGGCTAAACCATTGTGGCTGTAGCACTGCATACATTGGTAGTGTAATTTGAAATGTTTTGAATCTGTTAAATAAATAATTTATTTGTATTATAATTCGTTGTAGTTTTCGGTTGTAGTCTAAACAATAATAGTTACGAACTTACGATATTCAATAAGTCATTGAATCATAGGGTTTTAACCCTAATAATTTAACCTAATAATTAGCCCTTAAACATGACCATATTTACAAAATTAACATTTGATCGTCACACCTATTTATTCAAGGACTGAATTTGAATTTGTCCAAAATATAATAATAAATAATTTACACAACTTGCACAAATCAAACTTGTTATCTGTCACTTCACTGCACAAATGAAACAAATTTTATAAAATCAAAATGTTTTAATTTCCAAACAAAATTAAAACAAATAGATAGTTACGGTAAATTATAATTCAGAATAAAAAATTTACAACCTTATATCGAAATACTACACACTTTATTTTGAAATGGTTGTGTTTTGGGTTAAAATATAACAAAGCAGAATCTGAAACAAAATTTTTACATTTCAGCCCAAAAGGATAATAATATTGAAGCAAGCTATTAATACATTTGTGCCAATAAATTTTGAATTTTTCTAGTATTTGATTTGAATTTTTTTTAAACTTTATATTAATACGTGCATTTTTAGCTTGAAATTGTAAAAAAAATTGCAATAAAATGTAAATATATTAGGTTAAATTTTTTTCACTTTATATTGAAACAAAACATTTTAAGTGAAAGGTTTTAGAAGAAACTTAGAATCAAACTTTACAAAATTTTAAATTGAAGTTCATGCTTTTTTCTCTGTGTAAGACCAGCAATTGAACATACCCGCTCCGTGGCAGTCGATGTAGGTTTTATTGGTAATAATACGCAATATAGAATATTTAAATTGCCCTCCGTTTTTTATAATTATTTAAATAAATGAAATCTTTTTTCAGCAATATGGAACTTCCTTCATTCTGTTTCTCAACATGAGTAATTAAAGCAATAGCATTCTCAAGTACTTTCTGCAGTCACGATTTCTTATACAAACTTCACTACTTAGACTTTCTTCATCTTCACTTTCAATAGTAATTTCATTAGTGATTTCCTCAGAGTCATAATTTAGAAGTACAGGTCTCATAAACTTTAAAAAAATAGCCAACACTTCAGATTTTATTGACAGGATCACAAGTTTATAAAACATTATTTTTTTAAAATTAATATAGCATTAAATAAATATTAGTAAAATATCTTTACACTGCAGATTCACGAAGTGTTTCATAAAATATTCAATGATTACAGTTTTCAAAACATTAAAGTTTTAAATAAATTTTTAAAACTTGTAGTCACTTCACTGCACTAACAAACTTTGCAACGCAAGTTAATAGTTATTTGAACTTTTCAACGCAATTTGATTAGTTTTTTACAAAATAAAGGGTTTTTTAATATTCGGATAGTTGCAAAAAAGTATCCGGATAATCGAATAGTCAAAATATGGTCGAATAATCCGGATAATTCGATATCCGGATATCCGGATTAGAAACCCTAAACCCAACAGCAGACAATGATTTACTGGTACATTCATGGGCGGAGCGATGTCACGTCCATGTCCTACATGTCCCAATCTTCAACAATTATATGACCATCCGCGATGTCAAACACACCACTTTCGTCAAATATATGACACTGGCTGTGAGGCCAAACGTTTTAGTCGACGTTGTCGAACTATAAGCGCTAAATATAAATGTAACTTCTTCAATATGGCGGTAGTTGCAATTTGCTGGCACAACAGGTGATCAAAATCGTAAGTCAAAACCACGCCTTACGCTCTATTGGGAACAACAAAGGGTTTAACAACTTAATATTAGGTTGGAATAAATTATGAAAGAAAATAACCCACCATTAAACTACGCACTATCTTTAGTAGATATTATTGATGGATCACCACAAGCACTTTAACTTGAACTCATGGAATTGCAAGAACTGCATTATTTCAATATTAGTGCCTTTCTTAACCCAATTGTTTGTGTTTTGCTTCGGTTGAAACGTAAGTAGCCGTTTCATTCGTGGGAAACCTACCCCTGAGATTTCTCATGCCAGTTGCCGGAGGTTAATTTGGTTTGCCTGGATATCTTTAATATGATATACACCAATATTTTTACCCCTTTAGTTACATGCTTCAAAGGCGATATTACCAACGCTTCTGACAATGCGTGTTTTTATAGCTTTCGGCGCTAATTTTGCCGAATATTGCTTGGACGCGTCGCTTTGAGTGAAATTCTTGACATATATGGTATCTCCCGATTTCAAGTTCCTTGGTTTTGACCATAAATTATAGTATTTAGCGCTATGTGTATGTGACTTCTTTAGGTTTTCAATGGCATTTTGGCGTACAACACTCAATTTGTTGGTGTTGTTGTTTACTGAAAAATAGCCATCTTCGTCAAAACCCAGAAGTTCATATAATTCGTATTCTTTCCCATGTAAAATTTGGTCCCATGTAAAATTTGGTTCTGACCAAATATAATGAAATGTGGGGAATAGCCAGTACTACTATGTTTCGCGTAATTCAGAGCTAATTCGAATTCAGAAAGCGTTGGTCTTCTTTAATGTACGATCGAATGGCAGACAGGAGTGTTCGGTTAACTCTTTCCGAGGCGTTACTTTGAGGCGAATATTTAGGTGTGAGGGTATGCTTTACACCATATTTACTTAAAAACCCTTTAAATGCGATGGATCAAAATTGTTTCCCATTATCAGTAAATACTGTTTGTGGCACAGAGAATCTAAGAAACAATTTTTCTAGAACAGTCATGGTAAAGTGAGCAGTAGCTTGTCGTAAAGGCTGGAGACAAACAAAACGTGATAATTTATCCAAAACAATCCCAATTTTTATCTCGGTTAAGGTCCAAGGAAATCCAAGTACAAAAACTGAGAAGGTCGGAACGCTTCTTGCAAAGATCCCATTAATGGTCGAGTGTCGTAATTCACAGGCTTACACGTCTTACAGATCACGCAATCTTTAATATACGATTTCACATTTCTAGCCATCCCAACCCAATAGAATTGCCGTTGTAGACGTTCTAGCGTCTTCGCGACGCCCAGGTGTGCGGAAGTTAGTGAATCGTGTGCCGATTCGATCAAGTCCACGCATACCTACAGGATCAATTAGTTTCCATTCGCTTGAAATCGAATCATCATAATCAGAACCTGAATTAAAGTTAATCAGCAATTTTTCATTTTCCAACTTTAAATTTGATGCATCAGAACCTTTTTTCAAAAACTTCCGAATTGTCTCCCTGTACTCCACATCACCAAAATAAGGTGATGCCAAATCAATATAAAGAGGAGAGGTGGCTTCAGGCGAGGTTTGTTTTGATTCAGTAATATTTTGAAATAATAGGTTATCTACATTGATTCGTGATAGCGCATCGGGAACAATATTTTGTTTACCAGACCACTACGATGAACAATTTTAAAAGTAAACGGCAATGCCCAACGTGCAAGACGACCGGCAAGATCTCTTTGAGACATTAGCCATTTTAGTGCTGAGTGATCCGTAATGACCGTAAAAATATAGCCTTCAATATATGCATGAAAAGATGTAATAGCATGTGCAACAGCATAGCCCTCCAATTCCATAATACTATATACTACGTATATGCTACAGGATGTTCTCCTCCGTCGTCACCAAACTGAAACAAGACACTACCAATTCCGGTGGTGCTTGCATCACATTGAATAAAAAATTCCTTTGTGAAATCGGCGTGTCTTAGGACAGGAGCTGTCGTCATTGCCTTCTTTAAGGCATCCAAAGACTGTTGCGCTTCAGGCGTCCACTCGAACCTTTTTTGTTTCTTCAACCTATGTGTTAAGGGTGCGGCGAGTGACGGAAAATTCTGTATAAACCGCCGATAATATACAGTCATCCCAAGGAACTGCCGGACTTTGCGCATAGTTTTTGGTTGCGGGTAATTAGTAATGGATTCGAACTTTGCCGGGTCGATCCGAATGCCTCCTTCTCCAACAATATAGCCTAAGAACTTAGTGGTTTTCATTACAAATTTACTTTTAATCACATTTAGGGTTAAACCTGCATCTCGCAATAATCGACTAACCTCCTGCAGAAGGGAAAGATGTTCTTCCCAAGTGGCTGTCGTGATTAATAAATCATCGAGGTAAACGAAAACTTGGCCGTGGAGATGATATGGAATCACCCTATCCATTAGTCGACACATTCGTTGAGGGGCATTGCATAACCAAAAAGGCATAACTGCAAATTGGAACAGGGGACGTCCGGGTACCGTGAAGGCAGTCTTATCCCTTTATCCTTCATCCAGTGGTATCTGCCAAAACGCGTCTTTTAGATCAATACTAAATATATATTTAGTTTGGTCCAGACGGCTAAGCATACCTTCAATGTTGGGCAGGGGATAAGAGTCTCTCTTAGCTACTTCGTTTACCTTTCGGGCATCCAAGCACAACCTTATTTTACCATTGAATTTACAGACCAATGTCACGGGTGAGTTCCATTCACTCTCACTACATTCTTCGATTACCCCGAGTGCAAGCATTCGATCGATCTCCTGATATAGATTGGCTTGTACAGCTGGTGAGACAGCATAGTAACGCAGCTTAACTGGAACTGTGTTCTCGACTAATTTGATTTCGTGACTGGACTTGCTGGTTTTCCCTAACCCTAAATTTTCAGAGGAAGGAAAGGTATTGATAATTTCCTGCAACTGATGGTTTTGCGCGTCAGTAAGATCGTGCTTATTGGATGGCGGATCATGTTGTGATGAAATTAACTTAGGCGGGGATGTAGCCATCTCTGAAACAATGGTGGGGGTGATTTTAAATTCCCTCCAGAAATCGATTCCCAGATATAACTTTTCCGATAATTCCGGAGCTAAGGAATATGTGAACATTTTAGTTCTACCGTTGAAGGTAGTTGGTAACATGACATAACCCAGAATACGTTTCCGCTGACCACTGGCAGTCCTTAAGTGACAAGGCCGCTTTTGTAACCTGATGTCGTTCTTGGCTATAAATTGTTCACAATTTTTTCCTAGGACACTCACATTAGCACCACTATCTAGCAGTCTATCAACAGTTTCATCGCACAATGTAACATTTCCTCGTGGTCTTCCATCATTCGAGTCATACACAATTGACGAAATTATTAATTTTGCAAGATTCTTCCGTTTGTGCCAATATTCAATTGATCGATTTTGACGCTTTGAAGGGTTGTAAGTACCTTCAGTTATAGAAAATGGAAAACGGGGGTTTAAAGTTTCTTTTATTAACGAACTCGTTTTCTAAAGCTCTATGGCTTCTGGTTTTTGTCGAGCCACGTGTTCGTTGCAACGATTGAAGGAAGTTCAATGAGCTGGGATGATATATCTGGTTCCTCGGAAGATGACTGATCCCAGTTACAGGATCCTCCGTCGTCGCGTTTCCCGAATATAACTTACATCGAGGACAGGTAGTTTTATCAGCATTTGGAATCCACATTTCTAACAAAATTTGTGCAGGAGTTTTCCAAATGGACAGTTAGTAAAATAATGTCCCAGTCCAGAACAGTTCCATGGTGGGTTTGGAAGCAAATGGTACCTTATTTTGAGTAATGGATGTTGGTTTATTTACATTATGAAGTTTATGGAACAAAGCTTCAATCTTTGAATCGCTCGAATAAGCTATATTATGGTTAATATCCGTGGTCACATCTCGATTATCGGTAGGGTAAGGAGCCAACATGGGTGGTAACATTTCATTTCCTAAATTTACGTGTTGGGTAGTAGGACAAGTGGCTCTATCCGACTGTGAAATCTCGTTGACCTCAGTGACCTACGTGATGTTCCACAAGGTGTTAGTCTTTGTAATCCCAATTCGGGAATGAATCCTTCCTCAGACCATACTTCTTCCAGATTTCGACAACGGGTAATTAAATGGTCCATTGAAGAAAAATTTTCACTAATGGTGTTTAATCTTAAACCAGGTCGCATATTCTTTCGAACAACACGGCTGAGTTCAATATCTGAATATGGTACATGCAAGGCACTGGATATCATAAACATATCACTAAAATATGACATTAAAGTTTCATTGGTCTCCCACTGTTGTATGCGTCGATCTAGTTGGGTCTTAATATTATCATCTGTTCGAGTATCTTGAAAACATCGTTGCATTTCGCTACGCAGATGTTGCCAAGTAACTTCGAAATTGAAATGTTTGCGTAGGAATGCCCAATACCATTCGGAAGTTTTTCTTTCCAAAATACATCCCAGTTCCTTAACTAATCTGTATTGGGGCACATTATAGGTATTCGCTAAATATTCCACCTGAAATAGAAACTTGTCAACAGCGCGGTCTGTTCTAGTGCCACTGTACTTAATATTGAAATGTTTTAGAGTTTTAATCCTAAACACGTCTGGATTATAGTTTAGATTTGGTCATGTTGCCTGAAGAGCCAGGTATATTATTTTGTCTGGATTATAGTTTAGATTTGGTCATGTTGCCTAGGAGGTAGGTATATTATTTTGTGAGGGTAAATGCTGATCTGTTGGAGTTACAGCTATGATGAATACGATGGTGTAACATTATTGCTTATAGTTTTTTCGATTGAATTTTCTCGACACTACTATTTTCTTAAGTATGGTAAGTTAATGATATTCATTATTTACATACACATCCTTAATGCAGAAGCATCATTACAATTAGTTATTTTCAACTAATCTGAAAACCAATCTGTTATGACCTATATAATCGGCCGGCTGATTTTTTTTTTTTATAATTAAAAACTTGTGAGTAGTTAAACTCAAATAACTGGATGAATAATAAGAATATTTCAATTCTGAAACCAGTTTTGGATTCCTCTAATTAAACGTTATGATTTTTTTTAATCAGAAAAAATTTGTACGTGTTTCGTGGCGGTATCGAACCCCAGTCGTCAGTAACACAAATTCGATACCTTATGTTATACACGTTTTATCAACTGAGCCATTCAATTGACAAGTTTTATAGAAATTTTTAGATGGTGAACTGAAACCTCATCAACAATTACAATGAAAATCAACTATTTCACAAGCCGCTATTTCACAAGCATTTTGTTTGCCGCTTGAAACGACATGATACCTTAAATTAATTATTTCTAATTAATTTATCCTATCCAAATATTTAGAGTTTTTTCGATTGAATTTTCTAGACAATACTATTTTCTTAAGTATGGTAAGCTAATGATATTCATTATTTACATACACATCCTTAATGCAGAAGCATCATTACAATTAGTTATTTTCATCTAATCTGAAAACCAATCTATTATGACCTATATAATCGGCCAGGTGAGTTTTTAGGTAGATTTCATATAAAAATCTATTAGGTAGATTTCATATAAAAATCTACCTATTGGTATGTGCTTCATCTCGGAATTTCGGAAAAATTTTGGTGCCAAACGACTATATATGATAAGCGGAGACGGAAAATCAAAATGAAAAAAAAATTTATATATATATATATATACAGTGTAATTCGCTTATAACGACATTGAAAATGACATCAAAATCCGTCGTTACATCCGAATGTCGTAATATGCGAAGTGTTCAATTTTTTTATCGGAAACAATTTAATGACAGTAGATAAGGTAGTAGATGTGTTTGTAATTGTTGTAGACGAAAAATTTATGTTATCTTCAGGTTCATTTTGAATATGTTCTATACGTCAACGTTAACGTTAATATTAGCTAAATTTATAATATCGTCGACAGTATCTTTTAATGTGAGCTCTTCATCTGTGAATAAAAATTTATCAGCCATGATAAAAACATCCCAATTTTCATCACTCTTGACAGAAGTTGTTATCGAGGAGCAAAAGTTGGCCTTTCCGATTGGTGGTATGTCATCATCAGCATCGTAACTCACAGCGTCTGTATTATCATCATTATCAATTTGCAAGAATTCGGTTTGTCTAAATCAAATTGAAATACGACGTTTACTTACTAACACGATTTCTTGTTGTATAGCATCTACCAATTATTATGAGCTGTGCTTTGTTCATTTGCCATTTCTAACAATTTTTATTATTAAATTATGTCGATAATGATTTTAAAATATTTTATTACATCCTTTACTTTCGACTGAAGACGTGTTGAGTGGCATGAGCACTAACTTAATAAATTTTAGATTTTTCAAGTAAATATGTGCAGGGCAATTATCCAACAGTTAATTTTTTTTAATATTAGAAGTCATCTAGGCCTTCGTATTTCCTGTATTGTGCAAAGGTAGAGCCTTAATGTGTCTTAAAAAAAACCTGGGGGATTTACTTTTTCCTATCATAAGCCATTCATATTCGCTTTCAACCTACAAATTTTTATTATTTAAATTTTTTTCTGGAGTCATTTTATAAAACACCCGTTTTTGCGACGTAAATTTCATTTGGTTTGTAGCCGTAGAGTATTTTCGACTTGATAGCTATCGTATGATTGTTAGCTATTAGTCATATGCACTTCCATCAGCACTTGCTGACTCATCAAAAATCCCACGCTATGCTCCAAAGCACAATATATGTCTCTCACACTCAAAAAAATTTGCCCGGTAAGATTCACAAAATCGTTTTGTAAAAGTGCTAACAAAATTTTTTTGTGAATTTGCCAAGAAATGCTAAACTTGATACAAAATTTTGTATAGTCTATTTGACTTTTTTAAATCTGAAAAAAAAATTATAAACCAACCAATTGTTTTTGTGATTTGGATTACAAATGTAGAAAATCATAAATATTTCTAGATACAAATTTTTTTCATTCTTTCAACAAAAATATTGTTAAGGTTTATGTTGATTTTTTTAAATTTTAAATCATATCTCACTTATTCATAACAAAATAAAATTCAATTGTACAAAATTTTGTAAAATTTTGTCAACAGAAAAGTGACATTCTACAATTTTTATTGTCGAACTTAATACGAATATTGTCGATTTTTTTATACTTTACAAAGAGACTTATGCAATTTAAAAAAACAAACACATTTTTTACAAAAAAAAAACTTTGCTTTTACAAATGCTTTTATAAATTTTCATAAATTGAAATTATATATAACCAAAATTGGTATTAAACAATTTCAGTTTCAATTTGGTTGTCTAAGTAAAAATTCCCAGATATTTTTTAAAATTGTGATTATTTAGCAAGGTTTATTCATGATAAATAGTGATAGTGCAAATATATATGTAAATGATAAATTTAGAAAACTATACTCTATGCACAGGTGAGAAATTTTACATATTTCGATATTAATAGGCCACTTACCGATTGCGTAGATATTGGAATTGACTCTTAGAGATAATGGATGAAATGAGTTGGATCAGATCTATAACATATTTCAAAACCTACGTAATCGGTGACAGCCAGCATAAAGTAAAAAGATATCAAAACTTGTTCATTGTTTTTTTCTTACAGTGCTACCTCAGTTGGAAGGCTTAGGCAGTGATAATATAACGGCGTATAATATGTTTTAAATTTGTTTTTTTAAATGATGCAGAAATTTCAAAATAAAAATATAACATAAAAAAAAATATAATAAAAATTATATAATAATAAAAAATAAAAATAAAATAAATGTTAGCAAAAAATTGTGTTTTATTTATTAACGAAGAACTAATATATATGAATGTATGTTTTACAAAAAAATATTAAATCCATAAATGTCTTTTGTTGACCAAATAAAAAAATTTATTATTTTTCGAAAACTTTTGTGAAAACACAAATTAATTTTGAGGATTTTACAAAACATTTAATAAAATCAAAAATGTTTCGGGCATTTTTACAATTTAATTATAAAGCTTACAATCTTTTGCTGGAAGAATTTGTAGTGTTTACAAATAATATTTTGTATATCTACAATATTTATTGTAAAAATGTAAATTTAACAAAAATTTTTGTGTGTTGTATATTTATAAAAAAATTGTAGAACGTATGTAGAATTTTGTTAGTTACACTTAGTTTTTTTTTTGAGTGCACGGAAGCGAAAAGTTCAGCTGACGTACATTTGAATTCAGAATTTAGCAGCGATCCAATTTTTTCTTTTGCAATATTGAACAGATGTTGCAACAATTTTTGAATTGCTGCATGTTGCTTAAACCCCGTCAACAACACTTCGAAAATTTTTCCAATTTTTCTGTTTTATACCTTTTAATTCAAACACCTTTTAAATGATATGTTTGTTTTTCTATATGGTGCTTATAGTTTTTTTTAATCAAATCAACATATTATTCATTGAATCCACCATTTATAAATCAATAGCTTTGAATATCCCAGATAACATGTTTAACGTTATCTTTTACTATACATTCAGAGATTAATACGATATATTCACGATTAATTAACGATCAGGCCTGAAAACACACGTTCTGAATAATGTAAAGGAAAAGTGATCTCCGTCGGGAATCGAACCCGGCATCCTTGAGTTACAAGGCTAGCGCCTTATCAACTGAGCTTAAACTGCGACAATGTAAACCAAATCACCAAAATAAAAAAATGTCTAAAATGGAAAGATATAGAGGATATAGACCACCAATTGATATTTAAATAAATCACCATTATTTTTTCTCATATCTAAAAAAAAGTTTTTATTTTTGAACTTATCGGTCGGAATAAGCGAACAATCTCTACATCCATCTGTACAAATTTTACTGCAAAATTGGTCGCTATATCAGAAATGTCGTAATAGCCAAAGTCGTTTTAAGCGAATTTTTTTACATAGGAACAAAGGCAAGTCCAACCATTACTTTGATTTTATGACGCTATAGGCGAAATGTCGTTATAAACGAGGGCGTTATAAGTGAATTTCACTGTATATATATATATATATATATATATATATATATATATATACATATATATATATATATATATATATATATATATATATATATATATATATATATATATATATATATATATATATATATATATATATATATATATATATATATATATATATATAACGATATGAGATATAACGGAATTTGGCGGCACTCTCACGGTCGCATTTTTCAACCTACACCAAAATAATTTTTTGTATGTGTTCCGGCAAATAATGTCTTGGACAAGTTCGTGAACTGGCTATAATCCGGGTACCAGTTAAGCGGCTAGAGCCTAAAATGTCGAATAATCTAGGGCGCTATAACTTCCGTTTGAATCATAATATTTTAATAAAATTTATAAATATTGAATATTTGAACATATTTCTATCATTTTTATCCAGATGACCACTTTGGCGTTTCAGGTTCGTTCCTCAAAAATCAGCTGTTTTAAAAATTTACTAAACTTTGCTGCCCTTGATCTAGCTGAAATGACCAAGCTCATATTTGAAAACTTTTTTTCACGTCCTCAAAAAATTTCAGCTTTCTAACCCAAAAGGTTCCATTTTTATAAGCATTATAATGCAACCCTGACAAGAAAAATATCAACCCATTTAATACCATAGAAAAATTATCAAAATCTCTTTTGTTTTTATTTTTTTTACTAAGTAACCGTTTGAAAAAAGATTAAATAAGAACAAAAAAATACAACAACAAAAGATGATTTTGAAATAAAATGGTTTGATAATGTTATAAATTATGTGTGATGGTATAATTGTAGTTGTGACGTAGTTCATTTGATCTTTGGTGGATTTAATATGTTATTAAAAGTAGTTTAAACCAACTTAAATAAAACTGTTCCGAAATTGTATTGATGGAGTTAGTTCGGATAATGTATTTAATTTGGTTCGATAATTTTTTTGAATTATTCTGTTTCTACTTATATTTTTTATTTAAACTAATCTGACTTATCTAATTTTATTTGGACACAAAACCGTCTGACCCCGAAATCTACCTATTTCTAGCGGATATACCTGCCGCTGGGATTTTTTTGTTTATAATGAAAAACTTGTGAGTAGTTAAACTCAAATAACTGGATGAATAATAAGAATATTTCAAGGCTCAGTTGATAAAACGTGTGTAACACAATGTATCAAATTTGTGTTACTGACGATTGGGGTTCGATACCGCCACGAAACACGTACAAATTTTTTCTGATTAAAAAAAATCTTAACGTTTAATTAGAGGAATCCAAAACTGGTTTCAGAATTGAAATATTCTTATTATTCATCATGTTATTTGAGTTTAACTACTCACAAGTTTTTCATTATAATTATTACTTATATACGTTTTAAACGCTGATGGATACTGTAAGTTGGATAATGGATTCTGATCGTTATTGGGGAAGTTGAATGAATTTGATACAATTCTTTGGGATGAATGGCTTATGTTATTGAGTACATTCTGATTCTGGGGGTATGTTGATGATTGAGAAGGTAAAAATGTGCTTCTATTTTCATGGTCTTGTTTAACATTGTAACGATTGCTATTTTTGTTTAATTCAACAAACCGTTGTGTTAATTCGTGAATGCTATCCGCCGTCTGCTGAGATTCACCATCGTTGTTCTTTAAAATACTCTCAATGTTCTGAGATTTAGTCGACAAAACAGTAGGTGCCTCTGAAAACGAGCCGACAAAATCCTCAAAATGAACCCTTTTTGTGGATTTTGGCTGCAAACTCTGTACCTTTTGCAACAATGCCCTTGTGCTCATCAACTCATTATTCAAACCGTGGGTCGCCATCCGGTTCGCTTGTAAAAGTAGATCAGTTTGCGGACATAAAACTTCATTGCTAGGTAAAGTAGCCGAAGATGAGCTGGAGGTGGATGGTTTTTGGTTGAAGAAGCCCTGTTCTAATTCAGAACTGGTGTTTGTTATGGATGGCTTTGATAGCACTTGGGAATCTGCAGTGTCAGGATCGTCACCCGACGAATCATCACTGCCCAATTCCTGCAATGAAGCGTTCTGAGCTAATTCTTTAATGGAATCCTCGTTCAAACTTGTATTATTAAAGTGGGCTTCATGGACCATCAAAAACAGCTTCTCACAGTTCTCAAGAGCTACTTTGGCCACTTCTTTTGCCACTCTAGAACTGCTGATGTGATTTAGCCGACCCTTAAGGTGGATTAATCTAGATTCGGCGATAGAAATACTTTGTTGCTCGTTAAAATGTTCTATGAGTAAACTTTGAACCTGGGACAATTTCCTATTGCAGGTATTAACTTCACGAAGAGGATTCTTCCTCGCATCGTCATGTGCGCGAGTCAGAACCAAAACAGGCGCACTCTCCTTCTTAAGTATTAATGCTCTTAGTGTGTCATATTGTTCAATAACCGAACCTGTTAAGTTTCGAATTTTAACTTCTACTAAATACTCGTCGTGCTCAAGGACGTCTATATGCATGACTAAATGGACGTTGAAAAATATGTAGGCCACAAGAATAATAATAATAGTACAAAAAAAAAATATAATGTAAACATATAGTTCAAATAATAAAAATAAATCTACATCTAGCAATCAACAAATAACGTATGGGTATATATAAATGTGATGGGGATCGAAGGTCTCAATACGGAAGAACATCGCTGCCCCAAGCGGAATAATCTTTAAAAGATAGACTATACACATTACACCAAGATGACCTTAACGAAATGACCATAAGAAAATGAAATAATAACTTGGATGATAATGATAACAAAAATAATCAGTTACTAATCTACATGGCCTTGAATCTTTTCTTACAAAGGGGTCCATGCAATTAATCTAATAGAAAAACGAACCTTGCTGTGCAATTCAAATAAATGTTCAACATACCACGAGTAATACACTTATCTTCCATACACAAGGGGAGATCAACACGCTACCAGAGGTGACACTTATAACTGCCACTATCTACAGTTAAGCTGGATTAACAGGAGTGCATTATTAAGAGTCATCCAAACTGCGACTTCTTGTTATTATCCCAGTCAATAATCTAAAGTAAAACTGGTAAAAAAAATCTACTAAGTATGACACTTGACCACTAAGATAGCTGTATGCTAAGTAATAGAACTGATTCATTTGCCAGAAAGCTTTTGCTTGAATTAAATTCAACACAAACACGGGGATATTTGATAACAGAACCCTTACAACTGAGATATTTTCGCTAAAATATTTCGATAAAATAAATCAAGTGTCAATACTAAATTAGTTACAGCATCATAACACCGCTATGAGTTGCTGAACGTAAGCCATAAGAACTTGGGCGCCACGGTGACGGAACCAGGAACAGTTCAAGAATGCTCTAGAACCGCCAACAGAAATCCAGTGCAAATCTCCGTTTAACAGCCATTAGCCTGCCAGCTGAGTCGGGGATGGGCTAGGTCAGGAGATACACTGGTTTATATCAGCTGCTAGGGATAAAAGCAAATTGATTAAGCAAAATAAAGCATCCTGGTACAGCTATATTCCTCCATGTTAAGACACTCTTCAATCCCGTACACTCAAAAAATATTTTTTATTTTCTCTCAGAAAAACTTCTTTTGAACAGTTTTTGTGGGTTTCGTGTCGGGTACAAATACAATGCATGAGCACTGTGAATAGAGAATCCAGAACCGAAGCATTTTTTAGAACCGGTTTTTCGGAGCTAGATTTTTTCAAACCCGGGTACCCGGTTCTGGAACCGGTTCTGAAAATGTTTAAATTAAAAACTATTAAAAAATCATTATAATTTAGAAAAACCTTTTAATTTTTTTTTAAAATCCTTTTATTCACCAAAAAATCTTTGATAAATCCAATGAGAAATAAATTCATTCGAGTTTGGCTTCTAACTTGCCATTGCTGCCCAAATGATCGATAATGCCTCCATGGTTGCATCAGCTGATAATAATGTTGCATCACTGCGACATAGTGCTTCCGCAGCTAACTTTATCGGTGAATGCGTTGTCATCAAAATCGATTAACGATTTTACAATGCTGTTTTTTACTTTATAAAAACGTTCTAGCATAAGATAAAGGCTGTTCCATCGTGTCTTTACATCAATCATTAATTGAATTTCTTTACCAAATTCTTCTTTAATGTATTTCTGAAGAATGTCATCGTTTTCTGTAGATGATCTTAATCACTCACAAAATCTCTCAAAATTTTATTTTTTACGCCAAAAGTGTAAAAGTTTTGTTTATTTAACATTATGCCCGTCGCATATTGCCACTATCTCATAAGAAAGGGAATTCAGGAAAACTCGTTATGAAAATATACAATTTACATTGTGTCATTTTTATTGCAACTTATTTATTTTAATATGGAAAAAATTTCAAAATCTCGTTTTAATTCTATTTATTTATTCAAATATTTGTGAGTACACTATATTTTTTGTTATTACGTCTAGTGCATACACGAATAAATCAGAAGGTTTTCCTAACGCGTTAGTCACATTCAGTTGTCCATGTGAGAATCACGGATTCTCCTAATCTAGTCCACATACTTGCAGTAACTGTCCTTGTGCTTTGTTGATCGTCATTGCAAATGCGAGTTGCACTGGAAACTAAACGTTTGAATTCAAATACCATATCTGTCGGGATCATTGGCAACACTACATCTTCTCCTTCGAATTTTCCATTTAAAATCGTAGCTTTAATGGCATTGTTCATCATCTTTTTCACCGAAAATTTCCAAAAAATTTGTGCAATTCCAAAATATTTGGAATCACAATATGTGTCACAACAACACATAAAAACCTTTTCAGACCTAGGTTCCACAACATCATGCTTTTTAGGACGTTGATGAACGCAAATTTCTTTTTAGCTTTTTTGTTTTTTATATATTTCTTAAAGAAAGGAAATCTAAATAATAAATCCTTTCACATAATAATGTACGACATAGGGCAATATTTCATGATAGGATGGAGGAAACAAAAATAAAACACATTTTTTTTTAAATTTGCAGGAACAAAGCTAAAATTGGGCTCATATCTTCGAGATAGCACAAAAGTTCATTCTTTAAAAAAAATATAAAAAAATTCCATCAAAACGTTAGTCCATCAAAACCTTAGAAGCATGTCAAAGAATATTCCATAACTAAAACTAAGGGTGCTATCGTGGATTGAAATCCGCCAGCACATCTAAAATATTACTTATCCCCTTATATCAGTGACATCTAACTGCCATTGCCAGTGGTCTACGATATCTCACGTTAACTGATTTACCAATAGCAGGTACTAAAGTACGCGCGGTTGTCACACCCATGGATCCAAAATTTTGAATTTTACATATGTTCCCGAACATATACTAAATTCATTGGTATTAATGCATTGTTACCGTTTGCAAATCACTTGGTCCTGAGGTTCCGTTTTTTAAAAATTAAAAATTAAAATTAAAAATTAGCCAGTTACCTATGCGCAAGTGTACTACACAACAACTTCCCAAAGTTTCATGATGATCGGATGAATGGTGTATTAATGCATAAAGGAAAAACACACATACTTTAAATTTTATTTATATATAGATAGAAGATAGATAGATAGATAATACACCTGGCTTATGCGCGGTTGAAAATCAACGTAATTTAAGCATGGAATATACCCTTTTAAGCATAAAAATCTATGCAGAGCTAGTCTTCTTGATAGAAGAAAAAGAAAAAACGTTGTTTTGGTTATTTGTTACATTTGCTTGCGTTGTTTTTTTAATGAATGAATATAAAATTTGTTTAAAAAATACAGAATCGAAAACCGGGTATTTGGCTGATGTCAGAACCGGTTTTCGGTGCCGGAAAAATTGCGGGTTTCCCGGGGAACCGGGTATCGGGTACCCGGGATTGGATTCTATAACTGTGAACATATGTGAATCTATTTTTGTTCTGTATAATGTTCTATATAGAGATGAGTGGTGACACACCTCTACTAATTCAACAAGTCATTTAAATTTTTTGATAGCTTACTCGAAAACTTATTTGTTCGCCAATTTTTCATATATCCGATCTGATGCGCTAAAGTATTGATTATTTTTCATCCATAATTTTAAAAACAAAAATTTAAAATTACGCTATCATTATTCATTAGCACTTTTTGAAATCATTGCTACTACGTCAACAAAATGTTTATGCACAAGCTTTATTTATAAGCGTAGCAATTAGCACGCCGGGTCCTGCTAGTAAACTATAAAATCAAAAAATCATATTATTATAACAACAAAAGAAACACGTCTTGCAAATGTTCATTCTGAATTCTATGACAATAATTGCAGATGGCGACAAAATCATTCTGAAAATTTTTCATCAACTAAAAAATCGAAGAGAAGAAATCTTTTAATGAAAGAACGAAGGAACGCACACACTGCGGCAACTGAAAAAGCGGCTTACAGAACACTGGCTTGGGTGAGATTGGTGGGCACTGGGCAGTGATTGAAAGATAATTAAAGCTTATTTGCCAACTTTTGAAAAGTAAAAAATAGACGTACTACATTATATGGTTGTGATTAGGGTTGCCACGTGTCCTACTTTCGGTAGGACAGTCCTACTTTGGAGCAAGAATGTCCTACGTCCTACTTTACTATAAAAATGTCCTACTTTAGGCAACCTATAATACAATATCTTACACTGAAAAAAAATAGATTTTTTTCCAACCTATTTCTCTCAAAAAACGCGTTAGCAAAATAAGTAATCGTGATTGCACCTTTACTTATATTACATTTGTAACCGATTATTTTATTTTATGTCGAAAGGTTAGTAACAATTAAGCAAACAATTTACATCGCTGTGACATATGTGAATATCTATGCTTTATTGCATGATTTATTCAGGTTGTAAGCCGAGAATATCTATGCTTTATTGCATGATTTATTCAGGTGGTAAGTTTAAATAATTTTGAATTAAATCCTCCGTCAAACATCTGTTTTTTTTAAATAACTTTTGTTACAAATTAGCTGTTCTTATTATTATTAATAAAATAAAATGACTGAACTGAATTTTGTTATAAAGTAAAACATTTGGCTACAGAAAGCTAACGATTTTGAAGGAAAATGTAAATATACAAAACAGTACGTCTATTCCGGCATTTCCCTGGAAATTGGGAATTGAGAAAAATGTGCAATAAATGAAATAAAGAAATATTTTCTAATACGAATTTGTTATTTCCCGCGACACGGAATACTAGTTATGAAAAAATTGCTATAATTTATTTCTCAATTCCTATTTCCCGATGTACCGGAATAAGGCTACGAACTATTTATGAATAACTTCATATTATTATTTTATAACTGAAAAATTAAGTGGCACAAATCCAATGAGTTTTTTAGTTTTAAGACCGTAGGGGTAGTGTATCCTACTTTGAAACTTTTAAAACGTGGCAACCCTGGTTGTGATTAAAAGTATTTACTTAATTAGTTTATTCAATTCAACACTTATTAGTTGTATGTTTATTTGTTTGATTTGTTTGTATTCTCAATCCTATCAAAAAGTCAACAATTCAATTTATGCATAATCTCAATCAATTATCATCAATCTAAATAAATCCATGAAAAAGATTTATTATTTTTACGATCAAAATATCCTGTCAAATCGAAACATTTCCAAAATTTTTCTTGTTTGTATATTGTACATTAACTACAACAATAACAAGTTTAAAGACAGTTGGTAAATTTAAATAAAATTGAAAAATCAACAGCTGTAAGACTTTAGACTGTCAATAAAACGATAAAACTTTCACCTTTAAAATATTAGGAAAAAAAATGTGTTAATATAATCAATATCAGTTTTTCCATTCCAATTTATTTATTTTCTAGATATTTATTTCTTTATTTTTGCTTCAAGTTATGCTAATTTTTATCTTACCCTATCATAAACAAACGTTAACTTTTTCTGTTACTCTCGGTCGTAACACCAAACTCTCATGTCTCTTTTATATTCACAAAAAATTCCTTTTTAATGTCTACTATTAAAATAAACTTCGTATCGTTTTACGGTTCACTGTTTCTTTTAACTTTAAATACGAACAAAATAAGCAAATAAAGAATAAAAAAAATAAGATGAAAATATTTGTATTTTCATTTTTTTTTCACCTGAACAGCTTAAATAAAAACAGGTTAAAATATATCAGAATAAAATTTTCATGAGCAATTTTCTTTTAAATGATGATTTCTTATTCTGCAAGTACATTTTCAAAAGTTTATCATAAGATAGGCGTTTAATTGTTTTTAAGGAATGGTTTTGTCTAATTCCGCTAATGTGTAAAGAACAGTGTTGCAAAACGTTACTCGTAACGTAACGCAAAAACGGAATAACGAAATGAAATAGCGTTATTAGTAATAATTACGTTCATAACGTTTTAAAAATTAAACTACGTTACAATAACGTAAAACGTAACGATAACTCAATATTTTATTTCGTTTTTCGGGTGACTTTTTTTATAATTATGTATATGAAAATCAAAACACAAAAACCGGTTGAATAAAATCCAACTTATCTGCTCTTTATCAATTTTTGCGAACGCTTTAACTACAGATTTTGGTAGTTCTAATGCCCGATTTATAGTCGGTAACGTTAACTTAACGTTAACTTTAACTTAACCCTAACTTAAGACATCTAAAAATTTTGATTTATAGTCGGTAAGAAATTACGTATTCATTGACGTTTGATCTGATATTAATTATGGTTTTGTAATCAATGTTACAAATCAATCAATTCTTTAAAAGTAATAAACTGATTTTAAAATCAAAATTTAAAAATATGGAGGGGCTGAAATCTCACAGCTCTGAGATATCAAGACTTCGGTCTGGGTTAAGGATTTTGATATAGTTTTCGGCAAAAAACTTTTATGAGGACATGGTTTTTAGTTTTGGGCAGCGATGTATATCAAACAAAACTCTTTGTTAAAGTACTAGTATTTTTTATCTCTGTTTAAAAATTTATTACAAAACTAACACGAAACATCAATACGTTGCCGGAAAATTATAATCAAAATTCCAATAATATTGTTAAATTAAATAAAACCAAACTTTTTCAAAATTCCAAAAATATTCCAAAAATTAGAATAATATCAAATATTTAAATTTTTTCTAAATTCCAATAATATTTCAAAAATTCTTAAAAATTCAAACTTTTTCCAACATTCTAAATATATTGCAAAAATTATTACAAAATCAAAAATTGAAAATTTTTTCAAAATTCCAAAAATTATCATAATATCAAAAATTAAAAATTTTCCAAAATTCTAAAAATATTCCAAAAATTCTTACAAAATCAAAAATTAAAACTTTTGCCGAAATTCTAAAAATATTGTAAAAATTATTACAAAATCAAAAATACAAACTTTTTCAAAATTCCAAAAATATTTCCAAAACTATAACAAATTCAAAAATTTCCATGTCCAATTTCATTTTAAATTACATTTACGTCATAAAAACAGCTACATTTTCTTCCAAAAAATTGGCTAAAAAAATAAATGAAATCATTTTTTGACACACTTGACATTATTTTTTGACAAACTTATAATGCCATAATTCTCTATAATAATAATAAAATATCATGTCACAAATCATTAATTTTATTTTTTTGTAAAAAATTGGGTAAAAAATAAATAAAAACCGTTCTTTTGACACACTTGACAACATGTTTTGACAAACTTATAATGCCATAATTCTCAATAATAATAATAAAATTTCATTTCAAAGAAACAATTTTATTTTTTTCCAAAAAATTGGGTAAAAAACTAATTAAAAATCTTTTGACACACTTGACAACATTTTTCTGATAAACTTATGATGCCATAATTCTCAATAATAATAATAAAATTTCATTTCAAACCAACAATTTTCTTGTTTTCCAAAAAATTGGGTAAAAAAATAAATAAAAATCTTTCTTTTGACACACTTGACAACATTTTTTTGACAAACTTATAATGCCATAATTCTCAATAATAATAATAAAACTTCATTTCAAACAAACAATTAATTTTATTTTTTTTCCAAAAAATTAGGTAAAAAAATAAATAAAAATCTTTCTTTTGACACACTTGACAACATTTTTTTGACAAACTTATAATGCAATAATCTAGATTTTTGTCTCACATACCAATCCCGACCATCAAGATTCCTCCAAATTTAATGTTCCTACTTGTAATCACTTAAAATGAACGTTTTTTAAGCAAAAAATATGCAAATTTCCTTGTTTTGACAACTTTTCGATTTTTTTGACACACTTCCGGTACAGTTATCGAACACATCGTCCTTTCGGCTCTTCCTATTAAGTAAACCTATTTTTAGAAAAAAAAATTTTTCAAATCCGTCCAGCGGTTTTCTAGATTTCGTCGGTTGTGACGGCCGGCCGGCCGGCCGGCCAGCCGGCCAGCCGGCCGACAGACAGACATACATTTTTTTTTTTTTGCTTTTTTAGAATCAGGAGGTCCTAAAACGTCGAGAAATGTCAAAAAAAGTGGGGGTAAGAATTTCACTTTGAGCTCATGAATGTAATACTTAGGTCTTTCAGACCGAAGTAATAATAAAATTCGAAACATACATTTGATACAAAATTTAAAAATAAAAAAATTTATTTTCATATTAATTTTCTGCTAATATTTGGCTTTAAAGTCGCTCTTTTTATATCATTTGCATTTTTTAAAAAATAAAATTTTATTTTTATGGACACTTGCAATTAAATATTACTTTTCTTCAGTTTTTATACCAAACGTCAACAAATCCTTAACAAAATCTTTAAGATAGAATGAAATGAACTTTACGTTAAGTTTGCGTTAACGACTATAAATGCTCTAGTGCATTTTCATACATTTGTACTTTACGTTAAGTTAAAGTTACCGACTATAAATCGGGCATAAAATGTTGTACAATTTTAAGTTTATTTTAAATAATTTCAAGTCTGTAGTAGCCGTTTTGCATCACAGGTGTTTTGAATAATTTTAAGAAAGAAAATTAATATGCTGGCCGAGAAATCAATCTGAAGATCTATTAAAAGCAACTCTAATAGTTATAAACAAACTATCAGATTTGTGAAAACTCCTGATAAGATTGCTTATTTTTGGTAAAAATTAATTAATTTTAATATGAAATGATCTCAAAATATTTGTCGGAGTGACGTGATGTCATTTTTGTGATGTCATCAACTTTAATATTATTTAAGTTATTTGGATTTCGTTATAACATATATATCGTGGGAATTTATGGAAATTAGATCTAGGCTTTTAAGTTGTTGATGACTTATTTAATTGTTTAGAATAATTTGGTTGGAAGAATAACATATGTAATGCATGTCAATTAGATTAGTCATACATATGTTACATTATTAAAATTAAAGAATTTGAAATGAGTCAAATTTTATAGTTACGTTATTTTAAAATTAAATTGTAATGTTTAAAACTAATCTGTTAAACATTACATTTAATTTTAAAATAACGTAATTATAACGTTATAACATAAAAAAATATAATATTTTTCTGTTTCATAACGAAATAACGTACCGAAAAAATAAATATACTGTTATAAAAACGAAACGCATAACGTTACGATTTTTTTTTTCGTTTTGCAACACTGGTAAAGAATAATAAGAATCTTTATATTTTTCCAATGTGCGAAATTTTAATTTTGCTTTTAGTTTTCGTTATGATTCAATTTCTTCAGTTAAAAATAATTAAACAAATAAAATTTTAATTAACCATAAACGCATTTTGAAAATTTTCTACTTCCTGATTGTGATCGACCTAGTTTATTGATCTTAATTTGATTTATAGTTTAAATCCGATTATAATTATTAAGCACTATTGCTTTATAGTAATATGAGTTATAATTCAAAATAGCTATTTATGTACCAAGGGCGTTATGTAGGTTATTGCGCCCGGAAAGCGATGTAATCTAGCCCGAGGGCCTCTGGCTCGAGGAATGGATGTCGCTTGATGGGCGTAATACCTAGTAACGCCAGTGGTGCATACAATATTTTATGATTCACTAAATAAGCTAAAAACTAAGAAAGAATTTAATTTGCTAGTCTGTATTGATATGCAAAAAAATACAAATTTATCCTAGTATACCAAGAAAATAACTATTTTGAAGTTTAAAATAATTGTTTGTTGTTTGTACGTTGCTATGTAAACCAATTCTCCTCAATTTTATAGCCTATGACAAAAACATTGTATGACGTTTAAAATAATTTGATAGTTTTGAAAACTATATATATATGAACATTTAATAACTAAAATGTTGCTAAACATTTTTAAACAAATATAAAAATCTTTTACTAGCTTAAATTGAATAAGAATTATTTACATTTTGTAAGCAAAACTACAGTAAAAATAATTTTATTTAGTTTTTTAGCGTCTTAATAGCGGGCGTTATGAACTCCTAATGCTCTCTCATAACGCCCTCATTTTTATGAATGTGTTTATATATAGCGTATCCTAGACTTAGACATTATAACAACTTTATATCATTGCGTCCTATCTGTTAAAAATTCGCTGGCAAAAAAATTCTACTATAGTTATTTTGTTTTATTTTGTATTAATTTTTTTGGTGCTCGTACACGAGACATTTTTGCAGCAAGTTTAGTGTCTGAGAGCAATTTTTTCTCTCTGACACTCGGTGTCTAGGTGTAAACATTCCTGAGAGATCTCTCTGACACCTTCTTTTTGTGTCAGAGAAAAAGTGTCAGTTCTCCCGTAGAGTTTCGTGTCAACACAAAAAAATGAGTGTCTGAGAGAAGTGTCAGAAATCAAATCGATTTTGATAATTTTTTAGGTGTCTGAGAGAAGTGTATTGAAAAACAAATATAATTGAATTAAATACAAACTAAATAGAAAATCAAAAATTCTTTTTTGTACGAGTAAACCGTAAAATGCACTTTTCCGATTCAAAAATTGTCCGTAAAGCAGGCTGTTTTTTCCTATTGAAATAACAATGCCAAAAGTGAAATAACAATGCCTAAAATTGAAATAACAATCCCTAAAGTTAGTTATTTAGAAAAACTACTTGGATAAAATAATTTTCTATAAAAGTATTTAACTATTTCGTGTAAATAAATGTATTTTTATTTAGGTAAATAATACAGAATCTTACTCGTACAAAAAATCTTGTATGCAAATCGGGCATAAAGCATCTTTTTTGCTCTCGAGTGATTGTTTCTCTCGGCTTACGCCTCGAGCAACAATTTCACTCTCAAGCGCAAAAGACATACTTTATGCCCTTAATACATAAATAGCTATTTTGTACGAGTAAACCGTAAAATGCACTTTTGGAATTCAAAAATTGTTCGTAAAGCAGGCCTTTTTTCCTATTGAAACAACAATGCCAAAATTGAAATAACAATGCCTAAAATTGAAATAACAATGCCTAAAGTTATTATTTCGAAAAAATAATTGGATAAAATAATTTTCTAAAAAAATATTTTACTATTTTGTGTAAATATATGCATTTTAAATTATGCAAATAGTACAGAATCTTACTCGTACAAAAAATCTTGTATGCAATTCGGGCATAAAATATCTTTTTTGCTTTCGAGTGATTGTTTCTCTCGGCTTACGCCTCGAGCAACAATTTCACTCTCAAGCGGAAAAGACGTACTTTATGCCCTTAATACATAAATAGCTATTTGTGTTTATTTTTTACAAAACGAACCAACTTGTAATCAAAGCGATCCGGTAGATCGCTGTTCGTGAAAAAAAAATAGCGATTACCACTTTTGCTTTATTTACGCTGAAACTAGTAGACATAACCTCAAAAAAATGATTTGATCTAATGTTGTTTAACATATATGAACTTATGACGAGTTTTGTAACATAAACTCACCTTTAAATTTTAATTTGAAATAGATTTTGTACAATAAACCGTATACAAAATTAATTAAAACATATAAAATTTCGAAAATGATAATTGAAAAATGAAATTTCATAAAAATATTTATCATTAAGATCAAAGCTATTTCCATTAACTGATTTTTGTCTTGAGACGCCATCTATTGTAAGTTTAAAATGTAAATAGCTAAGACACTGTTTTTAAAAATAAAATCATTATAATTTAATCTTTTGTAAATAGAAATATAGAAATATAGAAATAGTTTGTTTTAGAATCAAAGCGATGCGGTAGATCGCTGTTCGTAAAAAAAATAGCGATTACCACTTTTGCTTATCAAAGCGATACTGTAGATCGCTGTTCGTGAAAAAAATAGCGATTACCACTTTTGCTTATTTACGCTGAACCTAGTAGACATAACCTCAAAAAAGGTTTTGATCTAATGTTGTCCATATAATATAATAAGCTTATGGCGACTCGTTTAACATAAACTCACCTTTAAATATTAATATGAAATGAATTTAATACACATGACTGTAAACAAAATTTGCTAAAATATAACATTTTGGAAAAAGTTTTGAGTTTTGGAAACTAATGTTAATAATTTTTAATACGAATAAGTTTCATACTGTCTTTGGCTCCATCTATTGAACGCTTTTTACAATAAAAAAAAATTAACAAATGTCAATTTTACTCTGATTCGTTGTTAAGAAAAAATTAGAAAGGAAACTGTCATAAAAAGTAAAAACTTTATTATCTTTTAATTTTACTCTGATTTTGCATAAAAGCAAATCAGCTAAGAGTTAAGACCTATTTTAAAAGGGAATGTATTTGGTTTGTAGTGTGAAATAAAAACATTACATATTATAATTTTTTCTTTTAATGCGTATGGACATTTGTAGGGTGAAATCTTTTAATACGTATGGACATTTGTAGGGCGAAATATGTGTTTTAAATAAGGGGGTCGATTCTGATCGGTTTTAACATCTTTTAAATCAAATTTTAACCTATTTCTAAAACTTTATTAAAAATTCTCCAAAACAGATTTTTCCACCTGGCAGCATTTTCGTTAAGTTTTCGTTAAATTTAGATTTCTCTACAATTTAAATAATATTTTAATAATTTTTTAACCAAATTTTAATTCAACCAAAATAGGACGAGTTAAATTATTTGTTTACAAAATTCGTAGTGTTAACTTTTTGTTCGCTAAAGTCGCAATTAGACTATTGCTGAACTCTGCAATATTTCTGCAATAGTCGTGCAATGGTAGTGTGTAAAATATTCATTGCAGAAAAGTTTGGCAATGAACCCATTGCAAAACATTGCAATGAGTCATTGCAATGTTTTGCAATGAGTTCATTGCCAAACTTTTCTGCAATGAATATTTTACACACTACCATTGCAGAAATATTGCAGAGTTCTGCAATAGTCTAATTGCAGCTTAAAACTTTTTGTTTGCTAAATTTTTTATTTTAAGTGAAATTAATTAAATAAAGTGAAATTATAATATAAAAAAATGAAGTGCGTAATCTTTACACGCTGTTGAAGTAAAACTTCTTTGGCCACTGCAGCAGGTATTACTAAAAATATTAAATATAAAATAAAATAGATATATCATATTGAAATTTAGAGTTTCTTTCTAATATTCTTGATAGTATAATTTGCATCAATGTCTAATAAAAAGCCATATTTACATGTTTTTCAAAGTCTTACAACGTATTACAAATTAAATTTCACGATGAATGCATGTCCACTTAATTTAACAATTGGTGAACAATTGATGCATTTTACAAAAAATTTAGCAAATTTGTCATAAACCTCTAATTTCATATTTCAATTATGTTAATAATTGAATTGACTTTGTAGCACATTATGTAAATATTACTTTTTATTACACATGCTGCAAATTATATTATCATGAAATGCAACTCTAAATTACAATATGACATATTTATTTTATATTTCATCTTTTTATTAATACCTGCCATAGTAGCCAAAGAAATTTATTTCAACCGCGTGCAAAGATTACACCACTCATTTTTCTATTTAACAAAACAAATTTAATCAACACAAATATTTTTTTCCCGCCCGAGAAAGCCCGGGATGCAAAATCTAAACACCATGACCACCATGACACCACCACGACCATCATGACCACCATGAACACCATGACCACCGTGACCACCATTACCACCATGACCGCCATGAACAATATGACCATCATGACCACCGTGAACACCATGACCATCATGACCACCATGAACACCATGACCACCATGACCACCATAACCACCATGACCACTATGACCACCATGACCACCATAACCACTATAACCACCATGACCACCATAACCAACATGACCACCATGACCACCGTAACCACCATGACCATCGTGACCACCATAACCACCATAGCCACCATGACCACTATGACTACCATGACCACAATGAACACAATGACCACCATGACCACCGTGACCACCATGACCGCCATAACCACCGTGAACACCGTGATCACCATTACCACTATCACCACCATGACCACTATTACCACCATGACTACCATGACCACCATGACCACCATGACCACAATAACCAGCCCTAAAGAAGTTTTACTTCAAAAAACTAAAACAATTCAAAATATAAATTTAAAAAATTACGAAACTCAATAAAATATTACGAATATTACATTATTAGATATTTAAATCTAATATCGACACGTACAACTCATTCAACGTTTAATACGGTACTGAATAAGCGTATACAAAATACAATACACATAATCGAATTGTCGCATACTTGCCGAACATAATATTCGTTTGCCTTTTTTACTTCTAGTTTCTTTTTTATTTTATTGTGTTTAAATTTCTACTTAAGATTTTTTGGAATTGTGTGCATGTATTTGTTTAAAATTCAAAATCAGACTGTAGTATGATAGAGATGAATATATATGGTTATATATCTGTTCAAATGACTACTTCTGACATTTATATGTCGACATTTATATGTGTGTCATAATTGAATTGTATCGTATATTTGCCGAATATTATATTCGTTTTTTAATCTTCCGTTGCAAAATTCTTAAAACGCGCCTAAAGAAGTTTTACTTCAAAAACTATATAAACTATATTTTAAGTGAAATTAATTGGTGAATCGGTGAATCTGTGAAAGTGAAATTATAATATAAAAACTATATAAACTATATAAAAAAATTAAATGTTTTAAAAAATTAAATTTATTATTAATTTGATTAATTTTTGTAAGAAAATGGTAAGTTTCACAATTATATATGTATTTTATTATATTAGTATTTCGAATTTGTTGAAATAAAAAATAATATAGATACATATTATTTATTTATAAATTTGATGTTATTTGTAAGAAAACGAAAAGTAGATTTTTATAGTTTATATAGTTTTTATACTTTATTTAGATTTACTAAATAATTAATTTCACTTTATTTATAATTAAATTCACTATAACAAATAAAAATTTCAAAACACTTTAACCAAGCAAATTTTATTAAATATCCAAACGTCAAACGTCAAAATATTTAAATTGTATGAAATAATTTCAGACAAACGTTTTTCGTTTAGTTTTTGTGTTGTGCGAATCAAGTAAAGACAAATTTTATTTTAACCTGTTTTTAACAGATTTTTAAACAAAATGTGTTAAAACCGATCAGAATCGACCCCAAGAGCTGGTATATTATCTAGTGAATTTGTTCCAAATAATTTTTTTTCCTGGATTGCAATATTTTTTTCTAAAATTTTACTCTGATTCTGCGTAAAAGGTTTTACAAGACAATTTTTTGAAAAAGAAATGTGTTAAGGCTTAGGTGTGTAGGTTGTCATAAAAACATTATTATAATTTGTTTTACTGCGAATGACTGAATATTTCTAAAAATTTTCGGGATTCAATTTAAATTAAATTCGTTTAAAAATCTATACAATAATGTGCCAATAGGTAGAACCTACAACAAAATATTGGAGTGTATTATTTAGAGCCTTTGTCCCAAACAATAATTCAGAGTATGCAATCACTTTTTCTAGAAATTTTAATTTAAAGAAATTATGGTTGGTGTGTTCGTTTTATACTCTTTAAAAATATCATTTAATGAAATGTTACTATGATAGTTTTGGTCTTGACTAAGAAACATTAGAAAGGAAGTTGTCATGAAAACATTATTATATAGCTTTTT
Organism: Diogma glabrata; assembly: GCA_963693315.1. Lineage (NCBI taxonomy): Eukaryota > Metazoa > Arthropoda > Insecta > Diptera > Cylindrotomidae > Diogma > Diogma glabrata. The sequence goes on along the minus strand of OY856187.1, from coordinate 259,170,933 downwards.
TCTTAAACATATGTATTTATCGATCTAACCTAAATGAAATTAAAAACTGCACCGTAAAGTGCCGATCACTAGACCCCTACAACAACACCGCGTGTGCTATTTAACGCTTTTGTCCCTAATAATGTTCCCGGGTATGCAAATACTTTTTCTAATTATCAACTTTTATAGCTGTCGAAATTTTTTCAAGTAGGACAGCAAATTGCATAGTTTTAGTCGATTTGCAGATACAAATAAACAAAAATTTTCACCGTAACAAGTGGTTAAACATTTGTTGAATCTTATTTTGAAATATGAAATTACATACTCTGAAAATTATTTTTAGTTCAAAAATAGTTTTATTAAAATTAGTTTCTACTTAAATAAAACAAAAGTGAGACAATATAAATTCAGTATTTGTATACTGAAAAATCACATTGAATTAATCTTAATATTAAAGAAATTTGAAATTAATATTAAAGCAATGATACTTGAACGAAATCTGTTACTTTTTTTTTTTTTTTTTTTTAATAAAATGTGTTGTGTAATAGGGTTTAGAATATGTGTCACAACAACACATAAATACCTTTTAAGACCTAGGTCTAGACCTGGGTCCCACAACAACTGGCGTTCTGAGGTGTAGATTAACGCTTTTTTTAAACATCTGTGGGTTGAAGTCACCTGAGACTAAGTGTTCCGGCAAACTATTCCATTTGTACGCAGTTCGGACAAAGAAGTCTCTCTGCGATCTGCCAGTATTACAGCGCGGGATCTTTACCGTTTCACTGGTTGCGGCAGCCGATTGCCGAGTGGAACGGGGGTAAGAATAAGTTTGAGGCATGATGCCGCTGATTTCATCTGAGCACTGCTGATGACGATATTTGTAAAAAACAACGAGGTCAGCAACAGTGCGACGATGTTGTAGGGAATCAAGTTGTGATGTCAAAGTTCGATCACCTACAATTCGTATAGCTCGCTTTTGAACAGAGTCCAAGAGGGCCAAGATGGAAACAGAGGCAGCACCCCAAACTTGACAGCAGTACTCCATACAGGGACGAATATAGGACTTATAAACATGGAGCAATTGGTATGGAGTGAAAAATTTTTTGCATCTATTTAGGAGGCCGAGTTTTTTAGACGCGCTTTTTGCCATCGCCATTACATGATCGTTCCAGAGTAGGTCATTTGAAACTGTGACACCCAATAAACGAATGTTTTTACATTCACCTATTGGTTCATCACACATACTAAATAAAATATCTTTGGGGAACTCGGTCTATAATCTGGAAACAATCAACAGCTGTTTTGGTGGAGTTGAAATTGACAAGGTTTTGGTCACCCCAGTCGGCGACTTTATTCAGGTCTTTGTTCACGTTTATGGCAGCGTCTCTCCGGGCAGGATTAATTCGTTCGTGCATTTTACCTTTTGAAGGAAGGGGCTCGAACGACTTGTGCAGAGTACTATCATCTGCAAAACTATTTATTGGGTTGCTGGTGATTTTCAACAATTCGTTGATATAAATCAAAAATAGGGTTGGGGACAATACTGAGCCTTGGGGTACACCAGCGTTAATTAGTTTAGACTCAGAAGAATATCCGTCTAAGGTTACCGAAATGTATCGGTCGGATAGAAAATTTTGAATCAGCTTCACAACATTGGGATGAAAACCGTACGCAACGAGCTTGTTGATTAAGTTGGCATGCCAGACTCGATCGAATGCCTTGGAGATGTCTAAAGCGATAACGTATGTTTCACCACCTTTATCAAGTATGCTGTTCCAACAATGCGCTACATAGTTTAATAGATCGGTAGTTGATCTTTTGTTTCGAAAACCGTATTGGCTGTCGGATATTAAATGATTTTCTTCCAGAAATTTTGAAATATGTGTATTAATATAATGCTCATAGACTTTGGATAGGACCGCTAGTAAAGCTATAGGCCTATAATTTGAGATATCGGATTTTGGTCCCTTTTTGGGGACGGGCTGGACATTTGCCAACTTCCAGCACGAGGGAAATATACCAGATTTGTAGGATTGGTAGAATATTTTAGTTAAAGTTGGTGCAAGTTCTTTGGAAAAGGTTTTTAAAATAATGGGTGGAATATTGTCCATTCCTGATGCTTTGTTGATGTTTAACCCCTTTAAAAGTTTAGCGACTATTTTGGGTTTGAAGTGAAGTTCATTCATATTAACTCCTGAAGACTGGATTTGGGGTATTTCTTTAGGAGTTTCCAAAACAGTGGAGTTCAGAGCAAAGCGTTCAGCGAACAAGTTAGCTTTTCTTGCGGGATCATTGACGATTAAATCACCATCAATAATAGGGGGAATAGAAAATTTTGTACCAGAATTTAAAGAATTAATGGCACTGTAGAAACTCTTGTCAGAAACAGACATAGACGTAAGTTTTGAGGCTTTCGCTCTGTCAATTTCGGACTTTTCGTTTGAGATAATCTGATTAGATATTTTGTTGGCCTTTAGATATTGGGATCGATTAGTGGGAGTTTTGTTATGAATCCAAATATTAAATGATCTACGTTTGTTTCTAAGTGACGTTTTGGCAGCTTTCGAATACAAGTATTTTTGTTTGGGTTTTCCTATGGAGAAAGGGACAAATTTATTGATAGCAAATTGGATGGTTTCTGTAAAGTTTTGAGCAGAAACATTTACATTGTCAGTGTAAAAACAATGACGGTCGAAAGGGAAACCATGGAAAAAATTTTGAAGACCACTCTTATCCATTTTTGAGTAGTGAAATATTTTACGGGGTTTGGGAGCTGTAGTTTTAAGTAAATCAGTTTTGATAACTGATGAGATTAAATAATGATCAGAATTTCCAATACTACCTTTCGCAACATCGACACTCGTAATATCTGGCATTGTGGTAAGATAGAGATCTAGTAGAAAACTATTATCACCGCCATTACGGGGAGTGAAAGTCGGGCTTTTAACAATTTGGAATAGGCCCTGAGACGCGGCAAAAATTTCTGCCAGTTTTCCACTATTGTCAACATCGTCGGTCGATTTGGAGAATTCCAACCATGATTTGTTGTGGACGTTGAAGTCACCGGTAACGATAACTTCACAATTAGGGGACTTTGCTCTAATCTCGTCCATAATTTTTGTCAGTATATTAAAAAAGTTTGGGTTACGTTTGTTGGGGGACCGGTATAAAGCTATTGTAAAAAAAGTCATTTCTGGAAGACAAATCTTTAAAACCATTGTATTGAAGCCGTCACCGAGTAGTTCAAAATTTGGAAAGCGCGTGTACGCAACACTCTCATGAATGAATGCGCATACGCCCTGATGGAGTTTGAAAGCTGATTCGAGCCTATATTTGGAATTAAGCGATTCTATAAAGAGAAAATTTTCAGAAACTTGTGTTTCTGTAAGGAATAGAATGTTCGGTTTGTCGTGCTCAAGATGATGTTGCACGTGGTCATGGTTAGCGTTCAATCCGCAGATGTTTTGAACATGTATTTTAAAATTTTTTATTGATTCATATATGTTTTGTCCCTGCAAATTCCGTGGACATGCCGCTTTATGGGCGGGTGGATTGCGCAAATTTGCTTTACCACTTGCAGACTTATTTTTTTTCGGTTGTACTGCCATATATATATATCAAAATGTTTATTTTATTTTTTTGTGTTTTATTTTAAAATGCATAACTAAGTAAAAAATCCTATCATACTACAAAATATGACATATGCCAATATTTCATGATAAGATGAAGAAATAATAACAAAATAATAAGTGAAAAACAAATTGTGAGAAATTTGCAGAAAACAAAACAAAACTAAATGCCAATAATCCAGCTGATGCAGCGCACCCCAGACGCACCACCCACCACCTTAATCGAGGCACAAAGCCCACACATAACTACGTGTTGGTTCGATTCCTCGGAAGAGCTAATGAGCGGTACCACTACGGAACGCTGCCCAGCTAAGACTGGAAGTGCTGCCGTTGACTAATTAAAGTTCGTCCGCCAGCACCCTAAGATATCATCTTGGCTAATGACATCTCCTGCCATTGCCAGTGGTATGTGATATCTCACGCTAACTCATATGTCAATGGCAGGGACTGGAGTACGCAGGGTAGTCAGACCCGTAGATCAACATTGATCATAATCGATCAAAATCGATCCCTCCTGCGGATCCCAACTGCGCCAACTTACATTTTTTTTATAGTTCTAAGCCATGTTTAATATCGAAAGTTCATCTGAAGGCGATAAACGAATTATTGTAGATTCTGGACCAAATAGCATATATGACGAGACTTATATTTTGGTTTTACATCATATGCTTAAGCAATTCTAGTATACTCCTCAAAATTTTTGGTGCCAATATGCGAGGTTCACCCAACCAACCCACACCACTAGATAAATCTTTGGCCCATATTATATATCTTGCGGATTATTGGGTATGTTGTTTTTATGAGCGCAGAAAAATTGGAAATAATTCAATCAATCGTTAAAGTTGGTATACTTTTATTATTTATTTTATTATAATCCAAGCTCATAAAATTTATTCTTTACTACAAAAACTTGTGATATCAGTACAAAAAACATCAAAAAATGTAAATTTTAGTTTGTGAAAAAGGTGCAGTTTAAAGTTTAATAGTCAAAACTATCTGTTCAGTACAAAAAGAAGTGATATCCTGTGTCAAGTAGAAACGAGTGTAAAACAAAACATTTCCAAATAATTAGGTGTTCTACATGTTTGAAATACTTACTTTGTCACTCGGATTAGAGCTTAGAATTAGAAACAACTTCAACGAACTAGGTATTAAAACAAAAGTTTCTAGTAAAAATAAAAGTACAAAATAATATTTATTTATTTATTTATATTCGAATGCAAATGTGGAATGCGATATTTATACGATCGACTGAATCGAGAGAAGTGCGGAACCATCACGAAACCTCAGGACTAACAGATTAAAACTTTAATGAAATTCTGTTCAAATAACATGTTCTTAATCTACAAACTAAGGTCTGCAATATAAAATACTAACTAATAAATTAGCTTGCATTTCTTTTATAGAATTTTCATTTTGTATATTTCTCATTAAATAAAAGACTTAGCTCTCACTGAGGTTTCGTGATTGTTCTGCACTTCTCTCGATTCAGTCAATTGTATAAATATCGCATTCCACATTTGCATTCGAATATAAATAAATAAATAGTTATTATTTTGTACTTTTATTTTTACTATAGAAACTTTTGTTTTAATACTTAGTTAGTTGAAGTTGTTTCTAATTCTAATCTCTAATCCGAATGACAAAGTAAGTATTTCAAACATGTAGAACACCTAATTATTTGGAAATGTTTTTTTTTACACTCGTTTCTACTTGACACAGGATATCACTTCTTTTTGTACTGAACAGATAGTTTTGACTATTAAACTTTAAACTGCACCTTTTTCACAAACTAAAATTTACATTTTTGATGTTTTTTGTAGCTTTGAAATTACGTCAAATTGCTTTTTTACAAAAGTTTAAATAAGAGAAAAGATGCATTTACTCTAAACGGAAGAGTATTGTGAGAAGTTTTTTGAGTGAATCTAGGTTCGGTCGCTTATGACTAATTTTTAAATTTAAATTTACTATGACTAAACTAGCTTTCTTGACCAATAGAGAATATTAGGTATGGGTCGAAATTGTTGAACCTTTAAATGCAGAGGTTTTTGTGAAGTTTGATGAGTGTAGCGTCGTATTGCTTTATTTAAATGTATTGTTTAATATATATTGTATATACCAAATATACATTAACGTGTTCATAACACTAGTTTACAAATTTTGATCTTTTTTGTCTCCTTGACTAAAACCCAACTTTTCTGTACTTTGACCTGCTGATTACGAATATAATATTCATTTTCTTAGGCTAGCTCCTGTTTTTGAGATATTTGCGAAAACAAAGATTATTCCGGTTTTTGGAACGCATATTTTATAAAACAAACAAATTCAATGTATTATTGAAACAAGTGCATAGTCAAAATGCTAACAAACATTTTGAGTTATTTTTGTAAAAATCCATTAAGGATTATGGAAGTTACATTCGAAAAAAGTCGAAAATAATTCAAAAATTTACGTTTCTTAAAATTTTTTCATATTTAACACCTTAGATTATAAAATACTCAGGATAAGTAATATCTTTTTAAGTTGAAGTTATTTTTATTTAAATAAAGTAGTGTGCGATTTTAACGTGATAGTATTTGCACTGAAAAAACACAGTAGCCTAGAAATTTAAATATCAACGAGGTTTTCCCTTGCTTGACCAAATATGCTTACAAAATAACAGACTTATGTAGAAATTTTGTGTTTAACATTTTTACCGATTGGAGAATGACCAACCTTATTCAATTTTATTTTATGTTTGTCAAAAGTATTTCAATTAAAATAAAACTGATAATTTATTAAAACTGAAAATTTGATCCTAACTAAAATTTTATCATGTACGCTTTGGTTTTGTTTTTATTTAAACTAAATTTAAAATGAAATGGATATTGTTTATATGGTTTACTGTTTCAGGTTTTGTTTTAATTTAAAATGAAATCAAAATGAAATATATATTATTTAGCTCTTACTTCTTTCTGGCAATAGAAGAATAATAATATATTTTTTTTCTATAAATGGAAAGAGATAAAAATGCTGCATGGGACCCTGTATTTTTGTGTTTATTTCACAACAGCTGGCGTTCTAAGGTGTAGATTAACGCTTTTTTTCAACATCTGTGGGTTGAAGCCACCTGAGACTAAGTGTTCCGGCAAACTATTCCATTTGTACGCAGTTCGGACAAAGAAGTCTCTCTGCGATCTGCCAGTATGACAGCGCGGGATCTTTACCGTTTCACTGGTTGCGGCAGCCGATTGCCGAGTGGAACGGCGGTAAGAATAAGTTTGTGGCATGATGCCGCTGATTTCATCTGAGCACTGGTGATGACGATATTTGTAAAAAACAACGAGGTCAGCAACAGTGCGACGATGTTGTAGGGAATCAAGCTTTGATGTCAAAGCTCGATCACTCACAATTCGTATAGCCCGTTTTTGAACAGAGTCCAAGAGGGCCAAGATGGAAACAGAGGCAGCACCCCAAACTTGACAGCAGTACTCCATACAGGGAAGAATATAGGACTTATAAACATGGAGCAATTGGTATGGAGTGAAAACTTTTTTGCATCTATTTAGGAGGCCGAGTTTTTTAGACGCGCTTTTTGCCATCGCCATTACATGATCGTTCCAGAGTAGGTCATTTGAAACTGTGACACCCAATAAACGAATGTTTTTACATTCACCTATTGGTTCATCACACATACTAAATAAAATATCTTTGGGGAACTCGGTCTATAATCTGGAAACAATCAACAGCTGTGTTTTGGTGGAGTTGAAATTCAAAAAATAGCTTCAATTTTTTATAGTTTTATAGTGCAGATACACAAATATTACTTATCCTGTATATTTTATAATCTAAGTTTAACACCATAAATTTTGATTTGACAATTGTAAATTTTTTTAATTTCTTGGAGCCCGTAGTAAATTCAATTCTCTTTCTTTTAAGTTAAAAACACGAATTTTGGTGCAGGTTGCACAAGTTATTCAGGTTTTCCCCAAAAAAGTCGTGCTTCCTGGGTAACGCTAACAGAATTAGGTTGGTGTAGTTGAGAGAGGCAGAGTAAATACTGCTTATACTCAATGATTCTGCAGCATGGCGAGTCATTGGCGCCATAAAACCAGTGCAACTCAAGCGTCTGTTCTCCATGTTAGGGCGGCTTGCAGCGGGCGTCCGTCTTGGATCAAGCGGCTTGCTATATAAACGTGTAAAAAGATTGTTTCTGGTGACCTTAAGATGCAGAACGAACCCATTCACGAAAATTTGGGTTGGGCGAAGGGCTAACACCCCATTTCCGTAAACAAATTATTGTCAAATCAAGCGCCTGTTCTCCATGTTACGGGCGGCTTGGAGCAGGCGTCTGTCTTGGATCAAGCGGCTCGCTGTATATAAATGTGTAGAAAGCGTCTGTTCTCCATGTTAGGGGCGGCTTGCAGCGGGCGTCCATCTTGGATCAAGCGGCTCGCTATATAAACATGTAAAAAGGTAACCCTAACGGGTTAACACCCCATTTCCGTAAAAAAATTATTTTCATATTTAAACGTGTTGGTTGTTTAGGGTGACCTTAAGATGCAGAACGAACACATTCACGAAAATTTGGATTTGGGGAAGGGCTATATCACCCCATTTCCGTAAAAAATTTATTGTCTATCTACACTCTAGTATCCTCCCGAATGATGAAAAGAACTCAGCATTGTTTAAGATACAGCCTAAACATCTGTTTCAACAAAAATCATATGCTGTGTTTATTCGTCCTTAAACTAAGAAAAATAGATAAGAAAACATTAACGCTGATATCATTGCTGAGAGTAGACCTGAGAGTAGTATAGAGTTCTAGCCTACAGATCCGCCTCCACTAAAAAAATCCAATTTACTATTGCTTGCGATGATGGATGGATTTGACTCCATTAAAATTTTTGAAGGGAGGTTGGGTTGAGCGTTGGCTCTTCCATACAGGGTGGAGATATGAATGCGGCTTCACCGTTGTGGAGGAGTGCTTAGCGCTGGAGAAGAGATCCTGTTTGATTAGACGGGACTAACACCAACAGGTATCCCTTCTCTTTTGCCAAACCTCGTCCAGTGAAGCAACATCCCATCTCGGAAAGGAAAACTAAATGAAATATATGATGTCGTAAAAAAATCCATTTGGTGATCGCATGTCACGAAGACAGAATTCTGTACACAGGCCTCGGAACATCTTGGATTCATTATTGGAACGACCTCGGAAACTGTACCCGAACGATGATTTAAAAATGGGAACCTGGAACGTGCTAAGCCTTAGAAGACCAGTAGATCTCCTAAAACTCACACAACAAGTCGAGAGCTACACACTGGATATAGTGGCATCACAAGAACTAAGATGGCCAGGTAGTGGAATCCATGAAACAGCGAAAGGATACACTCTTTATTATTGCGGTCATCAAAACGGAGGAGAATTTGGAGTTGGCTTTCTTATACACCGTCGCGTGAATCAGCATGTTATTGACTTCTGTCCAATTAATATGCGGTTATGCACACTGAGAATCCGCACGCAAAAATTCAATGTAACGATCGTCAATGTTCATGCACCTACTGAAGATAAAGCAGATGATATTAAAGACCTGTTCTTCCTAGAACTCGAAGAAGTCATCAATAACATCCCGCGGCACGATATAAAAAGCGTGATAGGTGACTTTAATGCTCAAACTGGTAGGATTGCAGAACTTAAAACACATATCGGCCTTAACAGCTTGCATCATACCAGCAACAATAACGCTTTTCGCGCAGCCGAGCTGGCTATGATGTATGATCTAGTAATTTCTAGCACTTTCTTCCCTCACAAGAGAATTCACAAAGCAACGTGGAAATCAAATGAGGGAAGAACGGAAAATTAAATCGATCACGTCACGATCTCTAAGAGACACTCTACAAGTATAACTGACGTTCGATCATACAGAGGTGCTGATATGGACACCGATCATATGCTTGTCATCTTTACAAGTGCAAATTATCATCTACATTTAACAGACAAGGAAAAAGACCGTGCACTGGAATGTCGAAGCATTTAAACATCCGGAAATGCTGAATAGATATCATGAAATAATAACACAAAACATAGAAGAGCATGACATCTCTTCTGAGATGCCATTAAACATACAAGAAGAATGGCAAACGCTTCAATCAACTTCAATCTTGAGGTACAAAAGTAAGCATACAAGTAAATTCTATTATAGAATTAAAGGCATTTACACTTAAGAGCTTCTAGACATAAACAATGGCTAGTCAGAGTCGATATATTAAATCTCGTAACAAAAGCTCAAGCTGAACTAAGGCACTTCGTCCATTTGGTGCATTGATATAATTTGACAAAAAACTTCTTCTGATGTGCAAGAATTTATGACCTAAATAATAACGATCATTTTAATTTAATTGATGATTTGAAAATCTTTGAAAACTAAGATTTACGTGACGAGAGTGACGACGACGAGAATGACGATGCCAGAATCCGCAACGACGTCACCCTTAACTCAAATATGCTATCGGACGGTATTACTATTGCCATTCGACAACAATTTTTTTGAAACCATTACCGGATATGGAAAGGGGCTCAAAGTTTCAGAGTGGATAACAATGCTTTTGCCTCCATACTTTGAATCAAATAAACAGACAGCCTCTCTAAACAGCAATTATTACTAACAAATTTCATAAGTCTCAAAACTACAATCTCTGCTCCTACAGTAAATATTAGCGGTATAGAAGGCGTCATAAAAACATCTACAATACAACAGAAACTGACGATAATGTAAAATTAGACGATAATGTAAAATTAGATAATGTAAAGGACGAGGACGATAATGTAAAATTAGCGAATTAAAAATGTCAAATTAGATAATTATTCTATACATGGGTAGTTCTACACACAAGGGAAAAATATGGAGCTAATTACGGCACGACATGTTTTTTGCGTATAAGTTCTGGCAAGTAGTTTTAGTTAAAGTTGATGACGTTCTTTCAACATTTCTGAATGTGGCCGGCCAAAAAAAAAAAATACAAGAGTCACAATAAAAAAAATCCTTCTTACTCCTAAATTAACTCAAAATTATCTCAATATTATCTCAAAATACGAAATAAACATTTATTTAAGTCAAAATCCCTTTAAGTCACTTTCAGACCAGCAGCCAAATTCTGTAACTGTGAAGCGGTGAAGTGATAAAAATTTCTTAGTTTCATTAAAAAACTTATCACTTCACCGCTTCACAATTACAGAATTTGGCTGCAGCAGCCAAATTGTGTAACTGTGAAGTGGTAAAGTGTTAAACATTTCTTCATTTCGATTTTATCATTAATTTTTTATCATTTTACCATTTTTGCGATTCTATGCGATTTGAGTGTTAAAAAATCTAATAACAAGCCTGTCAAATGTCAAAAATACATAAAATAAACATTTATATTTTAACTTTTAACAGAATTTAAACGTAAATTTTTACAAATTTAAATATATATAAATATTTTAGAAATTAAATTTGAAAAATTAATCTGTATTTAGAAATGCAATTTTAAAAAATCAAATCGCATTGATATTATGGTGTTTTTTGACATAATGTCAATAACAACAAAAGAAAGGATTTCATTTTATTGCCAAATAAAAAGTCAGTGTTAACTTTATAGTTTTAAAACTTCACTCACTTAGATATTTTTGCGATGAAGTGATAAAAAACTTATCACTTCACCGCTTCACAGTTACAGAATTTGGCTGCAGGGGACTGATAATTTATCAATTCATCAGTATTTCGCTTAAAAATGACAAAATTACGTCTAAAAAAATGGAAGGCAAGGCAATACATATTCACGACGTATAAAACTACAAAATAACCTGTAATTAAAAGACATTTTACGAAAATACTTGCCAGGGGGACTGATAATTTGACTGGACAACACACGATCTTGCTGGTAATGATGACTGTTTTGATTGATAAAACCTCGGACTAAGTAAAACACTTGCAATATTATATTTATTAAACTTTAATTAATTCCTGTGACGAGCGATAACTTGATAGAAATATGAATTTCCAATATTTTCAATGTGTTTTGATTGGGCAGGAGAATAATAACAAATTCGTGGGACAAACTTCAATAGGATATATCTTATATGAAATATAGAGTAATGTTATGATTATTTACACATTATTAAAGCATCATTATTCAAAATTATTTCTACAGTGTAAATTTGTCACTACACACACAGAATCATTGATTATTTAGTTTACCAGCTTTGACTTTCAAGGTGGGACACGCCAGGGGACTGAGAATTTGACGTTTTGAATAATTTTTTTTGTAAGAAATATATTTCGAAACGGGTTTATTTTAAGTGACCAACTAGACATAGTTAAGGTTTACAAATTTCATTTGAAAAAAAATTTTTTTTTCATATTATTATACGCAATAAGCAGAGCCGTCCAAAATTCCTATGTTTGTAGAACTACCCACATAACTATATTATAGGTTTTATGTGTTAAAATACATAAACAATTTGATTTTCAAGTGAATAGGCATTTTTTTATTTACAAATAATAGTAAAAATAGCTTTTTATGATTATAAATATTTTTCTTTTGTACCAAACTCGCAATTCTGTGTGTACTCTTAGTCTCGAATTATGCGTTTTTGAATTGTGCGCTGTTTTGACGGTCCCCAAACTACCCCATAATTCAAGGGACACCTGTATATATATATATATATATATATATATATATATATATATATATATATATATATATATATATATATATATATATATATATATATATATATATATATATATATATATATATATATATATATATATATATATATATATATATATATATATATATATATATATATATATATATATATATATAAATATATATATATATCCATAATATAATAGCCGTAAGTCTATCCTTCTATACGAGCGTAACGGCAATCTTATCTATCCTTTAGTCTATAGTACAAATATAGTTCAAATTGGTATATTGGTAGCGCGCTCGACTGGTGATTCATAGTTTGAGAGTTCTAGACCTGAATATTGCGAATTTTTTTTTATTTTTTTTTTAAATAACATTAAAATTATTGTTTTTTTACACACTTTTATTTTATTCATATTCATACATACATTTCGTTCTACGATAATGCAGTTTTTAAATTTTTATTTTAAATAACATTAAATTTGTTTTTTTTATTCATAAATTCATTATTTTCTTTAAATAACTTTAAAATTATTGTGCTTTTTTATTTTATTATTCATGAATGAATTCATATAAATAAATAATTCATATATAAATAAAACTTATATAAAATTTTGTTTTTGGATACTTATAATTATCGATAAAGTAGTTCTTTAAAGTTAGTTAAAAAGTTAAGTTGTCTATTGCCATAATTTGTTCAAATTAAAATCATTAAAATCATTTCGATATTTACATTTCGATATTAAGAATAACAACAACTACTATAAATAACATTAAAATTATTGTTTTTTTACACACTTTTATTTTATTCATACATACATTTCGTTTTACGATAGTGCAATTTGATCGATAATGCAGTTTTTATAGCATTTTATTGCACTGTCATTTCCCGTTTCGTTCAAATTATTATAATTTCGATATTAACAAGAAAATTAATTAGTTTTTTTACAGGCAGTGCTAAAAATCACATAATAGTGGTTTCCGATAATTATTTGCCATAATTTCATTCCTGTGAACTAAATTAAGGAAAAACAAAAACTACTATTTGAGTATGTATTTCTCTTGCAATATAATAGCTTTATCATAAAAGATCGTGTGACGTCATTTTGTTTAGTTATTTGAAGTTTTAATAAAAATTAGAATGCATTCAGGGATTTTATTTTAATTAAGTTACATAATACATATATTTATAATTTTTATTGATGTTTTATTAATAAAACCTTTTTTATTTTGAATTAGTCACAAGATATGTAATATTTATTATGAAAAATAGATCGAATTTTTTTTAAAGGAATAATAACCTTTTTTTAAAGGAATAATTTTTACATTAAATAGTAAAGTTGGTAGATGGTTTTTATAATAAGTTTATTAAAAAAGAAAAGAGGAAACAAATTGATGAAAGTACATGATTAAAGGTCTATTTCCTCACTTCTTGACACAACATTTCGTAAAATACTAGCGCTATTATGGCAGGAACAGAACCAGAAAATTGTTCTTTAGTACAGCGAACATAACAGCATAGAAAAATATAGATTTTTAACAATTTTTAAAAACAATGTAGGTTGAAAACATTTGATATTTTTATACAAAAAACAGTTTAGGTTATAATATACATTTTCAAACATTAATAATTTAAACCGATTTAATCAAATGAACTTTAAGAAACTCAGTACGAAATTTCGTTGTCATTGTCGATGTAAATGTAAAAATGTCGATGTCGATGTAAAAATCATAGAATATTTTTTTTCCATCATTATTTATGCATAGCTTCATTTTCTGCAAATAAAATATAGAAGAACAAAAGCTGCTATTTCAGTATTTTCTTATTATTATTATTTTCAACCATTTGTCATTGATCGTATAAAAATTTATCGTTAACCTCACGATGGTTTTTGTAGAATTATAGTTAAGCAGAAGGTACACACAGAATAGATTAGAAGAGGTTGGATTATGATGGATAGTACTTAGTAGTTGTATCAAAGCCGGATGAAAAGAGCAAGAGTGTATTGTTGTGCGTAGGGAGGGGAAAAGGAGGGAGGAGCGTGGGGGGGCGGAGCCCGCGGGATACCCCCTAATATATATATATATATATATATATATATATATATATATATATATATATATATATATATATATATATATATATATATATATATATATATATATATATATATATATATATATATATATATATATATATATATATATATATATATATATATATAAACGATATGAGATATAACGAAAACGACCGGCACTCTCACGGTCGCATTTGTCGAAGTAGATCAAAAAACTTTTCTGTACATGTGTGTTCTATTAATATCTTGGACGAATTCGTTAATCAGCAAAATCCGACACGTGTAACAGTTCACTTAATCGTGATTCTAGAAAAGAAAAAAATATTTTTCTACTGCCTGTCACACCATCCCATAGGGAGATCATTATTATTTTATCCCATTAAAGTTATCAATTACCATGCAAATTAATCGACACCAATTTATTAGACTTTAATCTCTCTTTATTTTTTAAGTTCGTCTTACATATATAAGTAATTTTTTTTGTTTGAGATACTGAAATCAAATTTATTATTTTCATATTCCCTGACGGATAATACATATATAGAGATCGAGTTAGAGTTCCGTGTAGAGATCGGATCATAGTTATAACGAACAACTAACAGTAGAGAATGGTTTTAAGTCATCGTCTTCATATAAAATTCCTAAAAGTGCAGTTATTAGAAAAGAAAAACTAATTTTATTTATATAACCGCTCTCCCTGATAAGTCCTATCCGCTTTGTTTTGGTTACTCTCGTCTGTTATTCTGGGTTGACTGAAGACACCACAGTTTCCTATATGGCAAGAGCCTTGAAGGCTTCCAATTATTTCAAAGCTGAATATAATCAGCTGTCCGATGTTTACTTTACTATCAGAATGCTTTGTGTGGATTAAGCTAATGAAATAAGAAATAGCTAATGAAATAGAAATATGAATAGATACATTGGATACCTTTTTATTAAGATCATAGCTAAGCAATGAGAATAAAACTATTTTATTCTAGATAAATTTTAGGTTATTGAAATCCAAGTGTCACTTCTTTCATGTAAACAGCTCATTGACTGTCTTATTGTGATCTCAGATTGCGTATTGTAGTTGTTTTTTTTTATTTGTTCACGGTTTACCAATTAGAGTTTAAAACATTCGTGAATGGATTCACTACAAGCAACGACTTACTAAAACTAGTAATCAAATAAGTAATTAACCAATATCCACAATAAAATAGTAAATGAGATTGAAGTGTCACTTGGAGACGGATTCACGTAATTTATTTTTAATTGATGATAAATAATGAAAAGCAAGCCCTACAAACCAATATTACAAATTGAATTTTTTTGACATTGGTATAAGAATGGAATGTATTGTAATTTTCCTGAGTTTGTTGGTCTTGATTTTTTTTTACGAAGAGGGGAAGGAAAAAAAACGAGATATAACGTGGTTTTTTGGCATCGATCGTTCTCTTCTCAACCAGACGCGGTGATAGTAGCATCGTGGAGCGTTTGCTCATAATTTTTTTTTTGTTTTTTTTCTTTAATTTTCTTTGGTGTTTTTTTTTTGATTCATACTAGTAACTCAGTGAATTGAGTTTTTTTTATATATGTATATAGAATATACAAGTGATTTTAAATAAGTGCTTCGACAAATATTTTCTTTGGAGCAGACCACTTTGTAAATGGATGCCAAGTACCATGTTGTAAAACGTTTTTCACTCGCAGCCATCTTCTAACTACAAATGATAATATTACATAGTCATAGTATAAGGTAATATGTTTTTTTTTATTAAGTATAAACCCTGTAATTTTGACAAATTTTGAATAAAACAAGGGATATTTCAAGAAATTGTGTGTTCAGTGTTCAAAATATATTAATTTCTTTATTTTATTGAGGATGATTTTCACTTCATAAGGATGAAGAGTGTAGCTTCGATAAGTGTAACGAAGTGTTACTAGGTTGGTTGTGTCATTTCACAATTAGACGAGCACGCGATGATTTTTATTCGCGGATTGTTGTCATAACATACTGGAAGACATCTTGATTTACTGATCGATATAAATTTATTTGAAGACATCCTGATTGAATCATTTACTAGTTGTTTGCTGTCATAAGTTATTTTATTACATCATTGCTTACCGATTAATATTACAAATTCATTGAAGACATCCTGATTATACGAATCATTTACTAGTTGTTTGCTGTCATAAGTTATTTTATTACATCATTGCTTACCGATTAAGATTACAAATTCATTGAAGACATCCTGATTTATTACAAATTCATTGAAGACATCCTGATTATACGAATCATTTACTGGTTGTTTGCTGTCATAAGTTATTTTATTACATCATTGCTTACCGATTAATATTACAAATTCATCGAAGACATCCTGATTGAATCATTTACTAGTTGTTTGCTGTCATAAGTTATTTTAATACATCATTGCTTACCGATTAATATTACAAATTCATTGAAGACATCCTGATTATACGAATCATTTACTAGTTGTTTGCTGTCATAAGTTATTTTATTACATCATTGCTTACCGATTAATATTACAAATTCATCGAAGACATCCTGATTGAATCATTTACTAGTTGTTTGCTGTCATAAGTTATTTTATTACATCATTGCTTACCGATTAAGATTACAAATTCATTGAAGACATCCTGATTTATTACAAATTCATCGAAGACATCCTGATTGAATCATTTACTAGTTGTTTGCTGTCATAAGTTATTTTATTACATCATTGCTTACCGATTAATATTACAAATTCATCGAAGACATCCTGATTGAATCATTTACTAGTTGTTTGCTGTCATAAGCTATTTTATTACATCATTGCTTACCGATTAATATTACAAATTCATTGAAGACATCCTGATTTATTACAAATTCATCGAAGACATCCTGATTGAATCATTTACTAGTTGTTTGCTGTCATAAGTTATTTTATTACATCATTGCTTACCGATTAATATTACAAATTCATTGAAGACATCCTGATTATACGAATCATTTACTAGTTGTTTGCTGTCATAAGTTATTTTATTACATCATTGCTTACCGATTAATATTACAAATTCATCGAAGACATCCTGATTGAAGCATTTACTAGTTGTTTGCTGTCATAAGCTATTTTATTACATCATTGCTTACCGATTAATATTACAAATTCATTGAAGACATCCTGATTATACGAATCATTTACTAGTTGTTTGCTGTCATAAGTTATTTTATTACATCATTGCTTACCGATTAATATTACAAATTCATTGAAGACATCCTGATTATACGAATCATTTACTAGTTGTTTGCTGTCATAAGTTATTTTATTACATCATTGCTTACCGATTAATATTACAAATTCATCGAAGACATCCTGATTGAATCATTTACTAGTTGTTTGCTGTCATAAATTATTTTATTACATCATTGCTTACCGATTAATATTACAAATTCATCGAAGACATCCTGATTGAAGCATTTACTAGCTGATTGTTGTCATTATTTCATTGAAGACATTTGTATTGTATGAATCATTTATTTGCTGATTGTGTTGACGTATTTCCTGAAGTTCATCCGTCACCAAACGAAATTGAATCGAATGATGTATTTATTTCTCTCAAGACATCAAGAAGACGTCAAATTAATTTTGCATGATCCAGAGAAGAAACTAGCTATCTGATATTGGATTATTTTACTGTAAGTTTTTTTTTGTTTATATACATAGTTGTCTATTGATATAATTAATCTTGAAATCAAGAGCACTTAATGCCGAAAGTATTGATTAATAACGTATTCAAAATAAAAGTATAACTGGCTTAATTTAGATATGTCGATGTCAGAGTAAATTGGTGTGTTGAGGTATGAGTGGTGGTGTTGAGAGGTTCAAGGATTTTCCATAATTGCTTCCCATGTCTGTTTTAAGCTATGCTTTCTCTATTAGGCACCCCCTAGATATTTTTTGTAGCGCGTAAGGGATTGAATCGCTATTTAATTGAACTCTGATACTGAGAAAAATCCCGCGATGTCAGCTAGTGCCTCGATTTAGTTTCTTTGGGTAATAACATCACCCCCCTAGAGCGCGTGCTACAAATATGGCGCCGAAACAGGGACCTGAAGAGAAGATATAATTTCTTTCATTAGTTTTTGAATTCCTGTTTTCGCAGTGGTGGAGTGTCAGCAGTTAGTTGACATTCCAACGGGCTTTACGTACCCGCGTACCACAGTTAAGAGATGGGGTGGACCTGGGTGGATAACCCAATGCTGTTGGTCTTGAGTGTAACTGGATCTCCGGGGTGCTGAACGTATAGATTCATCGCCGGCCCAGCCAATTAAGGGGAACAGTGTTTGGTTCAAAGCTCAGATTCATTTCCATACTCTACATCTACATTTACCATAGTTTTTCGTGATAGTTTTAATTCTGATTTCTGGCTAGAAGTGTTGTTGAGGATGTTAAGCAATACTGGTCTGGTATGGGGAAGTAGGGGAGAGAATTGTAGTCACAATTCTATGATCTGCATCTTACCATGAATTGATCAGCTTTTGACTTTGCATAACGATTCAATACTCCTAATCAGCTGTCTATTCTTCCGATTTCGAGGTTGACTTAGAGTTTCGGGTCCACATAAGTGGAGAGTTATGGATGTCCTGTTGTTTGGATTATTAAGCCAGAAACAGACCACCTCTGCTTTTGTGAGATTTTGAACCTCAGCTATGTCATCCCCATTAAAACCTCAATTTGTATATCACTATAGAGAAGCAAAGTGGGGAATGCTGGAAGCTCGAGACGTCACCACTCACACAACAACCTTTTAAATGAGATAGTTTACACAAGAAAGAAAGAAAAATTTAAGTAAAATTTTTTTTATATATAATTTGATAATAATTGATATAGTTGATATTAGAGAATAATAAGGATTCATGATAGAATTAATAGTGTTAAAGATTGATATTCGAGATTAATTAGAGATTGTAAGCTGTCATTTTGATAGCAATTGATACTGAAAGAATAAATTAAGTAACATTCATTTTGATAATATTTGATACTGAAAGAATAAATTAAGCAACATTCATTTTGATAATATTTGATACTGAAAGAATAAATTAAGCAACATCCATTTTGATAATAATTGATACTGAAAGAATAAATTAAGTAACATCCATTTTGATAATAATTGATACTGCAAGAATAAATTAAGTAACATCCATTTTGATAATAATTGATACTGAAAGAATAAATTAAGTAACATTCATTTTGATAATATTTAAAAAAAAAAAAAAAGAATTTTAACAGAAAATATATTTTTTTTTATAATAGTTGATATTGAAAATAATAAGAAATCATATAAGGATTATTTTTGTTAAGATAAAGTATTGGAATTAAGTATACTTAGATCGGCTGTAATAATCCACATAAACGATTCTGCTTTACGATAACGCGCAGTTGAATTTGAAAACTTCACTTTGAAGTTACGTTATAGCCTACACAAGGACTGTGACTTATTTAGTGAATCAGAATATTTAGTATTAGTTTAACTTTAGGGAATTTTAGAGTCTTTGTCCCAAAATAAAACTCGAGTGTTGCCCGCAACACGATTTTTCGGCTCTACTCTGGTAAGAGTAACCAATATTAAATTAAATCCATCATCTGCCATAGTTTAGTATATTTATTTTATCTTAACACTCCAAAACAATGTCGGTAAATAAGGCCACGGCCGTAAGCGGACAAAGTGGAGTATGCTCCATTTGTCAGGAAGAACTTTCCACATCTCGCGCCACAGTTACCACCCCTTGTCATCATGTATTCCACGAATCCTGTGCGTCAACCTGGTTACAGGACAATAGAACTTGTCCAAACTGTCAACAGCGACTTAGATTGCTTGATTTGCGGTTGAATAATAAGGCCACTGGTGCGGTACCGAAACCCATTACACCTTCACAAACAGCAAATAAACGCCTTAATATAGAAGGAGCGACTGGTTCCAATTCTTATATACCGACTCCTCCACCATATAATACGCCTAGACAGCCGGATTTTGAGTCAACGAACATGAGCACACATCATCAAGTCAATACCGAAGACCAGTTCCATCAAACATTGCGAGAGATGATGCAAAATTCGGGAAGCTTATCTGCGAAAAACAATAGATTAGGATCACCGCCTCCCGGTTTCCCACACTATGCTTCGCTGTCTACACCACTTAATCAATTTTCGAACCCCCAAAACAACTCCTTGCCCACCAATCCTACTGCTTGGAGAAGCCAATCGAATAATGAAAGAAACGCAAAAATTATCAGTAACTGGCATGTAACGTTCAATGGAAAACAAGAGGGACTCAGCATAGAGGAGTTCATATATAGAGTCCGAGTTCTGAGCAATCTTTCATTCGCCAGAGCCGAAGAGGTATTGGTAGCCCACGCTCACCTGCTTTTCAAAGACAACGCAGCGGATTGGTATTGGCGTTGTCACCACCGAACACCTAACATGACTTGGGCAGAATTATGTCGGGTAGCAAGAATGGAATACGGAGATAGGCACACTGACGACGAGCTGATTGATAAAATAAGAGCCAGAAAGCAACGGCCCTCAGAAACTTTTGATTCATTGTATAGCGACATACTCCGTCTCAGCGACAAGCTTAGTGCACCTCTACCTGATCAAGTCCTGTTGAGTATTTTGCTCAATAACCTTAAGATGGAGATTCGTAAGGAACTATTATATGTGAATGTAGTATCGATAGACCAACTCAGGGAACTGTGTCGACGAAGGGAAAAATTGTGGTCTACGGTGGCATCAACACCGCGAAGTTTCGCAATCAAATCGGGAGTATGCGAAGTCTGTTCGTCAGACGACCATCAAGTACAGGAACCACTAGAAATTGAGCTTTCAAACTCACTAGCTCACCTAACGATACCAAAATCTGAATTACACGCGTATCAGGGCGTCACAGACACCACAAAGAAGATACTAACCTGTTGGAATTGTAAACTTCAGGGTCACGGATTTCGTCAGTGTAAACAACCACTGCGACTCTTCTGCTTTGGATGTGGGCTAGATAATACCTACTTGTTTAAATGCGACAAGTGTCGGTTAAACGGGAAGGGGGGCGTGGTCAACAACGACTCACGTCCCCAGAAATAGTTTCAACCCAGGATGACTCAGTAATTATACCGAGTCAGCTACCGAACATTAGAAAAACAGCCACACTCAAAGGGAAAGAATCACGAGATTACAACACGGATAATACCTTTTGCCCAACACTAAACCTTAAACGAGAAACAGCTCCGAACAATCCTTTTAGAAATCGTGTCAATTTCAAGTCCCCTAGTCAACGTTTACAAGACTACCTTACTGTAAGAACTCGCCTCGGTATTCAAGAACTGAAGAAGACGACACGTCGTGCTCGTTCAAACGCTAGATTGCGACTTTATCGTAAAAATCGACGTACGGTTAGATCGTCCTTTTTGTCATCAATAATTTCTTTAAAAAATGATCCTAGACCCTATGCTGAGATTCAACTCTTAAATTCGAAACGGATCGGTCTATTGGATAGCGGAGCTTCTATTAGTGCAATCGGCGGTTCGTTCGCTCGTGAAGTGATGGAGATACCTGGTCTTTTGAAGAAGTGTACGGAACAAGTGAGAACGGCAGATGGTAAGATCCAAGAAGTACATGGTTACTTGACGACACCTGTCTCATTTTTAGGTATCAAGCGTAACATTGAATTGATGGTTGTTCCATCACTCTCACAAGACTTGTACTTGGGCATTGATTTTTTTAAACTTTATAAGCTCTACCAACCATCATCCAATCATCTGTCCTTGAGAACGGAAGACGGAGTGCTCTCTAGTCTAACAACTGTGGAACAGCAAGGTCTGGAAGATACAATCCAACTCTTACCTTCATTCTCGAAGCTGGGGTTGGGAAAGACGCATCTGTTAGAGCACGTCATTGACACAGGTGATGCTGTGCCAATAAAGCAAAGACATTATCCGATATCTCCAGCTATCGAAAAATTAATGGGGGAAGAGTTGGACAGAATGCTGTCTCTAGGAATAATAGAACCATCCACTAGCCCATGGAGTTCGCCTGTTGTCTTAGTTAGGAAGCCAGGGAAGGTGAGGCTTTGCTTAGATTCACGAAAAGTGAATAATGTCACCAAGAAATTAGCTTATCCGCTTCCCCAGATTGAGGGTATTTTGAGTCGGTTGCCAAGGTCACACTTCATTTCAAGCCTTGACCTGAAAGACGCGTTTTGGCAAATCCCATTGGAATATAATTCAAGAGAAAAGACTGCGTTTACGGTTCCTGGAAGGCCTCTCTATCAATATGTACGTATGCCCTTTGGTCTTTGCAATGCCGCCCAAGCAATGACCATGTTAATGGATCGAGTAATTCCTCCGAGCCTAAAAACACAAGTATTCGTATATCTTGATGACCTATTGGTTGTTACTCCCACGTTCGAGACGCATCTTCAAACACTGAGAGAGATTGCTCATCATTTGAAACGAGCAAACCTTACAATTAATATCGAAAAAAGCAAATTCCTGAGACCAGAAGTGAAATACCTCGGTTATGTAATCAGCAGAGAAGGCATTAGGATAGACGATGAGAAGGTGGAAGCCATTGCAGAGTTCCCGACTCCGACGTCAGTCCGACAAGTTAGAAGATTTCTAGGAATGTCAGGCTATTACCGCCGCTTTATTTCAGAATTTGCGTCACTATCATCCCCAATATCCAACCTCCTAAAAAAATCGACTAAGAAATTCCAATGGACCGATGAAGCCGATGTGGCGTTCAATCTAATTAAGAAGGCTTTAACATCTGCACCAGTGCTGTCCAACCCTGATTTTAGCAAACCTTTCACATTGCAATGCGATGCCAGTAACGACGGCATAGGGTGTGTGTTGACACAACTAGATGACGATGACGTAGAGCATCCAATAGCGTACATGTCGAAGAAATTGAATGCGGCTCAAAAGAACTATTCAGTGAGTGAAAAGGAGTGCTTAGCGGTCATTTTAGGAATAAAGAAGTTCAGGGCCTATATTGAGGGACACGAGTTCAAAGTCATAACAGACCATGCCTCATTGAGATGGTTGATGCAGCAGACAGACCTCGCTGGTAGGTTAGCAAGGTGGAGTTTGAAGCTGCAAGGTTATTCATTTGCGATAGAGTATCGTAGAGGAAGCTTGAATGCGGTTCCAGATGCTTTGTCTCGTATACCTTGTTTAGATGCAGTAGCCTTGGACGATTTACAAGAAATCGATTTATCTTCTCCGTCATTTCAATCCGTAAATTACTTAAAACTAATTCAAATAGTGAAAGACAGCGACCACTCATTGCCTGATTTGAAATTGAAGGATAATAAAATCTACAAAAGAGTCCAATTTTCTTCATGCGTCGAGGGAGAACCGTGGAAGTTGTGGGTTCCAGAAGAGTTAACAAGCGACTTAATAGCCAAAGCACACGAACTTCCGACATCTGCTCATGCCGGCGTCGGTAAAACGATACACCATCTACGCCGTTTTTATTTTTGGCCTCGAATGCTCTCACAGGTTCAAACACAACTGGAACTTTGCAAAATCTGTAAACAAGTAAAAGCTACCAACCAGATCCTAAGAGCTCCAATGATTTCACAAGCTAAATCTGAACGTCCAATTCAAAGGTTGTATATTGATATATTGGGTCCATATCCGCGCTCCAAGTCGGGTAACATAGCAATTCTAATCATTTTGGATCACCTCACAAAATTCCCATTTTTATTTCCACTGCGTAAACTGACCTCTGAACCGATCTGTAAGCTCTTGGAAGCTCACGTAATACGAACCTTCGGTTGTCCAGAAACAATCATTTCTGACAATGGAACCCAGTTCACCTCAAAATTGTTTAGAGATTTTTTAGCGAAACACCAAATTCAACATTGTCGAACTGCACTGTACTCCCCGCAAGTTAACGCATCTGAAAGAGTAAATAGAAGTATTTTAGCAGGAATAAGAGCTTATTTAAATGAGGACCACACAAAATGGGACAGTCACCTAAATGAAATTGCGAGTGCGCTCCGAAGTATGATCCACTCATCAATTAACATTTCACCTTATTATGCGATGTTTGGTTTATGCATGATCAACCATGGATCCAAGTATGCCCTATTGAAAAATCTGCAAAGCCTAGACGAACCGTTTGAAGAAATCTCACGAGAGGATCACCTTTCAAGTATTAGAATTAATTTGAGGGAACGAATATCAAAAGCATTCGAGAATTGTGCAAATAGGTACAACTTGAGGGCAAGGAAACGTGAATTTAAAGTCGATGATATTGTGTACAGACGTAATTTCTTTCTCAGTGACGCTGGGAAACAGGTATCTGCCAAACTCAGTCCAAAATTTATTGAAGCAAAGATCGTTCGACTCTTAGGCAACGCGCTGCTAGAACTGGAGGACACGGAAACCAAAAGAAGGGGAGCCTATCACACTAAAGATGTGCGGAATTAGACTAGACAGTTGGACACACGGCAGATAGTTAATTGATGCAGTTGGGAGGTTTGAAACGATGAATGGATTTTATATTTCATGTGAACGTTTTTCAGAGCTAACGAGGATTCTCTCCCCGTAATCTCTGTCCTGTAACAGTTCACTTAATCGTGATTCTAGAAAAGAAAAAAATATTTTTCTACTGCCTGTCACACCATCCCATAGGGAGATCATTATTATTTTATCCCATTAAAGTTATCAATTACCATGCAAATTAATCGACACCAATTTATTAGACTTTAATCTCTCTTTATTTTTTAAGTTCGTCTTACATATATAAGTAATTTTTTTTGTTTGAGATACTGAAATCAAATTTATTATTTTCATATTCCCTGACGGATAATACATATATAGAGATCGAGTTAGAGTTCCGTGTAGAGATCGGATCATAGTTATAACGAACAACTAACAGTAGAGAATGGTTTTAAGTCATCGTCTTCATATAAAATTCCTAAAAGTGCAGTTATTAGAAAAGAAAAACTAATTTTATTTATATAACCGCTCTCCCTGATAAGTCCTATCCGCTTTGTTTTGGTTACTCTCGTCTGTTATTCTGGGTTGACTGAAGACACCACAGTTTCCTATATGGCAAGAGCCTTGAAGGCTTCCAATTATTTCAAAGCTGAATATAATCAGCTGTCCGATGTTTACTTTACTATCAGAATGCTTTGTGTGGATTAAGCTAATGAAATAAGAAATAGCTAATGAAATAGAAATATGAATAGATACATTGGATACCTTTTTATTAAGATCATAGCTAAGCAATGAGAATAAAACTATTTTATTCTAGATAAATTTTAGGTTATTGAAATCCAAGTGTCACTTCTTTCATGTAAACAGCTCATTGACTGTCTTATTGTGATCTCAGATTGCGTATTGTAGTTGTTTTTTTTTATTTGTTCACGGTTTACCAATTAGAGTTTAAAACATTCGTGAATGGATTCACTACAAGCAACGACTTACTAAAACTAGTAATCAAATAAGTAATTAACCAATATCCACAATAAAATAGTAAATGAGATTGAAGTGTCACTTGGAGACGGATTCACGTAATTTATTTTTAATTGATGATAAATAATGAAAAGCAAGCCCTACAAACCAATATTACAAATTGAATTTTTTTGACATTGGTATAAGAATGGAATGTATTGTAATTTTCCTGAGTTTGTTGGTCTTGATTTTTTTTTACGAAGAGGGGAAGGAAAAAAAACGAGATATAACGTGGTTTTTTGGCATCGATCGTTCTCTTCTCAACCAGACGCGGTGATAGTAGCATCGTGGAGCGTTTGCTCATAATTTTTTTTTTGTTTTTTTTCTTTAATTTTCTTTGGTGTTTTTTTTTTGATTCATACTAGTAACTCAGTGAATTGAGTTTTTTTTATATATGTATATAGAATATACAAGTGATTTTAAATAAGTGCTTCGACAAATATTTTCTTTGGAGCAGACCACTTTGTAAATGGATGCCAAGTACCATGTTGTAAAACGTTTTTCACTCGCAGCCATCTTCTAACTACAAATGATAATATTACATAGTCATAGTATAAGGTAATATGTTTTTTTTTATTAAGTATAAACCCTGTAATTTTGACAAATTTTGAATAAAACAAGGGATATTTCAAGAAATTGTGTGTTCAGTGTTCAAAATATATTAATTTCTTTATTTTATTGAGGATGATTTTCACTTCATAAGGATGAAGAGTGTAGCTTCGATAAGTGTAACGAAGTGTTACTAGGTTGGTTGTGTCATTTCACAATTAGACGAGCACGCGATGATTTTTATTCGCGGATTGTTGTCATAACATACTGGAAGACATCTTGATTTACTGATCGATATAAATTTATTTGAAGACATCCTGATTGAATCATTTACTAGTTGTTTGCTGTCATAAGTTATTTTATTACATCATTGCTTACCGATTAATATTACAAATTCATTGAAGACATCCTGATTATACGAATCATTTACTAGTTGTTTGCTGTCATAAGTTATTTTATTACATCATTGCTTACCGATTAAGATTACAAATTCATTGAAGACATCCTGATTTATTACAAATTCATTGAAGACATCCTGATTATACGAATCATTTACTGGTTGTTTGCTGTCATAAGTTATTTTATTACATCATTGCTTACCGATTAATATTACAAATTCATCGAAGACATCCTGATTGAATCATTTACTAGTTGTTTGCTGTCATAAGTTATTTTAATACATCATTGCTTACCGATTAATATTACAAATTCATTGAAGACATCCTGATTATACGAATCATTTACTAGTTGTTTGCTGTCATAAGTTATTTTATTACATCATTGCTTACCGATTAATATTACAAATTCATCGAAGACATCCTGATTGAATCATTTACTAGTTGTTTGCTGTCATAAGTTATTTTATTACATCATTGCTTACCGATTAAGATTACAAATTCATTGAAGACATCCTGATTTATTACAAATTCATCGAAGACATCCTGATTGAATCATTTACTAGTTGTTTGCTGTCATAAGTTATTTTATTACATCATTGCTTACCGATTAATATTACAAATTCATCGAAGACATCCTGATTGAATCATTTACTAGTTGTTTGCTGTCATAAGCTATTTTATTACATCATTGCTTACCGATTAATATTACAAATTCATTGAAGACATCCTGATTTATTACAAATTCATCGAAGACATCCTGATTGAATCATTTACTAGTTGTTTGCTGTCATAAGTTATTTTATTACATCATTGCTTACCGATTAATATTACAAATTCATTGAAGACATCCTGATTATACGAATCATTTACTAGTTGTTTGCTGTCATAAGTTATTTTATTACATCATTGCTTACCGATTAATATTACAAATTCATCGAAGACATCCTGATTGAAGCATTTACTAGTTGTTTGCTGTCATAAGCTATTTTATTACATCATTGCTTACCGATTAATATTACAAATTCATTGAAGACATCCTGATTATACGAATCATTTACTAGTTGTTTGCTGTCATAAGTTATTTTATTACATCATTGCTTACCGATTAATATTACAAATTCATTGAAGACATCCTGATTATACGAATCATTTACTAGTTGTTTGCTGTCATAAGTTATTTTATTACATCATTGCTTACCGATTAATATTACAAATTCATCGAAGACATCCTGATTGAATCATTTACTAGTTGTTTGCTGTCATAAATTATTTTATTACATCATTGCTTACCGATTAATATTACAAATTCATCGAAGACATCCTGATTGAAGCATTTACTAGCTGATTGTTGTCATTATTTCATTGAAGACATTTGTATTGTATGAATCATTTATTTGCTGATTGTGTTGACGTATTTCCTGAAGTTCATCCGTCACCAAACGAAATTGAATCGATTGATGTATTTATTTCTCTCAAGACATCAAGAAGACGTCAAATTAATTTTGCATGATCCAGAGAAGAAACTAGCTATCTGATATTGGATTATTTTACTGTAAGTTTTTTTTTGTTTATATACATAGTTGTCTATTGATATAATTAATCTTGAAATCAAGAGCACTTAATGCCGAAAGTATTGATTAATAACGTATTCAAAATAAAAGTATAACTGGCTTAATTTAGATATGTCGATGTCAGAGTAAATTGGTGTGTTGAGGTGTGAGTGGTGGTGTTGAGAGGTTCAAGGATTTTCCATAATTGCTTCCCATGTCTGTTTTAAGCTATGCTTTCTCTATTAGGCACCCCCTAGATATTTTTTGTAGCGCGTAAGGGATTGAATCGCTATTTAATTGAACTCTGATACTGAGAAAAATCCCGCGATGTCAGCTAGTGCCTCGATTTAGTTTCTTTGGGTAATAACATCACCCCCCTAGAGCGCGTGCTACACACGTGGTTAGGAAACTAGAGCCTTTTTTCTAAAAAAATTGATTTTTTAAAACGGTTATAACGGCCGTTTGGATACTGATATGTTTAAAAAATTACCAAATTTAGAACCTTTCAAATCTTTTTTATCAATTTACTCTAAAAATAGAATTTTGCAGTTATAGTTTCCTAGGTGAGCGGCTCCAACAAAATTTTTTTTTTAACAACCGACACTCTCACGGTCGCATTTGTAGAGCCAGATCTAAAATCTTTTTTAAAAATGTGTGTTTCATAAATATCTTGGACAAGTTAGTAAATCAGCCACATCCAACACATGGTTAAGAAACTACAGGCTTTGTACTAGAAAAAAGTCTTTTTTAGATCTGTTATAACGGCCGTTTGAATACTAATATTTTTAAAAACTTCACAAATTTAGAATCTTTGAAATCTTTTTTATCAATTTCTTCCAAAAAATAGACCTCTGCAGTTGGAAGTTTCTGAGTGAGCGGCTCCAACAAAAAAGCTTGTAAAACACAAAATGCGTTTGAAACAACCGGCACTCTCACGGTCGCATTTGTAGAGCCAGATCAAAAAACGTTTTTTAAAAATGTGTGTTTTATAAATATCTTGGACAAGTTCGTAAATCAGCTGAATCCAACACATGATTAAGAAAATAGAGGCTTTATATTAGAAAAAAAATTGGTTTTTTAAAGCGGTTATAACGGCCGTTTGGATACTAATATTTTTAAAAACTTCATAAATTTAGAATCTGCGAAAAAATTCTAATCCGTTTCTTATAAACATAAACCTCTGCAGTTAAAGATTTTTGACTCGTCGGCTTCAACAAAAAAGTTTGCAACAAGCCCCAAGAAAAACAATTTGCAAAAACCTTAAACAGTCAATGAAAAAAAAAGAATAAAAAGATTTGAATAGAAAAAAAAAACATTTTTTTTAGAAATAAACTGTTTTGATATTTTGCAGTAGTTGCACGACATATGATATAGAGTAGGTTGGCGTTTGTTTTTCATATAGTGTCATAAATTCTCACACATATGTTCTGTGGTAGATCTGATATTTGTTTGTTGCAAAATTGGGTAGATGTAGTTTTGCTTATATGTAGCTTCTTTTCTTTTTAAAATTTGTTCGATATCTGTTTGTAATTAGTTTGTTTTGTTTAAACTAATCTGATACATCAGATTCTACTTGTACACAAACCTGTGTGATCTCGAAATCTACCTATTTCTAGCGGACATCCTGCCTCTCGGACTTTTTCCTTCTTCAAATCCAAAAATAATTTGTAAATCAAATAAATTTGTGGTTTTTTCAAATAAATTTTTTTGTAATGTACAATATTTTTGGTAAGCTTACTAAAATTTTGTATATTTATAAAAAATTTGTAAAATTTACTTAGTTTGTTTTGTTGAGTGCATATACCTGATTTTAGTACCAGTGCATGCCCTATTGGTCCAGATCCGGCCCGAGTAGCAAAAACCTATCTTATTTATAGTAGTAAATGTAGACTCAGGGAGAGATCAGAATAATGATGATGATGTTCCAATTAAGATATGCCGCATTTGTCCTATTTGACCCATATTTCTTTTGAATAAATTTAATTTGGTTAAAATTCACTAGAGTGATATTCAATATAGATATATACAAGTGATAGATTGCCAAATAATGTTTACAAATAATGAAATGGTTTGTGGGTGTATGGTCAATGTATACAAAAGTAACAATATGAAAACACGCATGTATTTAAATGCAACGTTGTGTCAAAATTTGAAGTCAAATATAGTATAGTCAGCTATACTATTACCAATACTAATAGAATTCGAAAAATCCATTATTTAGTTTTTATTTCTCAAAGTAAATGCGACATTTTAACAACAAATGTGACTATGTTCTTTTAAGTACCATTTAACTTAAAAATAGTTCATGACTTCCCCCCTACCTATGCTCTGTAACAAAAGTATAATAAAATTCTGGTTTTTGCAAATAAAACGATTTGTTTTCAAAATAAAATTTAATTTTATTCAATTCGATTGAGAACGTGATCTGGGTTTGCAGAAACAATTTTGTTAAATGAAAAACAAAATTTTTCTTCTTATATGTTTAAAAACATAATAGTCAAAACATATTAAGTTTGATGATTATTTCCTCGAGTGAAGTTGATTGTTTAAAATATGCCGTATTACTTTAACAACAGAAAACAGTCCGACCCTATAGATCACAGATTTCAAGTTTTTTAAAATTTGTTGGTTGTATTTTTACTCTTAATTTTATGTTCCGAATGACGAATGTACAGAAAAACTTTACAAACTTTGTTTGAAAATATTTACGATCAAATCTGGATGGATCAGTCCTAATAAAATAAAGCTAACTCAACAACTTTATGTTAAAATTATTAATTCATGTAGGAATTAGAACTTTATAAATTCTGCTATAAAACTTCAAAATTCAACCCATGCTAACAAAATCATAGCTCCTATAAAGGTATATGTATACCGTAATAAATCCCTAAGATGCTTTTACACCACAAAAGTAAATCAAACAAAAATTTAATATTTTTAATTTTATGATTTTTACACCTTTTCGCCAAAGTCCTGTTTTTATAGGTCTTAGAAAAGTTTGATATTTATTTTTCGTTATTAAACACAAACAACCAAACAGGTTGTTATTCTATTCTACACATAAAAAATTAAAATAAAATTATTGCTTTATTGAATTTTCGCCACCCTCAGATCGTTTATTATATAAAAGCAACAATAATAAAAGAAAGGAAGCATTTCGAAGAACTGTTTTACTGTCGATTTCGAAATGTTTTAATTTCTGATCTTGTTGTTAATGATTTGATGTATCATTTTGTATTTGTTCGTTCAATAGTTATGAGCTTTGTTGCCACAAATTATGCGAACGGATCTTGAATGTGGTTCTGTGGTAGCGACTTGACCAATTCAAAATCATTGTCCATAATCTATTAATAAAGCAATGTGAATAAGTTACCACTGTTTTTGGTTGAAAATAAAAGCTCTGTTTAAAATTGAAAATATCTCATTGAAAGTATAGTCCATTCCTAGCGATTACTATCTGCCATCTCTTCTGGAGCATACGAATGCCATGTCCGGCCTTAGCCCACGATTTTCTACGCTCCAATTTATCGTGTATTCATTTTTGACCATCAGTTTCTATACGACAGAAATAATCGTTTTTTTCTGTTGTGGAAGCGGTGAAAAATCTCCGTTCGATCTGTCTTTTCTTCTTTTCTAGTGTCACCCAATTTCTATGCTTCTGAATCGTTCCTAATGGATTTAAATATTTGTCTATTGTTGTGCGATCAACTTCTAAAAATTTGGCAAGTTCATTTACATCTGAAATGAACCTTTAGCGATTAATGTGTTCTTTAGCTTCGGCATCAAAACCCAGTCCAACCAATGTGGAAATGATGTTTACGAAAGACTATGGCTGTACCGTAAGTCTCTAAAAGAATTGTATGGGCTTCTGCAGAAATTTTTTTGACTATATCTCCACCCGTTCGCTTAGCTCCAAATATTATGGATAGAAAAATTTGAACAAATTGACAACGAGAGAAAATGTTGTAAATTTTCAACGAACACTATAGCGAAGTTGCAAATACTTATAGTTCTGTGTTTTAAGGGAATGAAATTGCGGGGGCCAAGAAAGCCTTTTTCGCCAGTTGAGTGGGACGTCATTTGAAAAAGCGTGTAAATTAAAAGAATTTCAATTTTTTATATATGTCTACAACACGCAATTTTTGAAATAGTATCGAAAAAGTGCGTTTTAACTATGCACCTTTTTCCACCAAATAAGTAATACAAGTTTCACCTATTTCCATTTAAAAAACGACTTTTCCGTTACAATGTGTGAAAATGAATGCAAAATCATGGGCTTGTATATATCGACAATTTGAAGTATAAGAAAATCAGATGATATGATACTTACACCATCTTATTTGGATCTTGGGTATGTTCCTTGGATATAGATAAACAATCATACTTGTGAATACTTTTTATTTTGAGCTTTTCGAATTTAATAGAATATATTTTCCAAAACCTTTTCTAAATATGTTAGATAAATAAAGTTATGCCCTTTAAGTATTGCAAAGCAGTTTTTTAATATTACATCAGTAAGGTCATGTTCCAATCATCCCATATCAAACAAATCATTTCACAATCGCTTCAATTTTAGATGTGATTAATGTCCCGTAAACAAAAACTCTAATACCAAGTTCATAAAAACCAAACCAAAACCCAAAAGTAACCTTAAATAAGCTCATGACCTTTTAAATTATTTTATTTTCCTTCAGTAAAAAACAAACATACATAAACACATACAAATTATGAATCAAAATTTTCCAACACCCATGTTTCTTTTTACTACAAAAGCAACAACAAATGTATGATTTAACATAAATTAATTTTAATTTTCATTTTGTGAAATAAAAAATGCTACAAATTACAAATTTTTTATAAATAAAAATAAACTTTCATTTTTTTTCAATTTTTAGAGAATTAAATGAAAAATTTGTAAATAAAAGCTTTAAAAAGTTAACAAGGTTTTCTCATTAAAAGTAATTAAGTTTTTAGTTGAAAATTTTATTTTCTATAGTTAAGGCAATTTTTAATTGAATTTTTTTTTTGCTGCTGATTTTATATTTGTTACATATATACAAAAAAAATGTTTTTGATAGAAGTGAAATCGATGAAAGAAAACAAGTGGTGGATGTTGTTGAAAATGAATTATATTATATGCTATGCTTATACAGAAGTACAATTTATTTTTTGTAACACTTACACATGCATAAAAAATATTCAATTTTGTACTAGAATAGAATAAAAGAAAAAACTAGTTTTCCGCACATATGACCACAAACTATTTTGTAATCCTGGACCGTAACGCCGCCTGCATGTGAGATTTGTAGTTAATTCTATTCAATATATAATATTTTTATAGCACTAAAATATCAAAATAATAATTTAAATAACTTATCATATAGTAAAAACAACTTAAACACATTGCATCATTTGAATTATAAGAAAAAACAATTTATTTCGGTTTTCAAAGTTTACAATTTTGACAGCTTAGTTGGATTACTATGTTGTTTTTTATATTCCCGGTAGTTGGATTCTTATGTTTATTTTTTACCGATAGTTTTATTCTTATAAATTACAACTATTACAACGAAGATGGCGCACTTTAATTATTTAAAAATCTTAAATTTGTTTATAACTTTGTTAAATAAATGATTAAATTAACAATTAAATAAATATTTATAAATTTTATGCACTTGTTACAAAAAATAGTGTGTATTACTAGTGCGAATGCGTTTTCTAAACGCGAGTTATTGTAACTAACTCTTGTTTGGAAAACGCATTCGCACTAGTAATACAATCTACTATTGTAAAAGAATTCAAAACTTCATAAATGTTTTGTATTTAATAATAAACTGGCAACAGGTTTGACAGTGCTTATTTTATTCATCACCGGTATAAAATATGATGTTGTTTATGACTTTGTATTATGTTAATTAAAACTATTTTTTTTCCTAATTATTTTAATATTTTAAGTTGAAAACATAAGTAATTAAATAGGAGTGATAAGTTGTATTGAAGCGATAAAACGTTTATTGTAATTTGTAACAGCGGTAAAAACGAAAAGCTCAACGAAATTATCAGGGTTGGTAAAAGAATATTCTGTAATAAAATTACAGAATTTACTTTTCTTCTTCCTTGCTCATAGCGTCGAGGGAAATTTCAACACTCCCATCAATAGTCTGGAAATATATTTTCACCACTTTGCAAAAAATAAGATCAATATCTGTTTATCCACTCTGTACACTCAGTGTTAATTCGTCTATGCGAGTATTTGGTATTTCTTGGTGACCTTAATAATCAATGGGCACATTCATAGTGTTATTATGTTGTGATTATTCTTATTTTTATGTTATTATTTTTTTTAATTTATATATTGCATTTCTCATTTTTTTGTATTTTATCGTATAAATTGTAACGAAAAAGCAACGTTTTCATCTCTTGTAGCAAAATGTTCTAATTTCAATTTAGGAGTATGAACGATATTTTATTATATCCACTCCTGTGTTTAGGAGTGTTATATGTATGTATATATATTATATATATATAGGGAAGCAAAGTCTCAAACTCTATAGATACAGTTATATAATATATTGTATTGGAGTAGGAACATAGAAGTTGCAGTACTGGATTGCAATGAGATGAATGCAAAAATTGTAGGTACTTCTGATTTATTAACGACTGAAACAAAACATATCTGGTTCTAATCAGGTATTAAAATGAAACACTATTTTTGATTTATATGAAATAAATTTTGTTGAAGAAGGAAACGAATTTCGGCGATATGGCTCCAATGAAGGAGCTAAGCCATAAATAAAAAAAAGGAAACGAAAAGGTTTAAACATTTTAAACGGTTCGTAGCTAAGCCCAACGTGGGACCTTTTATTTTAATTGAAACTGTTTGATCAATATTAGCAACCGAAAAATCTTTCACTGTGGAAGCAGATGATATCACTTAAAATAAATTAATTTATTAATTCACATTATGGATTTGAATATAATATTGTAACGACTCTTCGTTGGTTCTTTTAGATTATTGAACAAACACGACAGTAAAAGACAGATCTTTGGTTAACAGAATCTCAAACTTTATTTGTCAACAAATTACAGCAGCTTCCGTTTTTCCGTACAATAAATTCCAGGGTCTCCAATTTATGTCCGATAAACTTCACCGCTTTTCCACAATTTGAATCAAATAATATTCGGAATCGTAAAATCTGTATTTACTATTCCACTAAGTTCAAATTCCTTTACTATTAGTACCCAGGCTCAAGTACCACCGATTATTCCTTATACTTTCGAATATTTGTAAAACACTTTTAATTGCAAAATTAAAACTGACTATCTGATATTTTTGTTTGCTTATTTATATCGAAAAATAAATAAATCGAAACTTCTATAATCCACTAGAAATAGTGGAAATACTACGTAGTCCGTACATCTGAAATAGGCCACACCTGTTTTCATTCATACTTGCATTTGTATTAGCGAACTCAAATTTAATTTATGCAAAATGTATTAGGTAACTCCTTTTAATTCATTAATGTAAACATTTGTATAACAAATTTAATTTACATTAATTTATGCAATACAATTTGCAATACAAGTAAAAGATTGAAAAAGGAGTTAACTTTTAATTAATGAATGAGTAAATAAAATTAACCCATTCTGGACGAAGTTTATTACATTGCCCTCCATTTAGTTTTGTTCGTCCCGAACAATATCAGAGATCGCATTGGTGCTGTTACCTTGGTACGGTGCCAACCTTTGCAGATGTATCACTTTCATCTTGGTACGGGGTCCCTTTTGTATGCGGTAGATGACATCATTAATTCGTTTGATTATTTTATATGGGCCTTCCCAATCTGGCTGCAGCTTGGGTGATCTTCCCTTAGTTCTTCTGGGGTTGTATAGCCATACCAATTCTCCTTCTTGAAAACCGCCACTATTTGCATTTATGTCGTACCTGGTTTTCATTTTGTCACTGGCAATCTTAATGTGGTCTCGAACCTGCTGATGGATTTTATTCATCTTCTCCCTTAGTTGTCCCACATAATCTGTTTTCGTGGATACCAGACCTCCAGGGATGCCAAACTCGATGTCACTAGGAAGATGTAGTTCTCTTCCGAACATGATATTCGCTGGCGTTTCACTTGTCGTATCGTGCACTGCGCTACGAAAGGCCATCAAGAATAACGGAAGATCCTTGTCCCAATTTCTTTGGTTGGCTTTTACTACCTTTGACAAATGTTCTTCCATGGTTCGGTTGAATCGTTCTACCATGCCATCCGACTGCGGGTTCATAGGTGTAGTTCGTGTTTTTCTAATGCCGAATATTCTGCACAGCTCTTCCATCAGTTGAGATTCGAAATTCCTTCCCTGGTCGGTATGCAACTCGAGCGGTGTTCCATATCTGCAAACCCATTCATTGACTAATGTTTCCGCGACCGTAACTGCTTCCTGGTTCGGTATTGCATAAGCCTCCGGCCATTTTGTAAAGTAATCAATGACCACCATGATGTATTTGTTACCTTTTGTCGTTTCCGGAAATGGCCCCGTGATGTCTATAGCAATTCTCTCCATTGGGGCACCCACATTGTACTGTTGCATCTCTCCTCGAGTTCTAGTTTTTGGTCCTTTGCTCGCTGCACAAGTATCGCATCGCCGACACCATTGCTCCACGTCTGATCGATACCTTACCCAATAAAACCTCTCCCTTACTTTGGCTAGGGTTTTATTGACTCCCAGGTGTCCTCCAGAAATACTTCCATGCAGCTTTCCCAGTACCTCTTCCACTCGACTTGATGGCAACACCAGTTGCTCCAACACTTTCTTTCCATCAGCGGACTCCCATTTTCTTTTTAATATCCCGTTGTCCATAAATAGTGAGTCCCATTGCGCCCAGTAACATTTCACCTCCGTACTTAAAGGTGCGACCTCTTTCCACTCTGGTCGCCTTGCCTCGGTTTTCCATTTCAATACTGGAGCCATAGCTGGATCTTCTAGCTGCTCTCTTTTAATTGCCTCAGTACACCAATCGTCAGGAGTTTGGAACCTGATTTGATTCACTTTCATTGCCTCATTTCCCTCAGTTCTGCTACATGACTTGCACTCCTCTATACAGGGTCTTCTAGACAAGGCATCAGCGTTACCATGGATCCTTCCCTTGCGGTGTTCAACTTTGAAGTCGTAGTTCTGCAGGATCTCTATCCATCTTGCTGCTTGTCCTTCAGGAAATTTGAATTGTAATAACCATTTTAGAGCAGCATGGTCCGTGCGAATCAGGAATGGTTGTCCACACAAATACTTGTGGAAATGTTTCATAGCCTTGATGATAGCTAACAGCTCCTTCCTCGTGACACAGTAATTCCGCTCCGGCTTTGACAGAACTTTACTGAAGTATGCCACCACTTTCTCATCGTCTCCAATTTTCTGTGACAAAACAGCTCCAGTTCCTACATTGCTTGCGTCTGTGTCCAGAATGAACATCTTTCCGGATTCTGGATAGGCTAGTATAGGGGTGTTGCATAGTTTTTCTTTTAAACTGCAGAAGGCCATATTACATTCGGTTGTCCACAGAAACTTGGTATTTGCTTCTGTCAATTTATGTAGACTCTTGGCGATATTTGCAAAATTCTCCACGAATCTTCGATAATAGGTGCATAAGCCAAGGAAACTGCGTAGCTCATGAACATTCTTCGGTACTGGCCAATTTTTCACAGCATCAATCTTCTCGGGATCGGTTCTGACTCCATGTTCTGTAATGATGTGTCCAAGGTACTTCACTTCTTTGTGGAAGAGATTGCACTTTACCGGATTCAACTTCATGTTGGCATTACTTATTCTTCTGAGTACTTCTTCGAGGTTCATTAGATGCTCTTCGAAGTTGCGACCCATTATAATGATGTCATCAAGATAAACTAGGCAGGCCTTCCAGGTTAAACCATGTAACACGCATTCCATTAGACGTTCAAATGTTGCTGGGGCATTGCATAGACCAAACGGCATCACATTGAACTCCCACAACCCATTGCCAGTAGAAAATGCTGTCTTTCGTCGATCTTCTGGATGCATTTCAACTTGCCAGTAGCCACTCTTCAGATCTAATGTGCTGTACCATTTGGCCCCTGATAGTGTATCCAGTGTGTCATCAATTCGTGGCAGTGGATAGCTGTCCTTAATGGTTACCTCATTGAGCTTTCGATAGTCTACACAAAAACGAGCTGACCCATCTTTTTTTCTAACTAGCACCACTGGTGAGCTCCATGGACTCTTAGATGGCCTGATGACTCCATCACTTTTCATTTTGTCCAGCATTCCTTGCACTTCCTCGTGTTTAGCCAGTGGTAGTCTTCTAGGAGGCTGTCTGATCGGATGAGCGTTTCCAGTGTTGATCCTATGTCGCACGATGTTTGTTCTTCCAACATCTTCATCTCCAGTAGAAAAAACGCTGCTCATCTTCGTTAATACCCTCTTGATTTCATTGAATTCGGCTGGATTCATTCTTTTACTAAGATCTTGAAGTATTGCTACTAATGCGGGATTGTTTCTCTGCATGAAGACCTTTTGCTCTTCTTCACAGCTGATTATCTCTTTTATGGTGCTGCATTTGGCGATTTCTTCTCCATGATTGATGA
Organism: Diogma glabrata; assembly: GCA_963693315.1. Lineage (NCBI taxonomy): Eukaryota > Metazoa > Arthropoda > Insecta > Diptera > Cylindrotomidae > Diogma > Diogma glabrata. Next base: position 259,131,958 of record OY856187.1, on the reverse strand, counting down.
CCACTCGTTTATTTGAGAAGTTAATCAGTTGCACTGGAACTACTCCCTCTTTTGCTGCAACTAGCGGTCGGCCAATCATAATGTTTCCTCCAAAGTCGTTGTTAGCTGGCTCAATCATCACAGGTGAATTTTGGTCACTTTTATCTAGTAGCTTAGTCCATATGATTTTCTCAGATTTTGCCGGGATCTCAGTTGGTCCATCACTAATAACACGGACCTCAGCATTGTCGTTGGTGTCGTTTAGCACTATTTCTGTGTTTCCATATCTCAGTACGTGGCTTCCCAGATCTAATATAAAATTGTATTCTTTCATGAAGTCAAGCCCAATTATGCAGTCATCTTCTATATCTGCTACAATATGCCTAAATGAATTTCCTCCAAGGTGAACCTCTTGGTCGCTTTCTCCATGAACTAGAACTGTTTCACCCGTAGCTGTTTTTAGGGTGAATCGTCTTGCTGTATCGATCTGACTATCACAAACCACATCTGGACGCACTATCGATCTCGAAGCACCTGTGTCCAAAGTCAACATGCACGATTTGCTTCCAACGGTTGCCTCTAAGACTAGACTACTATTTTCTCTTTTTATTGTGATACCACCAATGTAGGGCATTGTAATTGAGCCAGCTTTCGCCCTCCAAAACTGGCACAATCTAGTTTCCCGAATCCGGAACGCGGCCTCTGTCTTCCGGGTGTGGCTCCCATTTACATTCTCTTCGGATGTGCCCCAACTTCCCACAGTTCCAGCATCTTACTCTGCTAGATCTACTTCGTTGATTTTGTTCAGGTTTATTTTCCAAACTTTTGACACGCATGATCACTTCATCAAGCGCTGCTTTCAGTGGTTCCTCAGCAACTTCCATCTGACGTACTCTATCTGAGCCATACGCTCTTTTTCCGGCTTCCATTTGCAGGGCCAATGCTAAGACTTCCGCAGGTAATTTCTTTCCACTTAGATAAAGCTGATTTCTCATTTGTACATCTCGAAGAGCATTGATAAATGTATCAGCTGCCAGTTCGTCTCGGTGTTCCGCGTTATAGTTTGGATATGACAGATTTACCAGTCTCACAATGTCAGCCTCTAATTCTTGCAAAGTTTCGCTGACTCCTTGTTTTCGTGTCTTGAGCTGCATGCGATGGAGAGCTTGCATATGACTTTCCCCATATCTTACTTCTAAGGCCTCCATTATCTTGCTGTAATCACGCTCTGTCGCTGATAGTGTTTGCAAAATTTCAGCAGCAGGTCCCTTCAATGCCAATATAAGCGCATTTGCTTTTTGCTGGTGATCAACCCCAGTTGTTGCTATCTCAAATTGCATCTTAAATATCTGGTACGATGTAGATCCATCAAATGCGGGTGTTTTCACTCTAGCTGGGGCTGAAGTAGTTGATGGATTGATTATGTTACCTGACTTCCCTTGTGCTATTTCTTGGCGTAATTCACTCGAAAGTTTGCGTAATTTCTCTTGTTCTTCAGTAACTGTCCGCAGCTCCCTTTCCATGTTGTTGATTTTGACCTCCGCACTGGATATACGTGACTCGATTCCTCAACGTAGACTTTCTTGCTTTGCCATCATATCAGCAAATTGTTGTTGTTGAATGTTGCCTTGTTTGGCCGCCAATTGCTCTTGTTTGGCCATCATATCAGCAAGTTGTTGTTGTTGGTTGTTTCCTTGTTTGGCCATCATATCAGCAAGTTGTTGTTGTTGCTCTACTCTTTGTTCTGCTGCCAGTTTCTCTTGTCGGGCCATCATTTCTTTCATCAACACCATCATCGGATCAATTGCTGGGGCATTCTGGACTGGAGCTTCCTCCGACTCTACTTCTATGACCTCTGTGTTTTGGCCTGCTTCTTCTAAAACTTTACGCAGCCGGAATGCAAGTTCTGCCTTTGTTCCATGGATTGGAGCCTTTTCTTCAACTCATCCTTCAGCTGGGTCTGGCTGAGATCACTAATATTTACCGTCTTGACCATTGTTTCAATAATCCCACTTCTGACACCACTGTAACGACTCTTCGTTGGTTCTTTTAGATTATTGAACAAACACGACAGTAAAAGACAGATCTTTGGTTAACAGAATCTCAAACTTTATTTGTCAACAAATTACAGCAGCTTCCGTTTTTCCGTACAATAAATTCCAGGGTCTCCAATTTATGTCCGATAAACTTCACCGCTTTTCCACAATTTGAATCAAATAATATTCGGAATCGTAAAATCTGTATTTACTATTCCACTAAGTTCAAATTCCTTTACTATTAGTACCCAGGCTCAAGTACCACCGATTATTCCTTATACTTTCGAATATTTGTAAAACACTTTTAATTGCAAAATTAAAACTGACTATCTGATATTTTTGTTTGCTTATTTATATCGAAAAATAAATAAATCGAAACTTCTATAATCCACTAGAAATCAATACTACGTAGTCCGTACATCTGAAATAGGCCACACCTGTTTTCATTCATACTTGCATTTGTATTAGCGAACTCAAATTTAATTTATGCAAAATGTATTAGGTAACTCCTTTTAATTCATTAATGTAAACATTTGTATAACAAATTTAATTTACATTAATTTATGCAATACAATTTGCAATACAAGTAAAAGATTGAAAAAGGAGTTAACTTTTAATTAATGAATGAGTAAATAAAATTAACCCATTCTGGACGAAGTTTATTACAATATTAAAGAGCCATCTAATTATGTAATTTATTTACCTCCTGTACCAAAATTTATTACAGTAATATAAATTTTATAAACTATAAAATTCATTACAGTAATATAAATGGCTGCACGGTTAGACCAAAACGTAATGAGAGAACTTAATTCTGTAATCATTCTGCTAAATACATTGCTTGTAGAAGCGATTAGTTCATTTTTTATTGGCATAATTATTTTGCTTTTAGTTGGTACACTACTTACTTTTGGTTTTGCTTCCCTTAGTATTGCATTGTCTGAGCAGATTTATCGAAGCTTGAGAGCTGCAATTATCAATTTCAAGTGAAGTTTGTGTTAGAACTTCATTGACGTTTATTTCCAAGCCGTCTTTCCAGAAAGATGATATTTCTTTTAAAATATTGAATTTTTCTCCAAAATCTGGACCGCATGTGTTATTAATAACGTGTGGTAAGCTCTTTTTGAGAGGTTAAAATTAAAAATTATTATTAAAAATTCGTTGCGTTTTTTGGTAATGCGCTTTTGTCCATCTCTTATTACAGAGAGAGTCACAGTACAATTGCAAATTCTTGTTCTTCCTTATAGCGAAAATATGACAACATGGTAGTAATAATAAAAGAAAATAGTTACACTCACAGCTGTTTTCTGTAACATTGCAGTTGTTGTAAACATATCCGTCTTCTTCACTACCTTAAAAAACAATAGATAAGTGAGATTGTAGTTCTTTTACAACCACATCGAACGCTTTATTTGTAAGAGTTTTCATAAATTTGAATTCACATAAATCTTTATGGTGTTTCGGTCTGGTATTCATAAAATTCTTTGCCGCTTTATAATTAGTAGTGTAGGAATGAGAGTTCTGGCGATTTTGCACATGTATTTTCTTATAGAGGTCCAAAATTTGCAAAATGGATTTCTTTTAAGCTTTTTGGGTGGGTGTCTTGGGTATATAATTCAAATTGAGTACTAAATCAATGATTTTAACCAAAACCTCCGATATATCAATGATTTTAACCAAGACCTCCGTCCATAACAAATCGTGGTTGGAATTTTCCAAAATGACCGACGACGACAACAATGGAAGGCAGGCAGAAATATTTGCTGCATCGCACGACCTGACGCAGATTGTAAAAAGCCCAACTTTCACTCCTCGTCATGGCGGTGATAAAAGTTTTCTCTTAGACCTTTATCTCACATCTATGCCAGATATTACGAGTGTCGATGTCGATAAGGGTAGTATTGGAAATTCTGACCATTATCTAATCACATCAGTTATCAAAACTGATTTGCTACAAACTAGAGTTCCCAAATCCCGTAAAATATTTCACTTTTCAAAAATAAACAACAATGGTCTCCGAAGTTTTTTTCAAGGTTTCCCTTTTGATCGTCAAAATTTTTATACTGACGATGTAAGTGTTTCTGCTCAAAACTTTACTGAAACCATTCAATTCGGTATTAACAAATTCGTTCCCTTTTCAATAATGAAACCCCAACAAAAATATTTGTTTTCGAAAGCAGCCAAATTGGCTCTTAGAAACAAACGTAGATTATTTAATATTTGAATTCATAAAAAGAACTCTGTTAATCGATCCCAATATTTAAAGGCTAATAAAATATCAAACCAGATAATTGAAAACGAAAAAGCAGAGATTGACAACTGGCAAAACTTTCGAGTATGTCAATTTCTGAAAAAAGTTTTTACAGTGCCATTAATTGAAAAAAAAATGGTTCAGATACTGGAAAAAAGAAAAAATGGTTCAGATACTGGATTTTCATTTGTAAATTCCATAGCATCTAGCAACTACATAGTTTAGTTCTTGTTTACTAGAGATCAACTATTCATTTTGTTAGAGAGGGAAACGGCATATACATTAAGGAATTCGTATGATAAATGTGGGATACGTATGATAAATCTAGTATTTAAGAACTATACAAGACTGAAATAATTTACATTAGTAAAAACAATATACATGGTAAGTTAAAATTGAAATTTTAATTTTATTTCGTTAATTGATTTATTTTTTATATTTAGATGTCTAGTTTGGTAGGAGTAAAAAAATATATATGTCCATACAATGTGAATCATCAAATAACCTACAGAAACTTCTTCCGTCACATTAACACTTGTAAAGACAAGCATCCGTCAGGAATACCGGTTATTATGTGTAAATATAATATTTACCATGTAATTCCAAAAGAAGACTATGAGGTAATTTGTTAACTTAATACTCAAATTAATAAATATTTTGATTTAACATTTTTTCTTCTATTTACAAATTTATCTTCTTAATTGCCCTGATCGGGTGGTTTGGAAAGAAGCATTTGACTCATTCGAAAATCACGCCACACAAGACGAATGGTGCAGCGAATGAAAAAACTTAGGCACAGTTATTTTTAAAAATCATAATAGAGAAAAAACTTTAATAATTAACTAAAAATAAAATAAAAGAAATAATAAATTTGAAAAATATATAATGTTAGCAAAAATGATGTCTTTTTATTTATCAAGCCCTTTGAAAAAGTCTCTTAAATATGGTTCGTTCTTGTTTACTGTCTAGATCAACTATCCATTTGTTAGAAAGGGAAAGCGCATACACTTAAAGATAACTAACTGTAAAACCAATATCTTACTGACTGTTTTAATTGCCATAAAAAATTAATTTGTTTTGGCCCGTCTTATTCTTATCATTTCTGTGTCCCAATTTACCCCAAAGCTCATTAAAAAGAAATGAATCCCTTCATGCTCAAAACTCCCTAATGAAGTTTTCCTTTTCAATTTGAGTGGAAACATTTGACGGCCAATCACTTGCTTCTTGTTTTAACTTAAGGAAGCAATTCATATATTCAGCGAACACGCCTCCACACTTTTTTCCTACTAAGAAAGATAAACAATCTAAAAAGTTAATCGACACATGTCTTCCAACACAATTCATATTTATTTTTTTTTTTTAAGAAAAAAAAAAATTTGAATTCAACAAAAAATTAAAAATTACCATACATGACAAGTTTTTATAGTATTTTTTATTTACTTATTTTCATGTGTCATCACAACGACAAAAAAAAACATTGAAAACAATTTACTATACTACGAATAACATTTACTAATTCCTTAAGAGCTCATCAAATGCGATACCAAATTTATATTTCTCATCTTTTATATTATTAATTTTCTGTCATATTTTTCTTGTTGCATTATTGCATAACATCAGAAATAACTTGACCGACAGACCGCGGTAAAAAAATTAAAATCTTACTTAATTATTTAGCGTAAAAAAAAGCCAAGTACAGCGAATAAACAAGTTTTTATTCATTTTTCAACTTCATACAACAAAAAAACAATGGTTTTATAGATATAGATCTTCGCAATCCATTTTTTCACTATCAAAATCTTACATTAGTCATATATTCATACGTGAAAAATCAATTAACACATATATGAAAATGTGTGAGAGCCGCTATCTATTTATAATATTATAAAAATTAGACCACACAGCGAGTTTGAAAAAAGAAAAACGGTATAAATATAATTGCATAAAATCAATCTCAAATCATTTTGGTCATTTTTCTTTTTTGGAGTTTGAAATAAGAAAAATAGTATATAAATAACTGCATAAAACCAATCTCGAAATCAGAATCAGAAAAACTAAGGTGAACAACACATCACTTGAGAATTTATTTTGCAAAACATAACTAAAACCAAAATTCGTAATGGTAAGTAATCCTCACAAACTATACTTATTAATTTATTTTAATTGTTTTTTAATTTTCTAGGCTTCTTTTATCGAATCGTTAAATAGCGCAGCACGAACTGTGCAAAGCCAAATATTAAAGCCAGAAGAATTGGGGCTTAACATCGAGCGCGAGGTGACTAGCTAGGTAAAGACGAGTAAAGACGAAATTTGGGGACCGGGTTGTGTTGGTCATCAAAGATAACGGGAATTTATATTTGCCGCCAAGACTAATAAAATTATTTGTTGGACAAGAAGCCAACATCACAAATATGATGATCAAATTCATCGGTAGAGATGCTTCCAAATTGAACGCGCCATTATATGAGTTTCGTGTGAAAAATGGCGTTATTGGTTGAAGACGAAACACAATTCGAGATGGATGGTCAGCTGTTTTAATAAAAAATTAATGTATTTAAACAAATTTTAAAAAATTAATTAATAAAATAAAAATTTTGTTTAAAGTTTTTACAAAACTATAACAAAAAAATAAAAAAAAAGATTTCATTTTTTATTTAAATAAGTTTTTTTCCAAAATTATAGCAAGTTTTTTCAATTAACATCTTATTTCAGGCAGCCGTCTAAAATTCCAAATAAAAAGTTTTTGTTTTCCAACACATCATAATTTTTTTCCAACACAATTTGTTCTAATTCTTCTGGTCGCTTTATACACAAATCTTATATAACAACCAGAAAACTAGAACAACACATGTGCCCCAATGAAAAAATTATTTTCGTCATTGCTTTTTCCTTTTTTTCTTTCAATGTAAGATACTCCCATAATAATGCAATTTCGCATCTTTTTTTCGAAAAACCAAAATACACACGATTTTTATTGCTTTTTCATTCATGTAACATATTACCATATTTTTTCTTATTAGATAACAAAAAAAAATAATGAAAATCATTTTGCTTTAGTTTCTTTCAACAACATTTGTTTTCAACACGAAGAAAATTAATTTGTTCTTATAAGATACAACAAAAAAATATTTTAATCGTTTTCTCTAGTTTTCTTTCAAGCTCATTCTCTCAATGCAATTCGAAGTAAAAAAAAATTATATTCAGTTTCGTACATTGAATAATCTATTTTAAAACATTTGACGACCTCCCACGAACTTATAATCTATTACATTGAATAATCTATTTTAAAACAAAAAAGATACTGTTCATATATTCACACCTGAAAAAAACCAATGCTTTTTTCCTTTTTTTCTTTCAATGTGAGATACACCCATAATAATGCAGTTTCGTATCTTTTTTTCGTGGAAATGTTCGATATTCCCTTAACACTACTTTCAATTTTTGCTGTATTGCATGGTTCTGACGAATGAGTAAACCATAGCAATTTTTAGTAGTCCTTCCTTCCAAATGTTTTGCGTTACTAAGGAAAAATCGATAAAAATCAATAACTACTTATTCAATGCTTTGGTATCAACTCAACCCACTTCAACGGACTGTGAGATAATATTTTTTGATCGCAGGTAATTTCTGTACTAGATTACGTTCATCTGTGAAATTTGACTTGTTGGACGCATTAATTTTTCTTAAATATGATTTTATTAAAAATAATAAATTATAAGTTAAGTTAAGTATAAACGATATACTTTTGGTTTACATACAGTATAATGAATTTTAAAATGTTATTTTCAATTTTTTTTATGACACATTTAAAGTTTTACTAAAGATAGCTTTTTAAGTAACGAAAAAAACGGTTAAAACCCGGTTATTTTATTAAAAACCGAAACCCGGATTTTAAAATTAACTGGGTTTTTACATGCCTTAGTTGTTATCGTTACCGTTGCTATTGTTTGTATGTATCAGCATTTGTTATCCAATTATAAAAAAATAAACACAATTAAAGAGTTGTTAAATAGTTGTAAGCAGCTACTTACTCCAACTATGCTGATTCAACACATCTTTATAATTGCAATTAACAACCGTAGTTTCATATAATAATTTTCACCCCCAGCATCCTTGTTGTCAAACGTATACTATTTTTCCTCCATCGTGTGAGATCACACAAAAACTAACAAAAAAATCTCATTAGCATACAAAAAGGCAAACACAGTAATACAACAATAACAATCTATATATTATTATATTTCATACTAGCTGGACCCGGCCACGCGTTGCAGTTGCTGTGGCTCAGTCTGGTTGAATGAAAAAAAAAACGAATAAAAGAGAGCGCACACGTTTCTATGTGTTTAATTTTACAATTCTTCTGCACAGAGAGAAAAAAAGAGTTAAATTTGATAAAAAAATCATAAAATTGATGATTTTTGTATATCAATATATGGACGAGAATATGAGTTCTCAAATTGATATAAAATGCTGCATCAGATTGAACTTTGGTTTATTTTTTTGAGTTGATGTAAATCTACTGATTATGATAAACAAATTTCTTATTTTGATATTATATTCTCGATATTATTCTCAAAGCTTATAAACTTGTTGTATCAAATCAATACCAAAAGTATCAATTTAAGATGGAGTTGTATTTCTTCAAGAATTTGAGCGGAAGAAGTTGAAAAACCAAAAGTTCATTTTAAGAAATTCTGATCATTTTAAGAATTTTTTTGATAAATTAGTTAAAGTTTGCTGAAATAAGTGACTTCTATTGAGGGAAAAAATCAATCCACTGCATGCGTGTCGTAAGAGGCGACTGAAATGGGGAGTTGTAGCGTTGCTAGCCCAATTTCTAGGCTCACCTGTGGAGTTGAGGTCCCCTTCTTCAAAAAAATCAGCCCACCGCACTGATGCGTGTCGTAAGAGGCGATTTTCCTCGTCCCGTAAAAAACAATTGTTAATAAAAGACAACATAAACCTTGGAATGGAACGTCTTTCTGGTTTAGACCTCCCTTGCTATTGTACCTGGACAATCTGTTTGAATCAAACGTGGAACGTGAGAACACTGTTCCAACCCGGAAGCCTCCAGAATCTAATTGGGCAGGCAACAGAATACCAGATAGATTTTTTTTATGGATGCATTGAATATTTCGATATTGAGACAGCTATTTGCCTAAATAAACAACGCTCTCGGTTCCCTATGAACTCCCATGCAGGAGTCATGCAACCATGATAGAAATTGAATTATTTAAAAACAAACAAAGAACAAAATTAAAAAGAGGGAAAAAAATAATAACTAGAAAACAAAGAATAATAATAATAGTAATGTAAAAAAAATTAAGTATAGGAAAAAAACAACAAAAAAGAAATGGATATGGGATAAGAGAAATAAAATGCTTAAGGGAATGATTACCCTGTACGATATCAAAAGGGTAGGAAGGAAACAGGAGGAATATGATAACAGTGTAGACTTGAAAACAACTGCCGAAAGGAATGGTTACCTCGTGTGCCTGAGGGGCAGTAGGTAGGTTTATACCGTCCATGCCCTGTTTGCGTTAGTTCGACGACTAACGACGACGTCAGTTGTGTGAAATTGTGCTGAGTAATTTTTCACACTGCAGCGGGTGCCCAACTAGCAAACTTACTTCTCAATTTGGAATTATATAAGTTTTAGCTTCAATAAAGCTTCGCTTAAGCTTCTAAGTGGAAGCTAGTTATATTTTACTTCTATATAGTTTCGATATACAACTTCCACAGAGAAGTTCTCCGCACCGCCGGAATGAAAGCTTCTAAAATATTTCTATATTTAATATAAGAAGCTTTACCGAAACTTATCTACAGATCACTAAATAGAGCTTCTGAAAAAAGGTTATAGAAGTTATAGCTGTCATTAGGATTGTAGTTGTTTCGGTTGTAACTGTTTACAGATCGTATAGAAGCACAGCTGTCATACTCTTCAATATCTCCTATCTGTCGATATCTTCAATATCAGCTTCAATATCTGAAACGAAATATGTCAGACTGACGGAAGCTATTGCTTCTATTATTTCAACTAAATTTAGATGTAGAAAATATAGTGTAATTCAGGGGATTACTTTTTATAGAAAAAGATTTCAATGGGTTATACGAAATTGAAGCTTATACGAAATTGAAATCGTTTCGTTTTTGTCAAAAAAGTATTGTGCATAAGGTGGTGTTTGTTTTTTAATCTATTATTTAGACTTATTTTGCACAAGGCGGGGAAAGGCGGGGAAAGTTCTCCAAGTGGCCTTTATCGAAACTGCTTAGAAATTTTAAGGAAACTATGAAGGTGGGGAAGTTAGTTCCGGTAAGACTGTTTAGTGTTTTAAAAGAAGTTAAAATGCTAGTTTGGTGGCCACCCTCACTCTCGTTATTTTGCTCTTCTGGCCGTCAATTTAGAATTAATTGTATTATTTCGGGTTAGGTTTTTCCTTTACTTGTATAGCCCCCCATTAATTTGGGGAGTTCAAAGAGAACGAAGAAGTTTTTACTTTTTGGACGGTAAAAACTTCTAGTATCTAATAATTCAACGGGGTATAAAAAACGGCATCGCAGAAGTCTTTATATTTCTGGGACTTGTTTAAGGCTGGGAGGAGCTTGCCAAGGACCGACCGGGCTGGCGGCTTATTGTTGTCTCTGCTAAGTTCTTTAATGGGACATAATGCCGAAGTGTGTTTTGAAAGTTGTGAAATTAGTGGCGAAAAATATCTTTTTTGAAACATTTCACCAGAAACCCGTATACTTATAAACATACCATAACTACACTCAATAACTACACACTTTTCGTGATCTAAGACTGCCTTGCAAAAGATGAATGGACTGTACTGAATAATTTATTTTGGACTTTATTTAACTAGTATAAAAGGATCAAGTTAATGCATAATCAAATTAATGCATTCAACTATATATTATGTACCGTTATAGTTTAATTGTGATCAAAACTTGTTTACCTGGGTAAGTTGGCATATCGTTCAAATCCTTTAGACTTTGCTTACCTTTAATTAGTTTGCGTAGCACTGGTACCACAACTTCGAAAAAATGTTTTGCCTTCTCCAAAAGTTTTTTATGTTTATTCGGAAAGAGTCTTTTAAAATCTAAATCAATCTGTAGAAAAAAAAAGAATCTGTAATTCCAAAACAGTCTTAAAATGCCTTCAACTTCAAACTTACCAAAATGCTGGCATTATAGCATTTCTATAAAGTGGACAGTCATTAAAAAATGTTTTAAAGATTTATCCTTTGTTTCTTTAAACTCCCTTAGACGACCCTCACAACTCCGTATCCAATAACTTTCTATAGTCAGCCTCGGCTCTTGAATGACAGGTAAGGTTTGCTTCAGCTTTTGAAATTCTTTTTGATCATATTCAGTAAGATCAACCGTCGAAAAACCTAATATTAAAAATAATATACAAACGAAGTTTAATGCGATGCATTTGTCTGAAACAATTGTAAGAAGTTTTACCAAACAATTGTAATCCTGAAGTTGTTGGAGTATCCAGTCGAATTTTTTTCGGTGTAATCAAGCAACCTGCACCTCTTAATTTGGTCGAAGAATTTTTATACAAATTGTATAATTTCTTTTTGGAATTTTGCCAACATAATAGTTATAGTTTTAAAAACAAAAAAACTGTTAGATTTAAAACTTATTTTAAATGTTTTTAAAACTTTTCTTGCAATTTTTAACATTTTTTCATGCAAGCATTTAGTACTTTATACTTTAGAGCTTTAGAGCTCAGAAATCGATAATATCGGTTGATTTCGGAATTTTAATAAATTTCGACAAGAAACCATAATGTATGTATTTACCCAGAAATTTTTGTCCCCGTTTTGCTTCAAGCCAATTGTTTAAAATATCCGATTTTCACCTTCGATTGACTTGAAATTTTGTGTGTGATGTAATTTAATTCAGTAATTTAAGCACCAATAGTAGCAAGTACATGCATCAAATAAACTGAACCCAGGACTCCCGGCAAACTGAATGAGCCAAACCTCGTTCTGTGCACGCAAGTTTACTTTAATGAACGCAGAAATTTAGAGAAACATGCAACTTACCTTTTGAACTCTTATTATTGCTGATTTTAAGGACAGCTAGTATCAATTCTCGCACGGACACAAACTTTTTTTTCACAAGTTATAAGACGCGTTCATCTGCTGAAAAACTCTCTCACTGAATAATGTATCGTAATTTTTTCTTCGAACGTATTATATCAAAAAAAATTATTATCATTTCGATCTTATTCTTATACGTTCAATTTGAGAGAAAAAGAATGAAATCGAGAAATTTTTTTTCTCAATTTTATCTACGTAAGATCAAATCGAAAGTAATCGAATATTAATTATTTTCATTTCGATCTCATAAGTTTAATTTGAGAGAAAAATAATAAAACTGAGAATTTTTTTTCTCAATTTTATATACGTTGATCCAACCGAGAATAATCGAGTATTAGTTAGTTTCATTTCGATCTCATAAGTTCAATTTGAGAGAAAAGGTATAAAATCGATAATTTTTTTTCCTTAATTTTATCTACGTGGATCAAATTGAGAATACTCGCGTATAACTTATTATTATCTGATCTTTAAGTTTCAAAAAGAAACAAAAAGGATTAAAATGAAACTATTTTACTCTCATTTTGACATTTGTGAATTAAAGAAATGATGGGGAAGTAACAAAGTGATGTGTACTTCTCTGTTCAATTTGAGAAATGGAAATCTTATTCTGATTCAAAAATTTCTTATATTTATACAGAAAAAATGAAAACGATCTTTATTTACTCAAAACAAGAATAAATGTATTTCCTATTGTTGAACAAAAACAATTCTCAACTTCAGTATTTCATTCTTCTGTAGGATGGTCGAATTGATAGTTTTTTCTCACTTTTAAAGTTTTGTTGTATTAAAATGATATAAATTTACTCGAAATGAGAATAAATGTATCTTCTGTTTTTAATCATATATAATTCTCAATAATAGTATTTTATTCACTTTTTTGTGTGATCGAATTGATAGTTTTTATCTCAGTTTTAAATTTAGGAGTACTAAAATGATTTAAATTTTCTCAAATTAAGAAGAAACTGAATTTTCTATTTTCAATCATGCACAATTCTTAAATCTAGAATTTTTTTTCTCTCTGTGTGGGTAAACAATATTTTTTGTTGTTCCATTGATAAAGAGATTGTTACTACATAGAGATATATAGTTATTGATTATCTAGTTTGCCGTGAGAAGCAATCTGCTTTAGATCTGAACCGAAAACTTCTAGTGATTCAACCTGAACTTTCTTGATGGTAATTTCAAGTGGCAATGGAATTGAGAATTGGAATCTTTTAAATTGAAATATCAAATCATCCGTATTGTATTTATATTAACGACGCCATTCTACGTTGATCGAAGGAACTAAGTTCGCGATTACTAAGCACAGACCTTTAATCATTATTATCGCTTCGTTGTACATTTCTTTGTGAACTCCATGTTTATATTTTAATATTTTTTCCATATTCGACAGGAAATATCTTCAACCATGTACGATTTATATTTTTTCCATAATTTGTTGTAGATGAAGGAGAGCAAGCGGTCAGTATGATTGCGAACAGAGCCCTAACTTGGTGTGGAGGTGACGATTTGCACGTGTAATTAATGCATACATCGTATCGGTGGTTCTAAAATAAAAACGTTTGGGATGGGACACACAGTCGACCTGTAGTATTTTTTTAATATGGCAGGTTGTTCGTCGACTCGCTCTTCTTCTTTACCTCGTAGAATTAATTATTATTCGGATATATGCTTCCGAATACAGTATCTTAATGAAAACGGTTAAAGTTGTAGATGATAGATTTAAGGCGTTTTGTTGCATATTTACAGGTGTGATATATACGCGTTGTTCATTTTCTAAATGTACTGCTAAATGAAAAACAACTTGTCTTTGTGCATGTTTAGGAAAAGAAAAAATTCGAAACACTGCTTCATTGCTGTTTATATATTGTGGAACGCTAAAAACTGAAATGTTGCAGCCGTTATTAACGAACATACTAATAAACGTATTTGACTGATTTAACGGAGATACAGTATTCCAGTATGTGCACTCTGTATATTCCTGATAGCAAATTCGAATATGGAACACACACCGGTTGTTATCTATTTCGATGTTCCCATTTCGCATATCTATATGATTGTTAATTTACCACCATCTGCTGCCGATCTTATTTTGTATATAGAATATTTATGGTTTATTGTATCTGTATTATACTACTATACTAATCATTGAGGATATAGCTTTGAGTATTTTCCGTCTATTATGCATTCTGAATTTAGATTCGGTGTTCTGCAAGGTTATTTTTAAATAATTATCGTCACAACTTCCTACAAATCCTTATCGAAGTTGGCATTGGGGATTTGAATATGAGCGTGTACAGACAATCCTCTTTTATGTCATTCCACTGAGTACGTCCAACAGTGCCCAGACTCACTCAAACAACTTCATGATTTACCATAAATTTATCAGCGATTACAAATCTGTGTGAAAACTCATGCTGTGATGTCACACCTATCCAACGGTGATTGCACAGGAACTAAAATTGTATATCGTCTCAAGCTGGATTGCATGTGAATATAATGGATAGGGATCTGAACGCCCGTAGTAACAAACATACACAATTGCATCTTAAATGTACTCATACACATGACGTGAATGTTTGTAAATGAAGATAGGTAAATCGTTTATCTACCAACGATGGTCGTGTATAACCATCATATTGAATTGGCTCTCGCAAATGAACTGGTATTTCAGAGAAAAGCATGATTTGATTTAAACGGATGACTATTGAATGTTTTTGCACATACGTATCTACGATGTATTGGTGAAATAATTGACGGCGTTTCCAAAAGTGATTATCTTCATTTTCTCATTAATCAATATCTTAATGAAAAACAATATCTCTAGGTTGAAATTGATCGGCGATTATAACAATTGTTATAGTTGGAGCGTTGATCTTCTTGCATGTCCTCTAGCAAGCGTTTTGTCAACCTGAATTATTGAAACTTGTGTTTATCACATAGCATCATGTCAATTGCTGTTTTAAACAAATGCACTAAATCTTTTTTTTCGTGAAAAACCATGTGTAGTATATGGGAACGTTATTTTATTTTTAAAATTATTATTTATTTTTAAAAATTCCGCAGCGCGCATTTAATTCATTATTGGCATCAACGATGAAATTCATTTGTATTTCGAACAGAAATTGGAACAGAATGAAAACAGAAATAATGTTCAATTATTGTAATTTTTACTAATTCTTTATTTACTCGATTAAATTTAAACAATTTTTATTTCTAGGCAACGAATAATAATACGAATAATAGTCTTAAACAATATTACGGTTAAGGTTTTCAAAAAAATTATCTGCAAAAATACCACTTGCTGTGGAAGTTTTTGGTATTACATATACAATATAGATCCAATTGGGAAATAGTGAAATGGAACATTTTTGGGTGGTTGAGTGGTCTAGTGGCTAGCACCTTGGACTCGAATTCGAAATCCTGGTTCGGCTTCCATTTGGTTTAAAGTGTTTTTAAGCAAAACTATTTATAAAAGCAAACATACCGTCTTAAAATTAATCAATGTTCGACCAATATGGTTGATAAATTGGATATAACAATATTTGGGTGATCACTATACTATACTATTGCTATACTATACTATTACTATACGTGTTACTATACTATTTTCGGTGTTATTATACTATTTTGTCGATTAAATTAAGTCTTCAAGTGAAATTCCACCATAAATGGAGTGAATCGAAATTAAAACAGGTGAGGGACCCTTGTACATGTTGGCAGCCTACATGTTTTCTAAAAAAAAAAAACTATATACATATAAACCTTCCTTGTATTCGAATGCAATGTTGTGTCCAAATTTCAAAAGAATCGATCAGGTACTTTTGGAGTTTACCTATTTTGAACAAACGAACATTTACATTTTTATTTATATAGAAGATTTCATCATGAATATTATATGGTTAGATAAATAACTTAACTCATACATTGTAGTATTCTGATTATCTGGTGACGTCCTACATGTCTATAATACATCATAGTAGTGTAAGTAATAATTCGCGCAATCTCTTTTAACACTCACTCACTCTCTCAAATTATTATAGATTATTATTAATTTTATAAACATGTTATGAAATATATGGCATCCACAATTACAATTTTATAAGCATTATACAATGATAACTAAAAATTATTTTATTTTTTAAATTTTTTCTTTTGGGTTAAAATGATAGATTTAGTAATCAATTTGGGTTATTTACTCGAGACACAAACCAATTACGATTATTCAAGACAGCTACTATTTTAGACAATGAATTAATTAGGGCCGATTGTATGAATGCGGATAGAAGATAAATCCTCGGATTAATCGTCGTTTGTATATATACAAACGACGATTAATCCGAGGATTTATCTTCTATCCGCATTCCGTTTGTATATATACAAACGACGATTAATCCGAGGATTTATCATCTATCCGCATTTATACAATCGGCCCTTAATGATATCAATTATAAATTGAAATCACAAATTATTTCGATATTATTTTCTTGCATCTGTGTCTTAAGTGAACTAATGTGAAACTTTTTGGTTATCAGAAAGCTGAGCGCAGAGATTTAGATTGAATATGCTAATTTTGAAAATTTTGCTAACTTTTTTTGAACCAAACGAGTAGGGTGTCATTTGAAAGAGCACTTAATTTAAGAAACATTGCAACTTTTTTTAGAATTCTGCGATGCACAGCTTTTTAGTTATTGATAAAAAAAAGTGTTATTTTAAGTGTATTTATACCACCCTATATTTCGACGCTGATTTATAGAACAAATATTCCCAATTTAGACCATTAAAATACTGGTTAAATCTTTATTTAGCTAACATAAACAGCTATGGATAAGATTTAACCTCAAGTAACATTTTTGATCAATGTAGATGTGATTGACATTTACTATTGACGTTTACGATTAAACATTTATTCTGTTATGCGTCCATAGTCTGGCGATATAAAGACTTTACAATATAACTTTATGTCATTTATTTTTGATATTGTGTTCTTTTACATTCACGGAACCCTTGGCGAGCGAATTTTATTCGCACTTGTCTTTCTTTTTTAAATTTATCCAATTTTTTTTTCTGGTACTGATTTATTTTTACACTTCGTCTACAACTAAATACTTAGAAATAGTTTGTTCTTATTCGGTAGAAACTCTTTTTTTCCGGATAATATGGAAGTATTGCCTAGAAAACCATTAACTACATATAATTACGAAATATGAACCAATTTGTGTTAAATCAAAATATAACGTTTAGCTATCGTAGCTTTGAACCATCATGGTTTTTGTGATTTAAATCACAGTCAATAATTTTTAGGCAATCCCTCGTAAGCCCGATTTTTATGAAAACCCAACAATCATCTTTAACTGTAATGAGAAAATAATTGGTGGAATAAAAAATGTATGCTCAAAAAAATATGTTGGTAAAATTTAACAAACGTTTGTCTGTTGAATTTATTTAAACGACATATTGTTTGAATTTGAGTGTTTCAACAGACATATCTATTTATTTATATTTTCAACAAACATGTGTTTAACGACACTTACAAACTGTATGTGTCTGCCATTGTTAAATAACACAAATGCAAACAAACCATGAAAACGTTTGCAGAGTAGTGGCTATTTTCTTTTTTTTAGATAATTTTAATGCAATTTGTGAAGTTCATAAAAAACGTAAAGGTCTGTAAAATAAAAAATAAGGTCAGATTTTAAAATAAAATGTTTCAGGTTATTTATCTAGTGAATTATGTGAGAGAAAATTTAATGCAATATTCAAAACGTTTTATATTAAATTAATTTAAATATTAAAACATTCAATTAAAAATAAATTTCGATATGTACTAAAAATATGATTCAACGTTTTTTCATTTAGCAATAATATATTTCAAATCAGGATCTTCATTTTGTTTTGTTTCTCACTTGTGAGATTTTAACGTGAGATTTTAAGTTTGTTCGTATAAGTGAAGGTAATATATTTTTGTCTTGCTTTCGCTTATGTTAAAAACAATGCTTTTTCATTTTGGCTAATAAAGGAAAATTGAACTGTGGGTAAACTTTTTTTAATTGTCTCCAAAGTGAGAAAATTAAGGAAAAATTACGTGAGATAACACAACAAAATGACCATCCTGAATTAGCAAACTTCACGACATTACGAATGTTTTATACAATCACACAATCAAGATAGACTAGGTCTTCAACATCTATAAAAAGCATTATCAATGGCCTTAAAACAATGAAATTCAAAAACGCAGCTGACACAAATTTTATAATTTTTTATTTGGGAAGAGATATTAAATTTAATTTTTAACATATAATTATACACAAACAATTTAAAATTTAAACTTGGTACTGGACCACAATCATAGTACATATTACATTTAAATTATAATTTATTTATATAACTAATTTATTGTAAAATAAATAAAATTCTTAAAGATATTTTTTAAATACTTCAACAGACGTGTTCGTTATTTGAACAGTCAAATTCTGTTGTTCGTAATTATCAACAAAAAGTTTATAGGGTTCACCTTTGGAGCTGCACTCTATATTATTTTTGTTTAGTGGGGGAAAGGCTTTTTATTCGGTGGCACTGAAGAACTTATAAAAAAAACACTAAATTTCAACTAAAACACAAGCACTTGGTATTTCAACAAAAAAAGACGATCGAGAACAAACACAACCTAAATCACAAAATACACAAACACAAAATCTAAACGTTATAAATTTTATTTTATTTAATTAAATTTGTTATATTTTTTTTGTCGTACAAATCATCGGAATTATTAAATTTTTCTAAACTTCATAAATTTTGAATAATTAAAAAAAAAAAATTACTTTATCACAAATAAAAGAAAAATAATTTTAAATAAATAAATATAATACATATAATAATACATATACCTAAATGTTATTTTTATTTGCTGTTTGTTGTACGTCCAAATCTTTAATCCCAAAATTGAATTATTCTTCTTATTTTTAATATCTATATGGTTCAGCTTGAAAGTAAATTTCCTTTGATGTTTTTTTCCTTATATATATTTAGTTAATATTTAGTTAATGTCTGTTGCCGATGAACGCTAAAAATCAAGAGAATGATTTACATTTTTTCATTTTCAATCCTTCCAAATTATGTACATAGTCTCCATAATTTTCTCCAAATTTATTTTTACATATTGGTTGGTCGTCCTGAATTTTGAATGTTCGAAAAAATCACTTGTTTGATTAAGGCATATGTTTTAATATCGAAAACAAATTTAAATCTCGAGTGGCTGGTACTTCAGTACTATTGTCTAACAATTTTCATTCTAGCTTGATCCAAATTTACAGTGGGATATTATTTTGAGGTAAGTTTGTATTATTCCTTTTAAATTTTTTGTATTATTTCCTTTATTTTGCAGTACAAGTTGTTTGATAAATCTTTACTTAACATAATTTTAATTTCTTATAAACTAGTTACATACATTCGAAATTTTGAAAAAATATTTGTAAGAATTACAAACGGTTTTATATTTTTTTCTTTATATAATTTTAATAAATATTCATAAATTTGATTGACTTTAAGTTTCAAACAGATAAATTTTTATTATTTTCAAAAAAAAGAAGAGTAAATTGTTGATAAAAAAAATATAGTTAATTTGTTATGCAGAATAAAAGGATTAAAGAATGGATAATAAAAACAAGGTGTTATAAATCAATTTATACAAAAAATGTTTGAATTTGGAATTTAGATTAAAGAGAAAATAGTCAAAAGTTAAACAAACACAGTTTACATAAAGTGAGTGGATATGGCCCAAACCATTTACAAGAAATTTTTGTCGCGTTACAAGCTCCTTAAATTTACCAACTGTCATTTAATAATTGTTGGTTAAGAGTAATTTTTTTTAAAGTTCGACACTTTTGATATTTGATGTCTTCGATTTTCCTAAAATTGTCAGAATATATTAGTAGTATTGTGTTAAGCAAAAGTGCAGTTTAGCACCTCTTAAATCTGGTGCGTTTGGCCTTAAATAGAGGTCAAAATTTAAGGCCACGGGGAAAACGTATTAATCGTATAAATGATCATTCAACTTCATAGGACCATGAGTGGCCCATAACATTTTATTTAATATGGATTCTACTTGATTTTAGGCAGCAAAAATAATTTGGCGGCTCACGCATGGCTTTGAACACCAAGGTCATTCGAAAATGTTGTTTCGTTGCTTTTTTTGCCTTGTTGTCTGGCTGAATAGATGCTAACTCCATAGGTTGCTCCAAACAGCAATAACTATTGGATTAATTACACAACATATGAAAGTACGTAGAAAAAATTTAAAACAGCATGGGTTACTCTTGTTTAACTCGTAGTTAAACGGTTTTTCAAAAAGGTCAAAGTTCAAGGTCAATAACTCCAGAAAATGCGACTTTATCGGTTCGGGAGGGATCAAATTCAATTCATTAAAAAAGAAGCCATAATTTTTAGACGTTTGAAGACCATCTTCATTAGTCCATAATCCCCAACAATTTCTTACTAGAGTTGGAACAATTGACTTGAACTTTTTTTTTTAAAGTTCGAGTTAATCACTTAGGTTATAGACCTCTAATGCTTTATGCACGTGTTAACGTATAGGAAAGGAATGTTGAAAGGTTGGTATTTATGGACATGGGATTGGTATTTAAGGACATAGGACTGAAGGGGTTGGTATTTAAGGACATAGGACTGAAGAGATAGTGTTGGCGTATTGCGGATTTAAAAGCTTGGGGATTGTATAAAGCGGGGAAAACATTTTTTGGTAATCGATCCCACCAGTATACAGAACGTGAAAGGAAGGATTTATTATAGCTGGATGTTCTGGCATAATGAGACCTTCAAGGTATGTTTATGGGGATACGATGATTGTCTTGTGGCTCGTGAAGATCTACGTAATGGAGGTATAAAGCTATTAATTTCCTTAGAGCATTTACCGTAGTATTATATGTAAAACAGTGTAAGAGCTCCAACCGCTCTTATATGATGCAACGAATCCATAACCGATGTTAACATTGGATCATCAGTCAGTTTCAATGTATGCCTGTGAACTCTGTCAACAAAATCTAAAGAGGTTTCTGGTGCTGCAGTTCATAAATGGTAGTCAAATTCGAGGATCGGTCGTATATATGCTTTATAGTTCGTAATAATTTCCAATGGAGAGAAAAAGCTTTTACAGCGCAGTAGGAAGCCAAGTCGTTGTGATCCCAATTTTGCCACGGAAAGCATATGAACATGCCATTTCAGTTTGTGATTGATATTAGTGCCCAATAGTTTGAGTGTAGGTGAGCTTGATAATGGTTGCCTGACGTTGCATTACTAGTATACAGTGAGGTTTATGGAACAAAACGCAAAGCTTCGTCTTCAAAGAATAAAATGTCACAAGATTTCGTTTATCCCAGTCTCGGATTAATTCAAGATATACATCCAAAGATTCAACCATTTTTCTACGATGACAATTAGAAGTTAGACTAGATGGTGGCTTTTTAAAAGAATAGGAATGGAAGATAGCAAAGCTATATATTGGGTTTGTGATGATAGATAACAAATTGTTGATACATATCAAAAATAGGGTTGGTGAGAGAACCGAGCCCTGAGGAACACCGGATTGAATGGGGAATTTAGCTGACATAGCACCATCCAGCACTACTCTGATCGATCTATGGGATAAAAAATTTTCCAACCAACAGATCAAGGTCTTACAGACTCCAAATGAAATGAATTTGTTGTTAAGAGCCCGATGCCAAACTTTGTCAAACGCCTTGGATATGTCAAGGGAAATGATATGAGACCCACCAAAGTCATGAATTGCTTTACCCCATTTCTCCGTGAAGACTGACTTGATGTCACCAGTAGACCGTGCTTGACGAAATCCGCATTGGCGGTCGTAGAGAAGATTGTTGTTTTCGAGATATGCCACTTCCATATTCTTTACGTAATATATGAATTCTACTTGCTTTTGGTACTGCTGCATGATCGTAATTTCATAGAATTTTTGATAGTTTGAAGAACATGTCGTAAGAATCAGTGGCGTAGCCAGAATTTTCCATTGTGGGGGTCAAGGATTATTTTATAAGACTTAATAGCTTAACCCAAACCAAGTAATTAGTTTTATTAATAATAATAATAATTCATTACAATAATAATTTATATACTTCATTTTAATGTTTCCTTAATTTTAATTTTTTTAATTATTGATTTTTTTAAAAATAGATTAATGATTATTTTTAACTATCTTAAATTATTTTACATTAAATAATTAATTTTAAAGAAAAAGATTTCTTACCTTGTAAACTATGTATAATCTAAATCTATTCGTAAAATTTAAAGACGCAAGAACACAACTTCTCTCTTCAAATTGAAATTAACACTGAGCAATAAATGTTTGGAGTAACGAAAAAAAAGTAGCTGATTCGTTCAAATAAGTAATTTAAAATAAAAAGAATATCAGTACGTCTATTCCTGGATTTCCTTGGGAATTGGGAATTGAGAAAAAAGTGCAATAAATGAAATAAAGGAAATTTTCTAATACGAAATTGTTATTTCCCGCGGCACGGAATAATAGTTATGAAAAAATTGCTGTAATTTATTTCTCAATTGCTATTTCACGATGTACAGGAATAGGGCTACAGTAACAGATATACTCATAAAGGAAGGATTGGAGACAAAATAGTAGACCAGTGGGCATAAATTAGCCCGCATTATTTATACGGTGCATTATTAGTGCGGTATGTCGCGTTATTCATGCGGTATACTTGCGTTATTCTTGCGATCGTACAGATAGTCACTGCCGATGAAATGACTAAAAATCATTTAATTTCTTTATATGATATCAATGTTTTTCGATGAATTTAAAAATACGTTTTTTCTGAATATATTATATTAAATTTATGATGAACCATTAAATCTTTTCGACTTTTAAATAATAACTGCGTTTTTTTCATTTGGGTCAGGGTCAAGGTTTGAAAAAAACGATGTGTGTCACGTAAAGAAAAAAAATATTATATTTTAAATTGTTGGCAACACTGAGCTGAGAAGAAAAAAAATTGTTAACTTGTAACGCCATTTTAAAATTAAAACTCAATATTAAAAAAATTCAAAAAATATTTAACGTCTCTTGAAAAATAAAACTTCATATAAAAAAAATTCAAAAAAATTTAATCAGAAACACTAATTCATTTTTTTACATATGGCAATGTTCATTGATTATTGCAAATGGCGTGAAATAAAATAATTGATAATTAATAAAAAATTGTAAACATCTATTCCTTAAAAAATTAGGATTTTATATCGTTGATATTGCTTTAAAATTAATTTTAAGCAAATTTATTGAAATTATGTTGAAAACAAATGATATTAAAATAGATTTTAAACAAATTTAACAAAGTTTAACAAAGTATCTGTGACAGTTTTTTTATTTTGAATAAATTTTCTTTGAGATTTATTGAGATTTATTTACTACGTTTTGCCATCTCTTGCAATTTTATGTAACCAAAATATTTTAGATCATTGATCTAGACCCAGATAAATATCTGGGTTATGTTGTTGTTGGTTTTACATGTAAAAAATAGAGTTGATCTAGACCTTGACCCTGACCCAAATGAAAAAAATGCAGCTATTATTTTATTTTGGTGTGGTTTAACTAAAATTATAAAAGTTGAATTGTTAATTTTAATATATGTAGAACAATTAATTTTATGAAAAAGTAACCTATATTTCTGCTGTTCATTACCATTATGCTCATGGTAGCATTTTCTTGATAAAACAAAAATTTGAACAATAATTAACATAAATACAATCATTAACATTAAATCATAATAGATTATCTAATAAAAGAAAACGTTTACACAATCAAAATGTTTGATAAAAGCTTTGATGTGCGGCGTTGAACAAGATGAGGGCCGTTGAATTCTTTAATTATTTAGGATCAATGCTTCACTGAAGTAACAGCATACTGACAGATATAAAAGCTGTACTGCATGCAATTGAACTTTACACATAATTAAACTTCTTCTTGGATCATCGTTGATAGGAACTAACACTAAACGTAGGTTAAAGAACGTATTGATTTAACCGATAATGATGTATGGGTCACAAAAGGGCCCTTATAAAAACTGAGGAATTACATTATCTGTATTTGAGCGTCCTTCATCTGTATCCTTTGCTACGTTTTAGATCCTACGCTACTATACGCTACAGGATAGCTTGGTTTTGGACATGTTCTAGATTTTGTTATCAGTCGGGAATGATTAAAAAATATACGCTAATAGCCAAGGTAGTGGACGGCTGTGAGGTAGAACGCGACAACAATGGGGCATGAATGAGCTTAAAAAAATCTTTTGTTATGGTCATTATACCACTGTTATAAATGGCCGTATATATTTTAATTTAAAATAAAATTTCAGCTTGAACAATTAAACAAATTAATATGAATATTTTGATCCATTGGTCATATATCCGTTTAAAACTTAATCGATTTGTTTTTAATCTTAAATCTAACTGGTACATTGTAACTTGCATTCTTGCAAATAACAACCCATTGCAAAGTTGATTTTATTTCTGAATGAATTGATTTGATTTCTGAGTTGAATCTCGAGGAAAAACGGATAACTTTGTAACGATATTTCAATCGTAAGAATCGGCAAATTTGTCGGCTACTGTGGAAATTATTAATTCATAAAACTTCTTTTGGCAAACTAAAAATTATTTGAAAAATGGAATATAATTACACGCCATCCGTTTTAGTTTTTATTATTTATACTTTATTTTAATTTGGGTATTTTCATTTTACTCTGCAATTCACCATCTATTTGGAACATTAATACAGACAAATACAATAACACAAAGTTTTTCAATTAAAATTATATTATTTTGAAGATTTTCATGTACATATATCTATCTGATTTTGAAAATAATAAAAAAACTGTTAACTAAAACTAAAAACTGAAAAAAACTTTCCCAATTATTTCTGTACACCTTATGATGATAAGATTTTCGACATCATGTGAAATTTTTGTTAATATATTTAAAAAAAATTAATTAGAAACGTAGAAACCTTATGTTTGATGAAGAATAATTTTGATTAAATAATAAATCTTCCTTTTTGTTCTGATGTTCTTTTTAAATGGAAAATTGATAAAAATTGAGAACAATAAAAACCGGTCATGTGTGGTGAACTTTATCGATATTGCTAAGAAGATAAAGTTAGTTGGTATTAATACAAATATTAGTTTTTCTCTTTGTATAAACATATAAATTCAGGCACGAAGCTTGAGTTTTTCCATGAAGGAAGCACAGCACATTTTATTTTATTTGTTTTTTTTGGCAAAAATATAATTTAGACTGTTTGCCGTTGGCTCTTGGCGTAGTATGTAGAATAGCATTTTTGAAAACTATTGCTTTCTATGCTTTTACATAAGCTTTAAATAAAAAATTAAAACAGTTAATTTAAATATTCTCCTCTTCAAATATTCAAATGAACTCCCGACGGTAAATAAGAAGAACATATAAGAGTCAAACTTTAAAATAAATTGTTTTAATTTTTTATTTAAAACCTATTCAAAAGCTTAGAAAACAAGTATTGGTAATAATAGTTTTGAAGTGAGTTTCAAGTTCTTATCATATCAAAATTGATAAAATCCAAAATTTATTATCACGGCTAACTTTGATCTTTAACAATATTGTTATGAACACTGTTAGCGCGTTAGAGCATTCAAATCCGAATATTCGAGTATTCGAATATCCGATTAATTTGGGTATATTTTAAGTATTCGTTATTCGAATATTTATACGCGAATATTCGGATATTTGTTATCTCCCAAAATATAACGGTTTTCCATCCCATCATTCCTTTTTCAAACTTCGAAACGAAGAAATTTCAATATTTGAAGGGAAATAATTTTATTACAAAAAGTGCTTGACTTAGCGAAAAAAATTCAACACTTATGACAGCCGAAGGCATATGCAAATTCTTATTTACTTCTCTAACGGAACTGAACAGTGATTAAAGCAAAATCTCACTCAACGAAATAAGGAAAACAACCTTAATAACCTTATTTCTATATCTTGATACTGGAGTTATACCACAATCGAACGAATATTTCGATTACGCAAAGAAAACTGCTGTGGTGAAAACTTTCTCGCCTCCTCAGCCTTCAAAGATGTACCAGATCATAGCGATGAAAACAGTGATAACCAGTTGCAGGTATTTGTTAATATAAGTGACGCACTTGCAGTCAAAAATCAAACTAAAAATATATTGCAACAAAAGCTGCAACTAACGATTAGCCCAATTACCGATTACATGACACGAGAAACAGTAACAGTGGTAATGGAAACCGCGGTTAATAGTTGAACCCTCGCGTGAACGGAAATTTTTAGCGACTGATATGAACAATATCTACCCCGGTAGATATTACATAAATCATAATATTAACAAACGTAACTGTGTATTTATTTTGCTTTTGTGTAAGCATACAATAAAAGCATATATTTAAAAATAAAGTTACTTGTTTTTCTCATTGACCAGTAAAAGTGTTCATATAAAACCCAAGGAAAAAATATCTACCCGGGTAGATATTGTTTTCTTGCGTAAAAAAAACCATAAATATCCAAAAAAAAGTGTTAAAAGGAAGTCCAAAATATTTTTTTCTCAGATTTTGCGAAATCAATTTAAAAATTAGTCACATAGCTGAACAGGCATGATGATTGGTTAGAAACTCATAAAGTTATTGAATTACAAAAACCGTGATATCTACCCGGGTAGATACTGTTCACGTGAAGGTTAAAAAAACATTTTTGTTATTTAATTTCGTTCAAAAAAGAACAAATAAATTAGACAATTTAAATAATGCTCTATTGACTATCAGCCCCACTTCAACAAAAACTGAAAGGGGTTTCTCTACGGTGGGATATCTGAAATAAGAAGTAGCCTAAAATTTAAACATACACTAAAAAAAAAATTGAAGTTCATGACAACCTCATCTCGAAGTTGGCATGTGATTATTCATGCAAAGAAAAGTTATTTGCAAACAATTTCACTGTGATTGGGACAACTATACGATAACATTTTCCTAACAACAGAATGAGGTTTATTTAAAATATAAAGTGTTATATCCAATATAACAGTAGTTAAATAAAGATAATAACTATTTCCATGAAAAAAAATTTCTTTGGCCTTATATCATGAATTTTTCATTTTAAAGTTTAAGTATTTGAGATTTTTTTTTTTTTTTTTTTATTAATTAGTTAGACATGTTTAGCACACTAAATATGAAATATTCATTATTTAGACTCTTTGAATATCCGAAGATACCATGTCAACTATAAAGGAAGGAGATGAGGAAAATGGAAGGAATGGGGATATAAGGATAACTATACTAATTTTTTTAAATGATGATGGACATTTTCTTTAAATGCCTGAGGGGAAAATTCATCGGGAAATACAGAGGAAGGCAATGAGTTCCATAATTTGGCCACTCTATTAAAATAGTCGTTTTGGAAGGACACAGTTCTACAACGAGGTATTTGTACAACAAATGGATGGGATAACTCGGCAGCTCTTGTTTGTCGATTATACTGCGCACACGATGGAAGGATATTTTGAATTTCTTTAGAGGAGAGTTCGCTAAAGTTATATTTATAGTAGATTGACAATTCAGCCACATTTCTTCTGTGCTGGAGTGAATCAAGCCGGTCCGTTAGTTCGGTATTACCAATCAATCGTATTGCTTTTCTCTGAACAGAGTCTAGACAATTTATTGTTGACTGACAAGCACCTCCCCAAACATGACAGCAGTACTCCATACATGGACGAATAAAGGACTTGAAGATTAACAAAATTTGCTCGGGATTGAAATATTTTTTACATCGACTCAAGAATCCTAATTTTTGCATTGCAGATTTAGCGAGGTTGAACACATGTTTATTCCATTTCAGGTTATTTTGAATATCTACTCCAAGAAGTCTAACTGATTCAACCTCACGCAATTCCTCATGGTTTATTTTAATAGGAAAATTTTTATGTCGCTCTATTCGTGAAAGACGGCATAATTTGGTTTTGGTTGGATTAAATGAAACAAGATTACGATCACCCCATTCCATTATACGCTCCAGATCTTTGTTGATAGAATCAATTAGCAACTCTCTATCAGTGGTAACTGCAGTATGAGATCGAAATTTAGGAGATGCATGTGATGCATGTAATGTGCTGTCATCAGCAAAACTATGGATTGGGTGCACTGTAGAAATAAGTAAGTCATTAATGTATAGAAGAAACAAGGTTGGTGAGAGTGCCGAACCTTGGGGAACCGCAGCATTGGTTGTGAAAATATTGGATGTGATACCATCTAAATTAACATGAAATTGGCGACCTGTAAGAAAACTATGAATCCATGAGACAGTAAGATGGTCTATGCCATAAGATTTTAATTTAGCTATAAGATTTTTATGCCACACTTTATCAAATGCTTTAGAGATGTCAAGTGAAATACTGAATGTTTCACCGTGGTTTTCCAGCGATTTGTTCCAGAGATGGGATACGTAGGCTAACAGATCACCTGTTGCATGACTTCTACGAAAACCATACTGCTTATCATCAATAATTCGCGACATTTCCAAATAATCTATCAAATTGTAGTTAACATATTTTTCAAATATTTTAGCTAAAACCGACAGAATTGCAATTGGTCTATAATTGTTAGGATCTATCTTACTGCCTTTCTTTGGTATGGGTTGAACGCTGGCCAGCTTCCAAGAGTCGGGAAATATTCCGGTTTTATAAGATAAATAGAAAATTTTTGTTAAAATTGGAGCTAGTTGTCTAGCAAAGTTTTTAAGAATGAAGGGTGGAATACCGTCGGGGCCTGCCGATTTGTTGATATTGATAGAAAGAAGCATTTTCCGTACAATATTGCAACGAAAAATAATTGGTTTCATTTTCGTTACAACTGGGAGAATGAGTGTAGGAGAATGAGGGGGTTCAACTATGTTTGAGTTTTCTGCGAAAATATGACCCAAAAGATCAGCTTTCTCTTTCGAGTCGCTCACGGGAATGTCATTCAGAACTAAGGTTGGAATAGAGGATCGGGTAAAATTGCTCTGGACTGATTTAACTGCCTGAAAGAAACTACGTGAGCCAGATGGGTGCTCGGCGAATTTCTTTGCTTTCTTCTGAATAAACGCGTCTTTGTCCAAGTCTATTTTGAATTTACTAATATTTCTGGCTTTCTTATAGGCTCTATGGGTTTCAGGAGTTTTATTAGCGTTATACGTCTTGAATGCTTTGCGTTTATTCCTTACTGCCTCATCAACATCCCGTGTGAACCAAGGCTCAGTTTTAGGAGTGATTAATCGATTTGGAATAAACCGCCGCATTCCTTCTTTTATGATTTCAGAAAATCTTATTGCCGATGTGCTAGGATCTTGCTCAACACAACAAATAGTTTTCCAAGGTGTTTCATCATAAAAGTTTCTCAGTCCCTCCCAGTCAGCGCGTTTATAGTTCCAGACCCGACGAGGATTTGCTTTAATTTGTGTCGGTGATGTAAATTGCACTATTGCTGATATTAGTAAATGGTCCGATGATCCCAGGGGTTGGTCAACTTTTGTCTTCGTTGTATCTGGTTTGTTTGTCAAAAACAGATCCAGCAAATTATTGTTATGATGTGAATTGTCTGCGATTCTTGTGGGACACTCTATCATTTGCGTCAAACCGTGATAATCTGCGAGTATCAGTTCGGCTTGCCTTCCTACGTCGTCAGTGCGCGATGAATACTTAAGCCATTCTTTATTATGAATATTGAAGTCTCAAAGAATAACCAGTCTTGCTTTGGGGTAGTCCGTGGTAATCTTGTCTAGATTAGCCGATATTTTATCGAAAAAGGGACATCCTGAGGGAGAATTTGGGGATCTGTATAATCCTATTACAAACATAGTTTCGTCAACACCTAAGATCTTCAGTGCTATAGAATTATGGTGCTTAGAGTTCAACTCGTAGGCCTTAATTCTCATACATGAAAGTGAATCTCGAACAAATACACAGATACCATGTTTGTTATAAAAGGAATGTTCCAATTCGTAACTAGGTATCCGGTATTTATCGAGATCCAATTTCGATGCTTTGCCACTAACAATTGTTTCGGTAATAAACAATATGTCAGGTTTATTTTTTTCGATGTAGTGATGAACCTCGTTTAGATTCGAATTGAGACCTCTTATGTTGGTGAAGTCAATGCTAAGCTGTTGGTTCACTCTGCTGCATTTTTGTTGAGACAAAGACTTACCCTTTGACATTGCAGGTATAGATA
Organism: Diogma glabrata; assembly: GCA_963693315.1. Lineage (NCBI taxonomy): Eukaryota > Metazoa > Arthropoda > Insecta > Diptera > Cylindrotomidae > Diogma > Diogma glabrata. The sequence continues at coordinate 259,101,282 of OY856187.1, read as the reverse complement.
CTGAAATTCGGCCAGGCCTAAATTTCAACACTACACAATACAAAAGAAACTGGGTATCTCTGTCACAAAAACACGATAGCAGGTTTCATGCAACAGTAGCTCGATAAAAGAAAAGCAAAAAAAAAAATGGGGACACAAAAGACACTAACAAAATTGAAGAGTACAAATAAAGGGTTAAATTTGAAAATCTCACTAACAACCAAAACTTAATTTTACCTTCCCTGTTACCAAGCAATATTAAACAAATTTATGATTTAAAATAATAAATAAATTTATTACATCAAAACAATAAAAGGTAAAATTTTACCTGCCAATCTGGTAACAGCAAATATAAAATATACCAAATAATTATCTAAAAAAAAGAACAATCTCACCAATTATATAATTGTACGCCTCCGTTCTTTAACAATTTTATTTTCATAAACACTAACACTAACACTAACACAAACACTATACAATACACTTATTTTCGATTATTTGTTTTTTTCCTTTAAATAAACACTAACACAATCACTATGACATACACTTTTTTTTTTTATTTTCGATTATTATTTTTTTTATTTGTATTTTTTCCTTTAAAAATTTTTTTTTACCTTCTTCGTCTGTTTGTCAGATTAATTGAACTACATTTTATTTTCACATAAATATTTCGTGTGATTGTCTCAACTTGATCGATTTATAATTTTGGAGTTGTTGAAGCAATTTCGTAGTTTGATTCGCCATATGTGACCGCACGGTGAGTTTGAGACAATTACATTTCGATTGGAAATAGGACATGTTTTTTTCAGTGTATAAATGAACTCTCTTTTCTAAATGCATATTTCAAGGAAATAAATAAAATAAAATGCATAATATGTTAAACTTGTTTGATTTTATTCATAGCTCTTAGTACTTCTTTTACTATTCGAATACTAACCGAATATTCGGATATTTAAAGAAAAAGTTATTCGATATTCGGATAACTCAAAATGTCGAATAACTGAATGCTCTAGCGCGTACTAATGAAGATCAAACAAACTTCAAATTTATTTTCATCTATACTACTTCGAACAAATTCTGTTAATATTTCCAAGTTTTTGGCGTTCCATAAGTGATGTACTTAAAAGTTGGTTTGTAGCGGTTTTGTTCAATGTTATGTAAATGTCTTTAATTTGTTTAGCCTTTAGGGTATATTATTTTGTTTAGAAAATCTTCTATCAGTTAGACATATTTTTTCAAATCCTGCAGGGTACAATAAGGTCAGAGTTTTAAAACTACAAGCGGCGAGATCCTATTTAGAAGAAACGCTTGTTTTAGGCAATTTTGAAAATTATACTCCCTAGCCCTCTTTCAAATTTGGTGAGTTGTATACTCATGTCGAATTTCGAATTCGATAAGATGTACAATTCGAATTGTACATTTCGTACATTTCGAATTCGATAAGATCAATCGGGCTAACAACAGCATAATTTTTATGTTTTGCAACATCCTGTTGACAAATTATCTCTTTTGAATTAGAAGATAAAATATTAAATTAAAACTGTAGCCAAGATTATATCTGTGACGAACATCTGCGATGAAATTGACGACGCTCAGTTCAACGATCTCGAACTAAAGGAATTAGTGGACACTAGTCCCACACTTCAATTCCGATCCTTTCCATTATCGTTTGGCAATGTGCCAAAACTATTTTGTGTGATACTTCTTCTGGTAATCCACGACCTTTTATTCCAAAGCAATTTTGTCAACCTGTTTTCGATAGTCTCCATAATTCATCTCATCCACAGGAGTCCACAGTTCTGTCAAACTTCTTTCTGAAAAAGTCATTTGGTCATCCTTTAAGAAGGATGTACGATAAATGGCACAGAACTGCCTGGCTTGCCAAAAGGCGAAAGTCTCTCGCCATACTCAATCTCCTTTAGGTAATTAACCTCAAACTTCTCAACGATTTTCCGAGATTCATATGGACATTATTGGTCCACTTCCTACCGCTGAGGACAAACGCTATTATGTCCCAATTATTGGCCGCTATACTCGATGGGCTGAAGCCATTCCTATCTCGGATATCACACCTGAAATGGTAGTATCAGCTCTATACTCTAATTGAATCGCTCGTTTTGGAGTTCAGTAATCGTCACTGATTAGGGCTCCCAATTCGAATCTAATGTCTTCAACGAGTTGTTAAAACTTATCGGTTTCGAACGTAAATGCACTACAAGTTACAATCCGAAATGTAACGGCCTCATCGAACGTTGGAACTGAACTCTAAAATCTGCGATAATAATCTGCGATAATTCTCTACGACAGAACGGAGGGGACACGAATATTACCGTCAATATAACTTGGTTTACGAACCACTTTCCGTGAAAATTTTCAATCTTCATCGGCTGAGCTCGTATACGGTACAAACATATGTGTCCCCAGAGCCAAAATTCGAATTCCACCCCTCAATCTGATTTCGTTTCACAATTGAAACCACATTTTACTCACTTCCGTCCCTCTGTTGCATCAAGACACACTTCTCTTAAAGTTTTCGTCTCCAAAAACCTTGAGTCTTGTTCATACGTCTCCCCGTAGCCAAAATTCTAATTCCGCCTCTCAATCTGATTTCGTTTCACAATTGAAGCAACATTTTACTCACCTCTGTCCCTCTACTGCATCAAGACACACTTCTCTTAAAGTTTTCGTCTTCAAAAACCTTGAGTCTTGTTCGCATGTCTTCTTACGTACTGACTTGGTACGTAATGCACTCCAAGCTCCATACGAAGGTCCCTTTAAAGTCATCAGCCGCGATGATAAACATTTCGTTATTGACCGAAAAGGTCAACAACATACTCGAGTTTCCATCGACCGATTAAAACCTTACTTTAGGGATCAATCTGAAGATGACTCAACTCAAAACTCACCTACTTCGAGTACTAATCTCAGTCGCGCTGACGAAACTTCGTCTTTTACAGATATTGTCCATTCTCTTTCTTCGGACACATTCCAGTCTGCTCCTTCTACCTCCCCAGAAACGAGACAACGCGACGCTAAAGCAAATGTATCAACTAAAAGGGTTAGATTTGATCCTATTCTTCAGGCAGAACCTCTCGTACCTCTACACGCTTCCTTCTTGCTGTAGTACAATAATCTCTTTATCGTCCCATCTTTGATGGCACTAGGGGGGAAGTGTTGTGGCGAACATTTAAATTAAATTTTTTTTAAAAAAATTCCAATTTAGCATGTGACGTTTGTTGCGTTAAAATTTATAATAAAACAAATTAATTTTTTAGGTTCAAGATTTTATTAAAATTTTTTTCTATACGATAGTCGTGAATCTAGCCATTATGTAGTTTAGAATCATAAATTTAGAAGCATAACTAGAAATGAATAGAATGAAAAATTGTTCTGAAAAGCAAAAGATCCGTAACAAATGTATTATTTCAATTCCGGTCGGTTCGGGAATCTGGTCAGAGTTTATGGTTAACCATTTAACCAACTCGACCAGCGACGGGATAAAAATTTGTTTTTGGACGATCGACTTAACGAGATTTGTCACCCATATTCGTAGATCCGTAATGTTCTTCATTTAATGTCAACTTGGTTGAAGTATGAAGAACGGTAAAACGTGTTCGTAGAATAAATAAAAAATAAGACAAAAAAATTGACACTAAAAATGATTTAAAATGATTGTGATGTTAAGTCGATCATCCAAAAACAAATTTTTATCTCATCGCTGGTCGAGTTGGTTAAATGGTTAACCGTAAACTCTGATCAGAAGGACGCCCATTCGATTCCCGAACCGACCGGAATTGAGATAAAACATTTGTTATGGATCTTTCGTTTTTCAAAGCAATTTTTCATTCTATTCAAATTGAATACATTCATTTCTAGTTATGCTTCTAAATTTATGATTCTAAACTACATAATGGTTAGATTCACGACTATCGTATAGAAAAAAATCTTAATAAAATCTTGAACCTAAAAAATTAATTTGTTTTATTATAAATTTTAACGCAACAAACGTCGCATGCTAAATTGGAATTTTTAAAAAAAATTTTTAATTTAAATGTTCACCACAACACTTCCCCCCTAGTGCCTTATAATTCTAGTTTTTAGGGTTCTTGTTTTTTTGCGTTATGGAAATGTTTTTCTTTTTTTGAATAAAGTTTGTTTTTGCAAATTTCAATAAATATTTAAAAAATTCCCTTATTATATTTTTCTCTTTTAAAAAATTTTGAATTAGTGCTTGAAATAAAAAGTATTTACAAAATAGTATATTTATGAATAATTCATTTTGTTATAATGGGAAAAATGAAAATTAGTGTGGTGAAAGTGAAAATACATTTGAATTTTCTAAACTAGATGTTAATACAACTATATAAAAATAATGAAAGACAAAACAAAACAATAATATAACAAAAAAATATGGAGGGGCTGAAATCTAAAGCTCTGAGATATCAAGACTTCGGTCTGGGTAAAGGATTTTGATATAGTTTTCGGCAAAAAATTATGAGGACATTAGTTTTGGGCAGCGATGTATATCAAACATAAAACTCTTTGTTAAAGTACATGTATTTTTTTATCTCTGTTTAGAAATTTATAACAAAACAAACACGTAACATCAATACGTTGCCGGAAAATCATAACAGATCATAAATTAACATAACTTAGTGAAAAGATGATACAATCAGCAAACTACTCAAAAACCTCTCCATTTAGAGTTTCGAGAAAATATTACAAAAATTCATATTTCTTTCAAAAAATATTTTAAAAATTATAATAAAAAAAATTTAAATTTTAAAATTAAAATTTAAAATTTAAAAACATTTAAATGTAAATTTTTAAATTTAAATCAAATATACAAACTTTTTTCAAAATTCTAAAAATATTCCATAAATTATGATAAAATCAAAAATTGAAACTTTTTCAAAATTCTAAAATTATTTAATTATACAAAACCAAAAATTTGAACTTCTTTCCGAAATTCTGATAATATTCAAAAAATTCAAACTTTTTCCACAATTCAAAAAATATTGCAAAAATTATAACAAAATCAAACTTTTTTCAAAATTCCAAAATTTATGATAAAATCAAAAATACAAAATTTTCCAAAGTTCTAAAAATATTCCAAAAATTATAATAAAATCCAAAATTAAAACTTTTTTCGAAATTCTAAAAATATTCCGAAAATTCAAAAATTCAAACTTTTTCCAAAATTTTAAAAATATCGCAAAAATTATAACAAAAAATTCAAACTTTTTTTCAAAATTCCAAAATTATTTAAAAAATTATAATAAAATCAAATTTAAACTTTTCTCAAAATTCATAATTATAACAATATCAAAAACACAAACTTTTTTCAAAATTCCAAAAACTTTTTTCAAAAATTATAATAAAATCATTAATGTCCATGTCCAATTTCATGTTCAATTACATTTCATTTCATACAAATAATTTATTTTTTTTTTCACAAAAATTGGGTAAAAAATAAATGAAAATCATTCTTTTGACACACATGACAATATTTTTTTGACAAACTTATAATGCAAAATTCTCGATGATAATAATTTCGTGTTCAATTACATTTCATGTCATACAAATAATTAATTTTATTTTTTTCCAAAAAATTGGGTAAAAAAATAAATGAAAATCATTCATTTGACACACTTGACAATAAGTTTTTAGCACACTTATAATGCAATAATCTAGTTTTTATTCTCACATACCAATCCCGACTATCAAGATTTCTTTGAATTCAAGGTTGCTACTCACTACCACTTAAAATTGCAAACAAAAATTTTCCTGTTTTAACACACTTGACGATTTTTTTGACACACTTCCGGTACAGTTATCCGACACAACGTACTTTCGGACCTGCCCCTATTTTCAGAAAAAATGGGTATACTCAATGGGCAAAAAAAATTTTTGAAATCAATTCAGCGGTTTTTTTTTACTTTTTTAGAATCAGTAGGTCCTAAAACGTCGAGAAATGTCAAAAGTAATAAAAGCAGTGTCTAAATTTTTTTCTTTATCCAAAATTTTTAAAAATTTTGAGGAGATGGCAGCTTTTTATGGTTGAATAACGCACTCATATTATCATTATTTTATTTTTTGACGTCGTTTGGATGTTGCTTTATACGTTTTCCTAAATATTGCTGTTTTCGGCCTTTATAAGATTTACCACATCCACAATCTACTTGATAAACTAAATTGGATTCAATATTCATGGGTATTACTTCGGTCTGAAAGACCTAAGTATTACGTTCTCGAGCTAAAAGTGAAATTCTTACCCCCACTTTTTTTGGCATTTCTCGAAATTTTAGAACCTACTGATTCTAAAAAGCAAAAAAAAATGTATGTCTGTCCGGCCGTCACAGCCGACGAAATCTAGAAAACCGCTGGAGGAGTTTCAAAATTTTGGTTTAAAAATAGGTATACTAAATGGGAAGATCCGAAAGGACGATGTGTTTGTTCGATAATGTACCGGAATTGTGTCAAAAAAATCGTCAAGTGTGTCAAAACATGGAAATTTCATATTTTTTGTTTAAAATGCGTTCATTTTAAGTGATTACGAATAGGAACAAACAAGCAAAATTATTTTCGTTGCACCATAACTACACGCAAATAATTGACCAGCCAACAAGAGTTCCAGATATTCTAGGTCAAAAAAGAAATCTTCTTGATTTATTTTTAATAAACGATCCGGCTATAGTGCAATTCAAAATCACAGAGCCTCTAGGAGGATCTGATCACAATTTGATCTAAACTACACTAAATATTGAAACGCGCAAGCCATTTAAAGCCAATCCTAGACGTGTTTGGAACTACAAAAATGCGGATTGGCAAGGCCTCAAAAGTCATTATAAATGGTATCCATGGAAACAAACTTGCTTAGTTGAACAAGATCCAAATAAGGCTGCTGTGATTTTTTCTGATGTAATGCTGGCAGGAATGCGTAAATTTATACCAAATAGTCTAATTATCCCGAGAGTAGATCCTTGGTTCACCAAAAAATGCAGAGGCAATTAAACAAAAAACAATTGCATTTCGCAATTACATTAAAACAAGCAATACAAAAACCTTGCGAGAATATAAAGCCGCCAGGAACATATGTCGGTTATTGATAAACAAAGAAAAAAATCGTTATAGTTCAAAAAAAGCAGCGAAATTTGCCGAGCATCCTACGGGCTCTCGACAGTTTTTTAAAGCCGTTAAAGTAGTGCAAAATAATTTCACTCAATCGTCACTACCACTTTAATTCATAATGATGTACCCATAATAAACCCAAAAGAAAAGGCTGATCTTCTTGGAAATTTCTTTTCTGAAAACTCAACTTTAACTGCGCCTAATTTCCCGCCCAAACCAATTCCTCAGGTACCGTACAAAATAAAGCGTATCATCTTTCGCAAGAATGTCATACGTAAGATGCTTTTGCAAATAAATTCCAATAAATCATCAGGTCCTGATAATATCCCTCCCATCATACTGAAAACTTTTGCTAGAGAGCTAGCACCAATTCTCACAAAAATCTACTATCTATCGTACAAGAAAGGTGTATTCCCAGACATTTGGAAGTTTGCTAGCGTTCAGCCTGTATCAAAAAAAAGGAAAAAAGAATGACCCAAGTAATTACAGACCGATATCCATCTTGTCGGTTGTTGCAAAAGTATTCGAAAAATATATTAACTATAATATTATGACTTATTTGGAATCTTCAAATATTTTTAATGGAAGGCAATATGGGTTTCGACAGGCACGATCGGCAGGAGATTTGCTATCTTATGTAACACATGTCTGGAACAAGTCGCTCGAGCACCATGGTGAAACATTTGGCATTGCACTGGATATATCCAAGACCTTTGACAAAGTATGGCATGACAATCTTATATGTACGATGAGATGTTATGGTGTTGAAGAGCAACTTATTTCTTGGATTCAAAACTTTTTAACTGGGAGGGAGTTTCGAGTAAATATCGATGGGATATCATCGGAAACATTTTCTACCAACGCAGGAGTGCCTCAAGGATCATCTTTGTCTCCCACCCTTTTTCTTATATATATCAACGACTTGTTAGATTCCACCGTTCATTCCATTCATAGTTTCGCCGATGATAGTACGCTACATGCATCCCATGAAACACAAAGGCAACGGGCGTCTGATGTTATTAATAACCATAGATCTAATTTGACGGATTCCTTAAACTCTGATCTTAAAACAATTTTAGAATGGAGTCATACAAACAGTGTAGAATTTAATGCAAGTAAAACACAGTTTTGCCACTTTACAAGATCATCTACATCTAACCCTTTTCCATTAAAATTTGATTTTAACGATCTAGAAGAAAAGGAATCTATCAAACTTTTGGGGGTTGAGGTTGAAAATGATATGAAATGGAATACTCACATTTTCAATCTTGCTAAGAGCGCAGTTCAAAAGTTAGGATATCTAGGGCGTTGTCGTAAGTTTTTCAATACCGAACAGCTTCTTATAATATATAAATCATTTATTCTCACCTGCATAGAGTACTGTTCTCACATCAGGGGTGGTGCATACCCAACCTCTTTAAACTGTCTAGACACTGTCCAACGGAAAGCAATTAAATTGATCGGCAATTCAAATCTTACAAACGAGCTTGATTCTTTACAGCATAAAAGAAATCTCGCTGATTTGACGATATTTTACAAATACATTATGAATGAGTACTCTTCAGAGGAGATCAAATCAATACTACCCAAACCCGCTATTTTTTCTCGTTCAACCAGAGCATCAGCCATGACCCACCCAAATAACAAAATGTAGAACTGTCGCCTTTCAACGTGAGTTTATCAACCGTGTTTCTTATCTTTGGAATTCCTTGCCCTTATGGGTTTTCCCTGATTATTTTAATCCCCAACTTTTTAAAGTCCATGTCCACCAATTTCTTAAAGAAACATAATCCATTTCCACAATCCACAGTTGGCATGGTATCTTCGGATATTCAGAGATGTTAATTTATAATTTATTTAAATTAACACTAAACATGTCTAACTTAATATAAAAAAAAAAAGGAACATTGAGTTTGGAGCAATCTTGATAGTCGGGATTGGTATGTGAGACCTAAAACTAGATTATTGCATTATAAGTATGTCAAAAAAAAGTTGTCTCTCTCTCTCTGGCGTTTACATCCCATTAAGGGATTTTGCCGTCTGTGCCACCAGCTTCCAATCATCTCGTTCCATGACCAGTTGACCCCAGTTTCGACATCCTATATCACGAAGGTCTTGGATGATGTCATCACGCCAGCGTTGTCTAGGTCTTCCTCTTCGACGAACACCAGCTGGTTGTTGATGGGACGCTTTTTTATCATTCTTTCCAATGGAGCCCTTTCTACATGACCAAACCATCTTATCCGGTTGGATTTAATGAATCCGATTACATCGCAGCCTCCAAGAAGCTGTCTGATTTCATGATTCATTCGGATTCTATACTGATTTTCAGCAACTTTACATGGACCATAAATTGTTCGTATGACTTTCCTCTCGAATGTTGATAGAATTCTACAATAGGAGGAAGTCAGTGTCCAGCTTTCACTTCCAAATGTGAGCACAGGTCGGATTAATGCTTTGTAAAGTGTGAGTTTGCACGACTGCGAAAGATGTTTGGATCGCAGAAGTTTTGATTATGCGTAGAAAACTCTGTATGCGGCTGAGACACGGGCTTTAATATCTGCCTGCATGTCATTTGACGATGTTATTACAGACCCAAGGTATTTGAAGTTTTCTACACGTTCCACTTCATAGTCGCCAGTATTCAGATTGCCGGGAGGTATATTCCTGGATGTTGTTAAAAGTTTAGTGTTGACGGTGTTAATGCATAATCCAAGTCGTTTAGCATTTCTTTCAAGCTAAGAGAGACTATCCTTAATATCGCTTGTTCTACGTCCGAGAAGCACAATATCATCTGCATAGCCAAGAACTTGACTAGATTTGTTATATATGCAGTTTTGTGTCTCAATTCGGCTTTTTCTTATCGCGTACTCCAGCGCCAAATTAAATAGTATGGGCGCGAGTGCATCACCTTGTTGAACACCTGATGTTATATCGAAAGGATCAGAAACAGACCCTTCGATTACTATTCTACAATTTAATCCTGATGTTGTGAGTTTGCACAAAGAAACAAGTTTCTCTGGGATACCAAGGCCTATGAGTGCGGACCAGAGGTTGTCGCGGATGATACTATCATATGCTTGCCTGAAATCAACGTAGAGCTGGTGAATGCTGATGTTGTACTCCCAACATTTTTCCAGAATCATCCTTAAGGTAAAACATTGATCTGTGGTTGAGCGGTTGGGACGAAAACCACCCTGATAGTCACCGATGATAGATTCGGCGAACGGGATGAGTCGAGCAAGTACAACATTAGCTAGTATTTTATATACAGTGTTCAACAGTGCGATGCCACGATAATTTTCACACTTTAGACGGTCACCTTTCTTATGTAGCGGAACAATGAGAGCTGTTTTCCATTCAGCAGGTAGTTCTTCTTGGTCCCAGATTGCAAGAATCAGATCGTATATACGTTAGACCAGAGCTGCTCCTCCATTTTTCAGAAGTTCTGCGGGAATTCCATCGAAACCCGGTGATTTGCCATTTTTAAGTTTTTTAATGGCAGCTTCTACTTCTTCTATTGCTGGGTAAGGGACAAAAATCTCCTCAGTTGATGGAGCAATTGCTCGAATAGGATGAACTTCGTTCGTCCTATTCATCAGGTCTTGAAAGTGGGATCGCCACACTGCCAGCACATCACGTTCACTTGTTGTAAGCTCATTATTTTCATTTTTGATGGTTGTAGATCTTGGGTGGAAATCTTTTGTCAGATTCCGTGCATTGGCAAAGCACTCTTTTGAATTTCCGTTGGCCGCATGTTGGTTGATGTTTTCGATGCAGCTCTTCATGTGTTCGCGTTTTTTTTACGTAGAAGTTTTGCTGAGGCTTTCCTGCCGCATAGATAATCAGCTTGGGAGCTTCGGGTGTTCCTTGTTAACCATTTTTCGCGCAGTTTTTGTTTATTTTCAACGGATTGGCGGCACTCGTCGTCAAACCATTCGTTGTGTGATTTCCGTGGTCGTTTTCCGATTGTAGTATGTGCTGCGGCTATAATGGTTGATTGAAGCGTTTGCCATTCTTCTTGTATGTTTAATGGCATCTCAGAAGAGATGTCATGCTCTTCTATGTTTTGTGTTATTATTTCCTGATATCTATTCAGCGTTTCCGGATGTTTAAATGCTTCGACATTCCAGCGCACGGTCTTTTTGCTTGTCTGTTAAATGTAGATGACAACTTGCACTTGTACTTAAAGATGACAAGCATATGATCGGTGTCCATATCAGCACCTCTGTATGATCGAACGTCAGTTATACTTGTAGAGTGTCTCTTAGAGATCATGACGTGATCGATTTGATTTTCCGTTCTTCCGTCATTTGATTTCCACGTTGCCTTGTGAATTCTCTTGTGAGGGAAGAAAGTGCTGGAGATTACTAGATCATACATCATAGCCAGCTCGGCTGCGCGAAAACCGTTATTGTTGCTGGTATGATGCAAGCTGTTAGGCCCGATATGTGTTTTAAGTTCTGCAATCCTACCGATTTGAGCATTAAAATGTTGTCAAGTTTGTCAAAAGAATGATTTCAATTTTTTTTTACTCAATTTTATGGAATAAATGAAATTAATTAATTTGTTTGACATGAAATGTTATCGAACATGAAATTGTGCATTGAAATTTTTGATATTGTTATAATTTTTGAAATATTTTTGGAATTTTAAAAAAAAGTTTGTATATCTGATTTTGTTATAATTTTTGCCATATTTTTAGAATTTTGAAAAAGTTTCAATTTTTGATTTTATTATAATTTTTGCAATATATTTAGAATTTTGGAAAAAGTTTCAATATTTTAGTTTGTGAATTAAGAAATTTTGCAATAATTTTAGAATTTTTAAAAAAGTTTCAATATTTGATTTTGTAAGAATTTCCGGAATATTTTTAGAATTTTGAAAAAGTTTAAATGTTTGATTTTATTATTATTTTTGGAATATTTTTGGAATTTTGAAAGAAAAATGAATTTTGGATTTTGTAATATTTTCTTGAAACGCTAAATGGAGGGGTTTTTTAGTAGTTTGCTGGGTGTATCATCTTTTCACTAAGTTATATAAATTTACGATCTGTTATAATTTTCCAGCAACGTATTTATAATTCGTGTTTGTTTTGTAATAAATTTCTAAACATAGATTAAGAAATACTTGTACTTTAACAAAGAGTTTTATGTTTGATATACATCGCTGCCCAAAACTAAAAACAATGTCCTCATAAAAGTTTTTTGCCGAAAACTATATCAATCAACCAGACCGAAGTCAGAGCTGTGAGATTTCAGCCCCTTCAAATTTTTATCTTTTAATTTTGAAAAAATAGTACTTATTTTATATAAACTATTATTAGCTGTTCCTACAACTTGGAAGTAAAAGTTTTTCAACAAGTATTTTATTTGTTCGAAAAGACTTTTGACATAAGGTATGGGATAGTCATGTAAATTTTGTTGTTGCTCCTCAATATTTATTTTTAAAACACTTTGTTTGCATTATTGTAAATTTGTTGATTTACTAATTTACGTATAAAATTTTCTGGATAGTTATTTTTTGGAGAGTTTTAAAAAGTAAATTAAAATTTTTGTAATGGAATTTTGGATCAGATAAGCTCAAAATGTTTATAATCATGCAGATAACGGTGTTTCTCTTATATGATAGGGGTAGCCATGAATCAAAGCTCAAATATCTACCTGACCATGTTTTATTACCAATCAGTAATTAGTTTTCCATTACTTTGATCTAAAAACGGTAGGCAGCAATCAATTTCTGTTTCAGACGTGTACTATATATTTTTCTTCAAATCATTAAACTTATTTAGAAAATCATGTATTTTATTTTTGGGACAAGCTATTAGAATGTCATCCACGTATCTAAAGAAAAATTGTGGTTTGAAGGTTATATCTTTTAACACAGTTTCTTCAAAATATTCCATAAATAAATTAGCACACGAAAGGAGATTTACAATTGATCCCATTGGGTTACCAAATGTAATGAACCATGTTTGTATTTTGAAATCGTTATCACTTTTTTTCATAACAACTGTGATATTTCTTTTATCAGCTGTAAATGCATGTATACCGGCATTAACCGTCAGCAAATTCTTCGTATCTTTTAGAACATGAAGTAACTTTAATTTCTCATTTGAAAGCAGTATTTTCTGGTTATAGCATAACCAAATTTTAACATAGAAATTTGAACCATAGTCATAGGCATTTTAGCCTAGAAATTAGGGCTTTCGGAGGGTTTTGAAAAATCTCGCTATTTCGTATATGTAAAGAACTAATCAAAATATTTTTTTTTTAAATATAATAGTAGATTCTTGTATGAGTTGAGAATGATGGCAATTCTTCACGAGGATGAAGTTTCCCGAAACGAGCGTAGCGAGTGGAGGGAATCGTCCGAGTGAAGAATTGCAATCATCCTATGCGAATACAAGATGCTATTTTATCCACGAGTGCAAAATATTTTAATTAATTTCCATTTGCCTGCTAAAGTTTGTATCACCGTATTGAAATAAATGCATCAAAGATAGCAAGAAAAACAAAACAAGTTTGTTTATTTTATATTTTATATATGTATTGTTCTTGTTTTAACATGTTTATATTACTATACCAACATATGAAGTTTTTAATTTGTTAGGGGAATATTTAATAAACTATAGAACTGTTGAAGAATTTAATTATAATCACTAGTTGTGGAATGAATACAATTACAATGGAAGACATACGCATGGAAAGCATATATTCTTCAGTAGTCGTGGATAAAAGTATATATAGCATTTCATCTTCTGTTAATATAGAGATCAATTAAATAAAATCATAAATATAATTACAAACTTTACATCTTAATAAGTTGAACAAGAAACGAAAAAAATCCAATTTTTTTTATAAACATTTACCAACTTACCATAAATTTTTATTGCACAAACAAAAAACTGTTCTTACATTATGTTTAATGTTGCAAAAGAAAACAAAATCTTATTTTTTCATTTTCATTTTCCTAACATCATAAAATGTTTATTTTGTTTTTAGTTCAAAATTAATTTTTTTTTTTTGTGCTGTTTTCTGGCTGAAGAAAATCACGTATAAATATTAAGGATACAAAACAAAAGAAAATTGAACAAAGTGTAGGAGGTTTTTTTATTTTATATTTATTTTATTTTTTTGAAAATTAAATACGAAAGTTTTCGTTTTTTTAGTTTAATAATGGTTCTGTACACATATACGTTGTCTTATGTTAGAACATGAAAAGAAAATATTTTGTATTTTTTTTTGTTTTAAACAGTCTTGTTGAACGAAAAATTCAAGAAGCTCATGTGTATCACAAAAAAGTGAATATTAAAAAGTATTATAAAACTTTATTTGACTTGGGTTACTTAAAATGTAAATTTTAGTGCACTGAAACCTCAAAGAGTAAAAAGATGACTTGAAAGGAAAAACACATTTTCTTTAAAAAAACTATATGTGCCTAAAAACAAACAATCAAAAGATCCAGTAGATAGTTTTATTTTATACTGCTTAAGCAATTTTTCAACTTATCTTTGTACAAATCTTTTATCACACTACACTCCTTCTAAGATGATGTTGATGATTCTAAAAAAATTCCTTTTGACATTACATATTTAAATATAGTTTTATGAATGAAATAACATTTATTAGGATCTTAATTAGTTTTGTTTGGATTAATATATGTGAACATAATAACAAGGATTCTATTACAAGGAAAAATGTTTTGTTTGTTTTTAAAATTGAATTTTCTAGAATTTTTGATAATATTAAGACTATTAATGTCACGGAAATAGGAATATGGAGCTAACGGTAGAAACTTTGTATTTGAAATTTTATAGTATGTATGTATATGGGTAATTTTACAAACCGAACACGTTTCTGACCGACACATTTTTGATTTGGCTGAAATTTTTTTTATGAGTTTGATATCGAAAAAAAAGATATACATGTTCGAGGATTTTTTTTTTTTTGGAAAATATAGCGGTTCTAAATTTCGAGAATTTCGTGATTTTTGGCTTGACGAGTCATTTTTAAAAATTCATAACTTCGGTTCTATTAAAGATAGAAACTTTTGTTTTGTTTTATTTTAAAGTTTAAGTTAAAATGCTAGTTTTCAAAAAAAAAAAATAAAATCAATAAAAGTTGTTAACAAACTTCTATTGTTATAAACAAATAAAATGTTCAAATCGATCGTTAGTCATTGCCACACCCACGAAATAAGTTTTTGGTATGACCATCGTGTTCTACGTTTAATTTCCTATAAAATATGTATTTTTAATTAATGGAGAAAGGATTTTCACTGTTAGAAATAAATTAATTTATCGAACTTAAGGATTATTTTATAAGACTTAATAGTTTAACCAAATAAACCAATTAATTAGTTTTATTAATAACTCATTACAATAATATATATAGCTTTTCCAGGTTAAATTAAACCTTTTCCAAGTTGACTGCAACTTTTTCCAATCTAAATGAAACTATTTCCAAATTGAACGCAACCTTTTCCAATCTAAGTGAAACTATTTCCAAATTGAACGCAACCTTTTCCAATACAAATTAACCTTTTTCCAATTGAAATTATACTTTTTTTAATTGTTTTTTTTAAACAGAACACTTGTTTAGAATACTATTTATTCATTTATTTCAAGTATATAATAGTACATTATATAACAAGTTTGAGAAGTAACCGATTATTGACCGGACTTTTAGAACTTTTAGATCCTGAGGCGCGTAGCGCCGAGGGATATAATGTTCGAGGTCTATATTAGGCTTCTCAACCGAGGTATGCATATAATTTTTTTTAACTACTAACACAAATTA
>OY856187.1:259024019-259085171 GCA_963693315.1 Diogma glabrata | reverse complement strand
TTTGTGTGAAGCAACTTTTGTTTTTGAAAAAAATGGAAAAAAAGTGAATTTGAATTTTAATAAAGCATTGCTTTTTGATGAAAAAAATACAGTGGAAACCAAACAATGGCTTGATAAACATTATCCAAACTCTGCTCCATCGAGACAAATGGTAGAGAAGAGGATGGCTGAATTTAAATGTGGTCGTACCCGCACAAAAGATGCAGAGCGCAGTGGACGCCCAAATGAGGCTGTTATTCCAGAAAACATAAAAAAAATCCACAAATTGGTTATGAACGATCGCAAATTGAAGGTGCACGAAATAGCTGACATTGTGGTAGTGTTTTTACCGTTTTACATGTTGGGTGCCGCGTGAGCTCACAGTCGACCAAAAACAACAATGAATCGATGCTTCGGAGGGAGTCTTTGGCACTGTTAAACCGCAATAAAAGGGAATTCTATCGTAGATATGTGACAATGGATGAGACATGGCTTCACAATTACACACCAGAATCCAAAAAGACAGTCAGCTGAGTGGACAGCAGTCGACGAACCGATCCAAAGCGAGCAAAGACGCAACAGTCGGCCGGTAAGGTGATGGCGTCTGTATTTTGGGATACGAACGGAATAATATTCATCGACTATCTCCAAAAAGGAACCACCATCAACAGCGAGTATTACTGTGAACTTTTGGATCGATTGAAGGCTGAAATCGCAAAGAAACGGCCACAATTGCAAAAGAAAAAAGTGTTGTTTCACCAAGATAATGCACCGTGTCACAGATCGATGAAAACGATGGCAAAATTGAATGAATTGGGCTTTGAATTGCTTACCCACCCACCATATTCTCCAGATTTAGCCCCCAGCGACTTTTTCCTGTTTTCAGATCTCAAGAGAATGCTTGCTGGAAAGAAATTTAAGTCCAATGATGAAGTAATCGCTGAAACCTGAGGCCTATTTTGACGAAAAAGAGAAATCGTACTATAAAGTGGTATAGAAGTGGTTGTATCGCCCTCGAAGGCAACTATGTTGAATAAAAAGATCGAGTTTTGTTAAAATGTTGTTTTTTTCTTACTTATCCTACGGACTTATTGAATGACCTGTTGAGGTATAACGGAATTTAGCGGCACTCTCACGGTCGCATTTTTTGACCTAGACCAAAAATTTTTTCTGAGCGTGTTGCGGCAAACAATCTCTTGGATAAGTTCGACAACTGGCCATATCCGGGTACAGGTTAAGAGTCTAGAGCCTTAAAACTGTTAAAAACAAAGCGTTATAACGGCCGTTTGGGCAAAATATGTAAACAAAATTAATAAATATTAATTATTTGAACATATTTCTATCATTTTTTAAAAAACCAAACATCTGCATTGAAAGGTTCTTTAGCTATCTGCAATAAACCTGCGTGAAGTACAACGGCATTTAGCGGCACTCTCATGGTCGCATTTTTCACTTACGCTAAAATATTTTCTGGGTATGTTGCGGAAAACAGTGTGACCTGAATATGTTTGACAATTGGCCATATCGGGGTACAGGTTAAGTGCCTAGAGCTCAAAAACTGTATAAAATAATGTTTATTTTTAAAGTTTGTTTAGTACTTCTGTTTTTAATT
Organism: Diogma glabrata; assembly: GCA_963693315.1. Taxonomy (NCBI): domain Eukaryota; kingdom Metazoa; phylum Arthropoda; class Insecta; order Diptera; family Cylindrotomidae; genus Diogma; species Diogma glabrata. The sequence goes on along the minus strand of OY856187.1, from coordinate 259,083,580 downwards.
AGTGTTTTTTATGAAGTAATCTGATAAATCCGATTCTAATTGCACACATAACTATCTGATCCCGAAATCTACCTATTTCTAGAGGATATACCTGCCGCTCGGACTTTTATATGAAATCTACCTAAAAGTTTAATTTCATTTGGAAAAAGGTTAATTTGTAATGGAAAAGATTGCGTTCAATTTGGAAATAGTTTGACTTAGATTGGAAAAAGTTGCGCTCAATTTGGAAATAGTTTCATTTAGATTGGAAAAAGATGCAATCAACATGGAAAAGGTTTAATTTAACCTGGAAAAGCTATATTCAAGTATATAAAATATTTTTATTTCATTAATTCTATTGTCAATTCATTTTATTATATACAAGGGTGAGTTTTTTAAAAAATGCCAGGCTTTTATCTCGAGAACGATGCTAGATGGGACAAAATAAACCCAAAGGTGATATTTGTTAAGGGTTGAGGGGGACGGCTAGTGGTAATATTGAATGACCTTGAAATCATAAGTATGGGAATTATATGCCAAAGTAGGGGTTTTTTAAAATTAGAACCTATACAAAAATAAAATTTCGATATATTAAAAAAAAACAATGAAAAGCATTCATAAATTTAAATGTTATTGCATCGTGGTCTACTGAGTGAAATTGATTATCGTTGTTTTCGTTTTTTTAGGGTTCCGTTTTTTATACGGTGAGAGTACAACGGTATTGGTGAGAGTACAACGTGTTTTTCACAACAAAGCAATTTTTGTGGGCTGCAAAGATCATTCAATTAATTTATACGGCCAACACTCGTCAGTGGAATCCATTTTTACATGTTTTTCTGCTTCGAATAGCCGCTGGGAAGTACTTGCTAAACACAACAAAGCAACTGTTAAAATACTCGTAACAGCGCATTGGAGTGCTCATTATGCTGCAGTAAAAGTATTGGCCGAAAACTTTGATGGGATTGTGGCTGAAATTGAGAAGTTAAGTGATCAACAAGAAAATGTGGATACTAGAGGCGCTGCACAGAACCTTATCAATGCAGCATGTGATTTTTCGTTTCTTTGCTATCTTTTATTTTGGAATGATATTCTAAGAGAAATAATATCTGTGCTCAGATTGGATTGCAAAGCACGGGCTTGAATATTGATCAATTTGCTACAAAAATAGAGTCAATTCATAACGAAGTCTCATTGTAGAAGAGGCAATAGATCTTGCTGCGAAAAAATCGGAGGACTATGACATTCCAATGGAAAGCCGAATTCGTCATAAAAACGCAAAAAACGAACGGGTGGTGAGTTTGCACCTGATGTTGGACTGACACTGAGAGCTCAACTTAAAAAGGACATGTTGGAATGTCTTGACCGATTCAGTGTTGAACTCCGAACTAGACTGAAGTCAGTTCAAGATTTAGCTTCATTGTTCGAGGTTGTGCAGACAAACACTTAGCTTTTGGCGAACAGTGAAGAGTTAAAATTATCGGTATCAAAATTTACTGGTTTTTATGATGCGGTATTGGCAACAGAACTCCTCATAGAGATACAAAGGGTGAGGAGGCATTTAAAAGCGGCCAATGTTACAGTTTCTAACTGGGTGTACCTAGACTTTTTGAAATCCATCGTAGAATGGGATTTTTTAGAATTTCTTCCGAATCTTACGGTCGCACTAAAGTTATTTATGACTATTTGCGTATTAGTGGCTTCGTGTGAGAGGAGTTTCAGCAAATTAAAGTTAGTTAAAAATTACTTGCGGGCTTATAATAATAATGCTCATTTGTATTAATTAAAAAAAATTATAAATTACGTTTATCGGCTTTTTATTATTATTGACAGTTTTTATTAACTTATAACTTATAACTTATAAATTATAAATTACGTTTATCGGCTTTTTATTATTATTGACAGTTTTTATTAACTTCCCGATATGGGAAGTTATTGTTTTTGGGTCGATTTTCGAAATCAGAATTTTTTTGATATCTTTATGTTTCATGACCTCCTGAAGCTGTTTAGACTATTTTTAGCTGGCAGTCTGTATGTGTGTGTGTGTGTGTATGTATGTGTATATCGCTGTGTGGAGAATTTTTGCCCAACGCTTTCTCAACAACGGATGGGTCGATTTTAACGAAAATGGTCGCAATCAATGTATCTTGTCGTAACTTAGAGCCCAGTCCTTTTCTAGCGAAATTAAATCATTTGTTTTTTAGTGGTTTCCAAAAAACTGAAAAGCATCTTTTGCAAATATCATAAGATTAATAAATAATGCTATCAAGGTCATGAAGCTTCCATATTGTTTGTCATCATGTCAGACATTTATAATGACATTTGTATAAACAATTGCTATCTTAGTTTTTGAGATTTTTAACAAAATGTGAAAAAACTACGTGTTATTTTCTTTATGCAAACGCATGATATCTGGTTGAAACTTTTGGATGTAAATGAGCTGCAACCGCATCCGGGTTTACTTGATTATTAAAAACCGGAGTTATTTTCTATATTTGACAAAAAGGTCAGAGGTTCGAGAGTAGATTGCCTGGTCAACTGTTTATTAACTTCCCGATATGGGAAGTTATTGTTTTTGGGTCGATTTTCGAAATCGAAATTTTTATAATATCTTTACGTTTCAAGACCTCCTGAAGCTGTTTAGGCTATTTTTAGCTGGCAGTATGTATGTGTGTGGGTATGTGCGTGTGTTTCATCGTATGTGGACAAATATTTGTCCAACGCTCTTTCAACAAAGGATGATTCAATTTCAACTTCAATGGTCACAATCGATATATCTTGGCGTAACTTACAGCCCAGTCCTTTTCTAATAAAATCAGTTCATTTATTTTTTAGGGGTTTCCAAAAAACTGAATATCATCTCTTGCAAGTATTGCTAGAATAAATAAAGCTATCAAGATCATTTACCTCCCATTTTGTTTGTCATCGTGTCAGCCATTTATAATGACATTTGTATAAACAATTGCCATCTTACTTTTTGAGTTTTTTTAAGAAAATTTGAAAAATAGGCGTTATTTTCATTACGCATGAGAACTTGATGAAACTTTTGAATTAAAATGAGCCGCAAACGCATCCGGTTTTATTTGAATATGGAAAATGTGCTATTTTGAATCAGCTATTTTCAAAATTTGGCAAAGGAGTCGGGGAGGATGTCTGTGGTTCGTTGAACAACTTTTTTTTAGACTTCTCAGTCTTGACATTTAATTTTGTTGAAACTTAGAGCATAAGGTTTTTGTAATGTTTATAGTAGTTTTGCAACTTGCCGCTTTTGTAATGTTCGAAGTTAAGGTGGGGGACAAAAAAATCAACACACTTTTTTGGAAATAACTTAAAAACTAAGCAGTCGATAATTCATTGAAATGTCTTTTTGAAATATTTGGATTTTTTTTAAACCAAACTCGATTCCTTAAAACAAACTTTTGTTTAACTATCTCCTTATCAATGTCCATAAAATATTGATAAAAAATAATATTCATAATTTTTTTGTTGTCAGGAGGCGTAAATATTGTATAACTGTAAAAAAATTCAAGTTGATAGCACTTATAGTTTTTGAGAAAATCGATTATGTAGAAATTCGGACGGACACCGAAGTCTCACCAATAGGGTACCGTTTTTACTTTTTCAAAGTACGGAACCCTAAAAATGGTGATATTGTTTGAGAAAAATCGAAAAAATTTTAGCAACGTTGACAAAGTAGACTTTAAGTAGACTTTAAGTAGACTCCACCGCTAGTTTTTTTTAAATATATGGTGCAATGAACTTTTTTCCAGTGTAACCAAAATATGAAAAAATGACGATTAATTGCAAGTCTTAGAAAGAAAATTTCAATTTATTAAAGTTTTAAGAAAATATCTTTATGTTACCTATTTAACTTAACGGGAAGTTCTTGGCGTGGCCGCTATGGTCACACTCTATCCTACTAGTTATTTTTGCGGTGACACCACAATATCCGCCCCGGGCGCCACCCATGCTAGCTACGCCACTGCCAGTCATTAAGAAGTTTTATTAAATCATCTACTTCACTCCTGTTATTAGATTTAATTAAATTTTTTTACCCATTCTTTTGATGGCTGTTGCCACTGAATGTGAAAACAGCTGAGCTGCGTATTTAACTTTTTTACGGTCAACATTTTTAACTGTTAAATTTCTAGACGTTAGTTTATGGGCAATCCTTATTTCCGATTTATCAGTCAATAAGTTTAAAAGCTCAACTCACTAGAGCTGAAGTTAACAATAAATTGTCTTTCCCAAATCCCCTATCCAAAAAGTGGTTCCGTACTAATTCAATTAAGTGTGGTGTATCGCAGAATGTACAAAATTTTTTTTAGAATCTACGGGATTTGGAAACCACGTTTTATTAATAAATATATTGAGATTTTTTGAAAACGCTCTGTTGGTACTTCCTAAATCACATACAACAGCAACTGTTTCAAAACCAGCTTCATGAAGAGCTGTTATTATATTTTCAATTAACTCGACACTCATTTTAACATCGTCACCGTAGAACACTGGTTGTTTCCAATTAGTAGTAAGACCTCTAGCCATTACTACTTGAGCGTAATTCGCCCATGATAAGGTTTGATCATTTGCCTTATCGTATGCGTATTTTTAATTTCTTCAAATGAACGAACTACTATTTTCTCAAAAGTAAACATATATAAAGTTTTCATTAAACTAATAACGGAGTATAAAATTCCCGGTTCTATATATATTTTTTTTGCCCATGAACACAATGTTGATAAGCCCGGCAAAGGAAATTGTTTTTTGTAGAGCAATCGATTTGCTCTTGGACCTGCTGAATGGATAATCATTGCTTTTGATATATCTTCAGCTTCCCATTTATATACCTTCTGTTGAGGTGATTTAAGTTTTTTTACCCGTCTAGGAGTAAAAATAGTTTTGACGGCATCTTCAAGTTGCTCCAATGGCTTAATTTTGAAGTAAAACTTCTTTAGGCGCGTTATGAGAATTTTGCAACGGAAGTATAAAAAACGAATATAATATTCGGCAAATATACGATACATTCCGATTATGACAAACATATTTTAAATATTCACTGGTTTTTGGTGCATTATAGAAATACTTCATATTTTTCGATGCTTAAAAATTTAACAGAAATTCAATTAAAAAAACATAATTTTGAAATAAATTTAATGATTTTTAATCCGAATTTTTGGAGTATTTTAATTTAATTTAATATCAGTTTTCAAAATATTATATGTCTGTTCCATTTTTGTTTACAATGGATGCTTAGACTCGTTTTTTATTAATATAAAAATGGAAGCATATTTGGCTTTTTTAAAGGCAGAGAAATAAGTTGTCGCAAATCTTGGTAAATGGCATATATAATGAAACATATAAGATGACAAAAAGCACCGTTTTGAAATTTGAGCAAAATCGAATAACTGGTTCAAGAATGGAAGCATGTGTTGTGGATATTTTTGGTTTGTATGGTCAAGTCATTCATTTGTTCATTTGTTATTATATTTTTTATTCACTTATTCAGTCTCGTACTAAATGTTATATGAGTTGGATGTGTGGATTGTAGAGGTGTGGTCATGGTGGTCATTGTGGTCATGGTGGTCATGGTACTCATGGTGGTAAAAGGTCTTGGTGGTCATAGTGGTAATGGTGATCACGGTGTTCACGGTGGTCATGGTGGTCATGGTGGTCAGGGTGGTCATGGTGGTCAAGGTGGTCATGGTGGTCATGGTGATCATGGTGGTCATGGTGGTCATGGTGGTTATGGTGGTCATTGTGGTCGCGGTGGTCATGGTGGTCATGGTGGTCATAGTGGTCATGGTGTTCACGGTGGTCATGGTGGTTATGGTGGTCAAGGTGGTCATGGTGGTCATGGTGGTAATGGTGGTCATGGTGGTCATGGTAGTCATAGTGGTCGTGGTGGTTATGGTGGTCACGGTGGTCATGGTTATCACGGTGGTCATGGTGGTCATGGTATTCACAGTGGCCATGATGGTCATGGTGTTCACGGTGGTCATGATGGTCATGTTGGTCATGGCGGTCATGGTGGTCAAGGTGGTGATGAAGTCATGGTGGTAATGGTGGTCACGGTGGTCATGGTGTTCACGGTGATCATACTGGTCATGATGGTCATGATGGTGTCACGGTGGTCATGGTGGTCATTGTGTATAGAGTTTGCATCCCGGGCTTTTCCGGGCGGGAAAAAATATTTATGTTGATTAAGTTTGTTTTGTTAAATAGAAAAATTAGTGCTTGTAATCTTTGCACGCGGTTGAAATAAATTTCTTTGGCTACTGTGGCAGGTATTAATAAAAAGATGAAATATAAAATAAATATGTCATATATTACAATATAGAGTTGCATTTCATGATAATATAATTTACTGTGTAATAAAAAGCAATATCTACATAATGTATTAAAGTCAATTCAATTATTAGCATAATTGAAATATGTAATTAGAGGTTTATGACAAATTTGCTAAATTTATTGAAAAATGCATCAATTGTTGTACCAATTGTTAAATTAAGTGGACATGCATTCATCGTGAAATCTAATTTGTAATACGTTGTAAGACGTAATATGGCTTTATATTACACATTGTTGTAATTATATTATCAAGAATATTAGAAAGAAACTAAATTTCAATATGACATATCTATTTTATTTTATATTTAATATTTTTAGTAATACCTGCTGCAGTGGCCAAAGAAGTTTTACTTCAACAGCGTGTAAAGATTACGCACTTCATTTTTTGTCAGTAAGATGCTAAATATAGTTATTAAGATCTTCTATTTTTTGCTTCGAATTTTTTAATTCGAATAAGAAAGTTGTGTCCAATGCAAATGTTGCATTTGTTTTGCAATTGAAATGATCTATAAAATTTTAAGGAAAAGTTTAAAAAAGAAAAACATTTTACAAGAGCTCATTTTCCGTATTTTCAAAAGTTGTATCACCATGGATCACCATTGGGAAAAATACTATCCTTTTGTCTGAATTTAGTTAATATATAATTAAGTGAGTTAAAAATTTATTTAAAATGATATAGACTTACTGGTCAGAAGCTAGAAGTTGGTTGACAATCACTTTTCTAGTACAATTTTTCATTCTTTGGTAACGAATGGAATCTTGTATGTTACTAACGTTTGGTCTGGGTAAGTTTAGAGATCGGATTGTATTATTATTAAGTTTTCGCTTTTCGATTGGCGTTTTTAATAAATCATCTTTTAAGTTAAAAAAATCTGATTCTATAAAATGAAGAGAACAAATACGAGAGTTTTTAACTGTAAATTTATTATGTCTACTACATGCTGTAATTCATTTTCCACGAATATATGAGTCTTGTTCTTGTTTTAATTTCTTTTTGATGTTTTATTTAACTGATTGTTACTAAAACAGCCGTAAATAGCGCAGTTCACCATGGTTATTTTATTACAGCAAAAGTTGTATGTACTTAAGTATTATATAGTTATATTTTGTATTCACTGTAAATTAAAAAAATGTAAATTAAAAAATTATACTATATTTTTAAAATAAGAAAACATACAATATCACAATTCACAAATACTGATATCGTTGGACGAATAACATAGTAACCAATCAATATAAATAATAAAACAGCAAATTAAAATTAAACAGGTTATATTACTTCGGTCTAAAAGACCTAAGTATTACATTCATGAGCTCAAAGTGAAATTCTTATCCCCACTTTCTTTGGCATTTCTCGACGTTTTAGGACCTACTGATTCTAAAAAAGCAAAAAAAAATGTATGTCTTTCTGCCGGCCAGCCGGCCGTCACAACCGACGAAATCTAGAAAACCGCTGGACGGATTTGAAATTTTTTTTTTCTAATAATAGGTTTACTCAATAGGAAGAGCCGAAAGGACGCTGTGTTCGATAACTGTACCGGAAGTGTGTCGAAAAAATCGTCAAGTGTGTCAAAACAAGGGAATTTGCATCTTTTTTGCTTAAAAAACCTTCATTTTAAGTGATTACGAGTAGGAACATTGAATTTGGAGGAATCTTGATGGTCGGGATTAATATGTGAGACCAAAATCTAGATTATTGCATTATTAGTTTGTCAAAAAAATGTTGTCAAGTGTGTCAAAAGAAAGATTTTTATTTATTTTTTAACCCAATTTTTTGGAAAAAAATAAAATTAATAATTTGTATAATATGAAAATATATTATTATTATAGAGAATTATGGCATTATAAGTTTTTCAAAAAAATAATGTCAAGCGTGTCAAAAAATGATTTCATTGATTTTTTTAGCCAATTTTTTGGGAAAAAAATGTAGCTGTTTTTATGACGTAAATGTAATTGAAAATGAAATTGGACATGGAATTTTTTTATTTTGTTATAGTTTTTGAAATATTTTTGGAATTTTGAAAATGTTTCAATTTTTGATTTTGTAAGAGTTTTTGGAATATTTTTAAAATTTTGAAAAACTTAAAATTTTTGATTTTATTATAATTTTTATAATTTTGTTAAAAGTTCAAATTTTTGATATTGTTATAATTTTTGCAATATTTTTAGAGTTTTGGAAAAAGTTTGAATGATTAAGAATTTTTGGAATATTATTAGAATTTAGAAAAAGTTTAAATATTTGATTTTATTCTAATTTTTGGAATATTTTTGGAATCTTGAAAAAAGTTTCAATTTTTGATTTTGTATAATTTTTTCAATATTTTTAGAGTTTTTGAAAAGTTTAATCTTTGATTTTGTAATAATTTTTGGAATATTTTTGGAATTTTAAAAAAAGTTTGATTTTATTTAATTTTTACAATATTTTTGGAATTTTGAAAGAAATATGAATTTGTGATTTTGTAATATTTTATCGCAACGCTAAATGGAGAGGTTTTTGAGTAGTTTGCGAGTGTATCATCTTTTCACTAAATTATGTTAATTTGTGATCTGTTATAATTTTCCGGCATCGTATTGATGTTTCGTGTTAGTTTGTAATAAATTTCTAAACAGAGATTAAAAAAAATACTTGTACTTTAACAAAGAGTTATGTTTGATAAACATCGCTGCCCAAAACTAAAAACCATGTCCTCATAAAAGTTTTTTGCCGAAAACTGTATCAAAATCCTTAACCCAGACCAAAGTCTTGATATCTCAGAGCTGTGAGATTTCAGCCCCTCCATATTTTTCATATCAAAACTTACAAAAAATTCTACAGACTAAAGAAAATCACATGTCCAAATAAATTAATAATATCTAAAATATAATATCCAAAATGTTAAATATAATTATATGTAATATTTAATTATTATTAACTTCCCGATATGGTATAGGAAGTTATTGTTTTTGGGTCGATTTTCGAAATCGGAATTTTTATGATATCTTTACGTTTCATGACCTCCTCGAAGCTTTTTAAGCTGGCAGTCTGTATGTGTGTGTATGTGTAAGTGTGTACGTATCGCTGTATGTGGATCAATTTTTGTCCAACGCTTTCTCAACAACGGATGGGTCAATTTTAACGAAAGTGGTTGCCATCGATGTATCTTAGCGTAACTTAGAGCCCAGTCCTTTTCTAGTGAAATTAAATCATTTGTTTTTTAGTCGTTTCCAAACAACTGAAAATCATCTCTTGCAAATATTATGAGATCAAATAATGCTATCAATGTCATGAAATTTCCATATTGTTTGTCGTCATGTCAGACATTTATAATGAGATTTGTATAAACAATTGCTATCTTAGTTTTTGAGATTTTTAACAAAACGCATGATATCTGTTTAAACCTTGGGATGTAAATGAGCTGCAAACGCATCCGGGTTTATTTGAATATCAAAAACCTGAGTTATTTTCTAAATTTGACAAAAAGGTCAGAGGTTCGAGAGTGAATTGCTTCGTCAACTGTTTATTAACTTCCCGATATGAGAAGTTACTGTTTTGGGGTCGATTTTCGAAATCGGATTTTTTCAACAACGGATGATCCGATTTCAACTTCAATGGTTACAATCGATATATCTTGGCGTAACTTACAGCCCAGTCCTTTTCTAACGAAATCAGTTCATTTATTTTCTAGCGGTTTCTAAAAAACTGAAAATCATCTCTTGCATATAACGAAAATAAATAATGCTATCAATACCATTTACCTCTCATTTTGTTTGTCATGTTGTGTAAACATATCGCTACGTTGGAAGAATAGCGGCACAACTCAAAATAGAAATTTTGAGAAAATAAAAATCAAAAATTTTAATTAAATTGTAATATAACTATTAAGTACTGAAAAAGCGAGTGAGGTTAAATTGTGACACTTTACCACATAAAAATTTGACGATATTACGATCATTTTGTGCAGAAAAGTCAATCATTTAATGCATTTTATGCAGAGAAGTCAATATTCATAATTTTTGAGTTGTGCCGCTATTCTTCCAACGTAGCGATATCCTTAATAATTGTTATGAAACCAATATACATTAAATATTGAATATTGCTGTCTCTGTTTAACTTTTATTTTAAACAAACATTATAAAATAAAAGTTAAGTTGAATTTTGTCAGTAGAATTAATCAGAACCTAAAAGTAAAAACAATAAATTAATAAAAGTAATTAAGTATAATAAAAAAGGGTGTTTGATATATAAAATATTAGACAAGACAAACCTTATCAATTAGACCTTATCAATTAGCGTGTAGCGAAACTTGGTTACAAGACAAGTTTCGCTACACGCTAATTGATAAGGAGTACTATCACAATAACTGGTGACAGCGAAGAACTGTGGATTAAGAAGAGAGATTGATAGTTTTACTTAAACTATTTTCTTCTTATTAAAAACTTTTGTGACTACTATCAATAAAAAAAATAAATGTGTAGTCAAAATTTTTTGATTTTGTAATTCAACTAGAAAAATCATCAGAACATCATTAGAAAAGCATGAACTTTTCAATAAATCGTGTTACAGTTAGAATTAAAAAAAAATTGCAAACTTTGTAACAAGCTGTTTAATAATTACTCATAAAAAAAAGAAAAAGAAATTACTCATAAAAAAAAGTAAAACTTAGATAAATTTTCTATTCAATTTTTTTATATTTTTCTAACCGCTTATGAGAGGAAATAATTTAGAAAACAAAGAAGATAATAATGTAAAAAAGTTGAAATTACGCAGCAGATCTGTTGATAGATGTAAACATATACAAAAACAATTAATAACCCGGGGTCAATCCATTTCTGATACCGAAAAAACCATAAGTAATTTAAATATTCAATCAACTTTAATAAGTGTTTCGCAAATAACAGTGTTAAATAAAAATCATTCCAAAATATCTGAAAAAGATTCTACGTCAGCAAATAAAATTAGTATTACAAGCAGTGGCGTAGCTAGCATGGGTGGCACCCGGGGCGGATATTGTGGTGTCACCCAAAAAATAAAAACTGTCAATAATAATAAAAAGCCGATAAACGTATTTATAATTTTTTTTAATTAATACAAATGAGCATTATTATTATAAGCCCGCAAGTAATTTTTAACTAATTTTAATTTGCTGAAACTCCTCTCACACGAAGCCACTAATACGCAAATAGTCATAAATAACTTTAGTGCGACCGTAAGATTCGGAAGAAATTCTAAAAAATCCCATTCTATGATGAATTTCAAAAAGTCTAGGTACACCCAGTTAGAAACTGTAACATTGGCCGCTTTTAAATGCCTCCTCACCCTTTGTATCTCTATGAGGAGTTCTGTTGCCAATATCGCATCATAAAAACCAGTAAATTTTGATACCGATAATTTTAACTCTTCACTGTTCGCCAAAAGCTAAGTGTTTGTCTGCACAACCTCGCCCAAGTAGCATTTTGCGACTAAATGTTTCTTGTGTCGTTTGCGACTACGCCACAACGTTCCTGTTACCTATATCAGTTCCTAAACAGCAACATTTTACACGCCATCCAGGTAACAATTACTCAATAGGAATATTCCTATGTAGAAACAGACAAAATACACAAATTAGTATTTGCGTCAACACAATTTCTAAAATTACACTTTTTGAACACTGTGTGGTTAATTGTGTGTTGTGAACTCTTTTTAAACGCAATTCCCAAGTCTACACAATGTAGTGTGACTTGTTACACCCAGCGACGGTATTGCGTTAACCAACGTGGAAACATACTGTCTTACTGTCACTTGTCACATTTGCGTCTTTCATTAAAAATCACCTACGGATTGAAAATGCCGAAAAATTTGCCACGGCCGTTTAAAACGACGACATCGTTTTATCGAAAAGTAAAAAAAAATATTCAGTTGCAAAAGGTCGGCAAAACTAAAAATAGATTCACTGCAAATGATGTGAAAGATTCCGAAGAAGTAAATAAATTACCGGCTTCATCTGTTTTTATTAATCATTTATGTAAGTCCATATTTAAGTTAACTCATTATTACATAAACTATCTAAAAGCATCGAAATTTCAGCACCTGCAGTTGTGTCGCTCCCTCCCACGAGTATAATTGAAGACTCTGAATTTCAAAGCACATCTGAATTAGTTTCAGATAATGATAATAATACACCACATAATAGTTGTGATCACAAAGTTGAAGATCACAAAGTAGAAACTAATAACTTTGAAGACGAGGATGACGAACAGGAACAACTGGAAGAACAATTGGCTTTGGTTGAAGAATTAAGGATGTGGGCGTTAAAACATCGCATTGCGCATCGCGCAGTTAATGATCTACTGAGCATATTTCATTCGTCATGCAATATAAAATGTTTACCAAGAGACAGTAGAACATTATTGGCCACTCCAATCGACGTAGATATTGTAAAAATGGGAGATGGAAGCTATTGGCATAGGGGGTTAAAAAATTCTCTAGAAAATGTATTTTGGAATATTGAGAAACCATTAAACATTTCGCTAATTATAAATATAGATGGACTGCCCATTTGCCGTAGTTCAAAAAGTGAATTTTGGCCAATACTGTGCGCTGTTGATGAAATGCCTAAGATCCCAATTATGATAGTTGGAGTTTATTTAGGACAATGTAAACCCATTTTGGAGCCTTTCCTCAACTATTTCGTGGATGAATACTTAGCAATTACAAAATCTGGCTTGTTTGTGAATGGATACAAAATCAATATTAAAATAAAATGTTTTGTTTGCGATACCCCGGCCAGAGCATTTATAAAAGGTTTGTTATGCATTATAGGAGTATAATTTTACACTATTAATATTTAATCAAATCATTAGGTGTAGTTGGGTTCAATGCATATCATGGTTGCATAAAATGTACATCGATTGGTGAATATGAGAATAATCGTATGAGCTATCCTAAAATAAACTGCGAACTTAGGACAGATGCTGGTTTCCGCAACAAATCGGATCCTGATCATCACAAGGAATACACACCACTTGAAAAATTGCCGATAGATTTAATTACTGATTTCGCAGTGGCTGATTCATTACATTTACTAGATTTGGGAGTGATGAAAAAATTATTGCAGATTTGGACAACTGGCTGCTGCAATTTCGACACAAAATTTTCAGCCGCTGACATACAAAACATATCTAGTTTGTTAAAAAAGTACAACAGCTGTATGCCTATAGAAATTCATCGAGCTGTCAGAGGCTTGGATTGTTTGAAGTTTTGGAAAGGGTTAGAATTTCGAACATTTCTATTGTACTGTGGTCCTGTGATTTTAAAAGATTATTTACACCCTGAAGTGTACGAACATTTTCTGTATCTTGTTTGTGCTGTTACTATTTGCACTAGCAAACAATACTTGAAGTACGTTAAAATAGCGAACGCAATTCTTAACAGTTTTATTGAAAAGTACATTGAATTATACGGCTCATATACAATCAGCAGCAATGTGCACAACCTATGTCATTTGACTGATGATGTTAAAAGGTTTGGACACTTGCCTTCGTTCAGTGCTTATCCGTTTGAAAATTTTGTGGGGCATATGAAAAGCATGCTCCGAACTGGTAACAGACCATTGGCTCAGTGCGCCAAGCGAATAATAGAACTATCTAAAATTAATATAACGTTATCTCAAAGCATTGCATATCCGATCGTTACAAATGAAAATAGGAACGATAAACATCAACTATCAAATTGTAAAAAGATATTTTGCAAAATTCAGTTAGAAGATGGCTTTACATTAACAAATAGAGATAAGGACAAATGGTTTATGACTAAGCAAAATGAAATTGTTGGCCTGTTAAATGCCACTTATTTCGAAGACAAATTATGTATTTACGGCAGAAGTATAAAAAGCAAAAAGGATTTTTTCCATCGACCAATAAATTCATCTCGTATTAATATTTTTTCATCAAGTGGCGAGCTGAATAATCCTAAACTGTTTGACTTAAACAATATAAAGTGCAAATTGATATCATTACCATACCAAAAGGATTTAGTGTTTTTACCTCTAATTCATACATTAGGCCCTACATAAATTTTTAATCAGATTGTGAAAACATTTTATTGGAAGATATTTTGTCTGTGTAACTTAAACAATCATTTATTTCAATAAGCTTTTAAATAAATTTTTTTGTAATTCATAAATATAAATTAAAGAACTTTTTCTAACAACAAAGAAAATCTATTTCACCATATTTTCAGGTAAACATGCATCAGTTATCTGCTTGAACTTCATTGGAAATATTCGCCGGGTTTTCATTTTCCTTATCTTGTAATACTTCATTTGAGTTCTGGGGTTTCACTTCGCTTTTTCTAAAAAAATATTTTGTATTTAATTAAGTTTGAATTATGTAAATTTTATTTACATAATACATATACCGTTTACGTTGGAGCCGTTGGAATGTATGTTTCAATATTTTATCCCTTAAAAACTCCTCATTTCTGGCTTTCGAGTGCCTGCAATCAGCCATATATATAACTTCAAAAATTACATCAATAATTTGGCTATACTTTTGAAAACTATGTTTTTGTTCGGACGATTTAGAGGAGCCAGTCCAAGAGTATTTAAGCATCATTTCGGTTTCGAACAAATAATCAAGTATTTTGTAAATGAGCTTCCCGCCATCAGCAGTTTTACTATTACCACCAATAAGTGATAGTTGCAATATCTACAGTTAAAAAATAACTTTATTAACATCTAAATTTATGCAATGTTATACAATATGTTGTAACTTACCAATTGACTTTTCAACCCTTCCTCAAGATGTAACTTTGCGTTTAAATTTTCTACGTCTCCGATATGTTTTAGAGGGAAAGCAAACTTGTCTACTAAATCATTACCAATATCATTCGGCATCACCTCATTAGCCCTTGGCGAGTTTTGCAACAGCCTGTCTAATTTAATATTTATCTCGGCAACGGACTTGTCAAGCTTGTTGAAACGGTTCTCGAAGCATTGCATTGTGTTGAGAATCTTTGAAATATTTTCTTGGAATCCCGTTATCAGTTGATTAAGACTAATCTCCTCAATTTCATTTTGTAAAACTTCATGAAATATTTCCGGTTCAGCATTGACGTCCGGACAATTTTCGATATTTGAATCGACAGTGCACTGTTCAATATGAATTACTTCATTGCTTAATTCAGAAGTAATATCTTCTGTTGTTACGTCCTCAACAAACATTTTTTCGAAGTCTTGTTGGGGACCACTAAAAATCACTTTTTTTCTAATCCGTTTATTTTGTTGCATTTGCTGGAGATGCCTGTAATTAAAGTTAACTTATTTTTATTACTGTTAAAATAATATGATACCACTACTTACAAGTCTTCTGCTTCTGTATCACTTAAATTAGAAAATTGGATTTCGAGTTGCCGTCCTTCAACAAATGTAGAGGCTACTGCTACGACTGTGCACCGAAAAAAAAACGTTGGTAGAATCAACTACAAAGCTTGTTTGATTTTGCGTCTAATACGAACGTGATTATTTTAACCAATGTAGCATTGTCAATTTATTTTAAAAAACGTAACAATTTTCATTATTTAAATCAACCACGGCGTGATCAATTTTTCTTGCTCATATTTTTCAGTTCAATTTGTTCATGTTTTTGTTTGAATATTATTGTGTTTGTTAAAATAAAAAACTAGGAGAAAAGAAATTAATAAACAAAATAGAGAAAAATAAAAAACAAAAGAATAGAAAAATAAAAAGTTTTTATATATTTTAACATGGCTGGTTTTATTTAACATTTTACTTTTGGAAATAATTTAGATGTGTTTAATTGATTTAAATAATTTTCATATAATTGCATATAAAATTATGTGCGAAAGAAATTTTTCAGTTAATGTTATAACAAAAATATCGTTAATGAAACAGGCCCTTTCTATAATTAATTTTTGTGATTTAAAAAAATTATTATATTTTTTTAATATTTTTTATTTGTCTTGTTTCATGTCCATTTATCGATATTTTAATTTAATTTTTCATAATAATGAGAAAATTATAGAAAATTAGTATAATTTTCTACACATAATTCAAATATTTAAATTTTTTGATTTCCGAATTTTGGTCTTTTAAATTGTATCATTAAAAAAATGGCGAAAAAATGGACGCATCCTTTACAAACAAAATCACACTCATACATTTCCTATTTAGAACGCAAATATACGAATAGACCGGGAGGCAGCGTTGCATTTTGGTTAGTGATTTGACGCCGATTGAATTTAATTTTTATAAATAGATTAATTATTTGTGATGTAGAAAATAAGAGTCAGCCGTCAGACTTGCGGGGGGTGTGGTTGTGGGGGAGTTTTAAACTGGTAAAAAAAACGAATTCCAAAAGTAATTTGATGCCGCTTCAAAATTTGTATGATGCATGTTTACACCATAACAATTGAAAAAAAAGTCGTCAGCTGATTGGCGGATGGGGATTATACGTCAGCTCCTCGTATACATCAGTATAAAAATGCAATATAGTCAAGACCTTTCTGCATAGGATCTTGATGAAACTTTGGCAAATGATCCAGGTTCACTTGAAAATGGAAAATCTGAATTAATTTTAAATTTGGACAAAATGGCGGGGGGTCTCCCGAACACCTCTAAGTTTAAATCTTCAATAACTTCTAATCCCGACTTATGATCTTATGGAAACTTGGTATATAAATTTTTAGTACTGTTTCCAATATTTCTGCGTACCAACTTCCGGTTTGACAGTTCCGGTTAAAAAGTTTTTTTCCAGGTATTTATCCCTACTGTAGCCTACAGTTACCGATCGATTTTCATGAAACGTTGGTAAACGCTTTCAAGTAACATGAAAAACATTTTGTTAGCTTTTGGAGTACATTGGATAAAGGGTTGGGGGGTCCACCATACAACAGATGGTTTTTTCCACAATGTTTTTTATGTTTGTTGGGAGCATAAAACATTCGTTTGGGAATGAATTTTGACGACACTTTGGAAAAAGATGCAAATATGTATGGCAAGAAACTGATTAGTTTTTTAGCGATAGTGAACAAAGTGGTGGGGGGTCCCCCCAAACACCTGTTTTTTTTAAAGCTAAATAACATTTGTACCCGATAATCGAATTGGATGAAACTTGGTACATAAACATTTGGTACGGTTCACAACAGTTCTGCATCCCAACTTCCGGCTTTTCATTACCGGTAAAAAATTTTGGTTCGTAATTTTTTGAAGTTTTTTCAGTGCCTACAATAATGAAGTGATTATGATGAAACTTATGGAAAAAGTTTCAATTAGTGAAAAATAGTTATCATCTTTTGGGACACATTGATCAAAGTGGCGGGGGTCTACCATACAACTGCTGACTTTTCGCACTTGGTTTTTAAAGTTTGTTGAGAGCATACGGACTTCATTCATTAATCAATTTTAGTGACACTTTGAAAAAATATGGAGACTTAAATGACAAAAAACTGATTAGTTTTTGGACAATATTGAGATAAGTGGTGGAGGGCCTCCCGAACACCTGCTTATTGTGTCACCATTTTTGCATTGTTTGTTGGGAGTACCAAAAATTGGGATGCAGAACTTTTGTGAACCGTACCAAATGATTATGTACCAAGTTTCATTCAATTCGATTATCAGGTGCAGTGTTATTTAAAAAAACAGGTGTTTGGGTGACCCCTCATAACTTGGTTCACTATCGCTCAAAAACTAATCAGTTTCTTGCCATACATATTTGCATCTTTTTGCAAAGTGTCGTCAAAATTCATTCCCGAACGAATGTTTTATGCTCCTAACAAACATAAAAAACATTGTGGAAAAAACCATCTGTTGTATGGTGGACCCCCCAACCCTTTATCCAATGTACTCCAAAAGCTAACAAAATGTTTTTCATGTTACTTGAAAGCGTTTACCAACGTTTCATGAAAATCGATCGGTAATTGTAGGCTACAGTAGGGATAAATAACTTGAAAAAAAACTTTTTAACCGGAACTGTCAAACCGGAAGTTGGTACGCAGAAATATAGGAAACAGTACTAAAAATTTATATACCAAGTTTCCAAAAGATCATAAGTCGGGATTAGAAATTATTGAAGATTTAAACTTAGAGGTGTTCGGGAGACCCCCCGCCATTTTGTCAAAAATTTAAAATTAATTCAGATTTTCCATTTTCAAGTGAACCTGGATTATTTGCCAAAGTTTCATCAAGATCCTATGCAGAAAGGTCTTGACTATATTGCATTTTTATACTGATGTATACGAGGAGCTGACGTATAATCCCCCATCCGCCAATCAGCTGACGACTTTTTTTTCAATTGTTATGGTGTAAACATGCATCATACAAATTTTGAAGCGGCATCAAATTACTTTTGGAATTCGTTTTTTTTACCAGTTTAAAAGTCTCCCACAACCACGCCCCCCACTACTTTAGCAGCTGACCGCCAAATATATCATCAGCTGGAGTTAATTAATTAAAATAAATAAAAATCAACCGGCATCAAATGACTTTTTCATTTGCAACGCTGCCTCCCGGTCTAGAACGCTATCTTTATGCATATAAAAATGTTTGTCGGGATTGATACGAAATACATACTTCTAATATAAAAAATTTCAAATATTATATTTACGAAAAAAACGAACCCATACAAACATCGATAGCAGCAAAAACAAAACAAAGATGTACCAAACCAAAAGATTTAATATGGCGTATTGCTTGATTCTATCACAAACGTATTCAATATCACTATTTTTAGTCTAATTTTTAATTTACCACGTTTGTAGTCAATTGAAAATTAAATCATAATTGACTCAACAACAAACATGGTTAAATCAAATATGTTTGTGATACTTATAAAAAAATATATCAACAACGGTTAAATTGTTAATTTAAATACGGAGCGTTGGTTGATTCAATCACAAACGTATTTAGTTTCCCGATTTTCACTTAATTTTCGATTAACAATGCAACATGTTTGAATCAACCAAGATTTTTTCTTTCGGTGTGTTGTGCCGTATTTCTCATTACAAATTTTCAATCACTATTCCCTAGAAATACAAAGTCTAAATCTTTCTAAAATCGCAATATTAGTTTCACATACTAATAAATGTTCTTTAAACACATTTTCAAAACTGAAATTTTCTTTTAATCTCTAGCCGATACTTTTATAAAGAATAAAACTATAAAATATTATCATTTATCACAATTTTAGTCGTTACTAAGAATTTTCTTTTAATCTCTAGCCGATAGTTTTATAAAGGATAAAACTAATAAATAATTTCAGTTATCACAATTTTAGTTCATACTAAGAATAAGTCTTTTTATCTTTTCCGACAATCCTTTTTCATTTTCACATATCATTTTAAAATATTGAATCAATATGTTTTCCAAAAAACCTTCTCAAACAAAAAAATTACTATAAAACTTTAAATATTTTTTCACACTCCTTTATCAACAAAAAAAAATTTATTTTAGTTTCTTAGGAATTGCATTATTTCTTTTGTCCGACAAATCTTTTTCCCAAAATATTAAATTTAATAAAATTATTCCTATTTTGTTTTTGTTGTTTTTTTTAATGTAATAAAAGCAAAATTTAGTATATAAGATTTAGTTTTTAAGAAAATAGATCAGTCTTAAATAAGTAGTTTTAATAATATCGCACAAGTCGCACAATCAATCAGTTTTAAATAAATGTGGTTTTAAAGATAGAGTTCAAGTAAGGAAATACATAGTTCAAGTCAGTGAGTTATAGTTTAAGAATACAGTTTAAAGATACAGTTTTAACAATATAGTTTTAAGACAAGTTCAAGTAAGGAAATACATAGTTCAAGTCAGTGAGTTATAGTTTAAGAATACAGTTTAAAGATACAGTTTTAACAATATAGTTTTAAGACATACAGTCTAAGTCTGAGTTCAAAAATATTAAAGTAAAACAAAGTTTTTATAAGAGATCATTTATCAGATCAATTTAAATGCAGTGCAAAGAGTTTCTAAAATCTTTAAACCAGTTAAAACATATATAGATACATATAGTTTAAAAGGAGTGTTACAAAAATAATTTTTAAGTCTACATCTTTATGTTTCAAAAAGATTTAGTTAAAAATAAATATAGTGCAAAACAAAATATTTAAATCATTCAAAACTGATAACTATACGTTTAAAAAAAATAGGGAACAAAAAAAAAATTGAATTAAATTAATTATTTTTAATTTTATTGATAAAAATAAATAAAACATTGTTGAGCATATAATAAATCAGATTCAAGTGTTTCATTTTTTAAATAAAATACAACCCCAGTTATAACAACTGAACAAGCCGAGTGGGTCCAATTTTCGGAAGGTGATGAGTTTGCATCTGCCCGTAATTTATCAAGTTGTTTGATATTTAAATTTTGTGGTTACCTTAATGTTTTATTGCTCTCCCATTTTGCTGGAACTGCAGAATAGCAAATACCTGATTTTTCAAGAGTCTTAATTAGCTTGTATGCCATAATTATTTTATTTAATTAATCCGCACCAAATAATTGTTTCACGTTTTCGGCGTTTGACAACAGAAATGACATATGTATCCCCACTAGGAATTATTGTACCCACAGTGTATACACAATTCCCAAATTGACACAATTTTTACACAAAATGAACACAGTTCCCAATTAGGAATTATTTTTTGACATAAATAACACACAATTCCTAAATAAACACATTTTTCACACAAATTTTTCATTTTTCACCGCAATTCCTAAATAGGATTTGCTTGTACACATATAAAACACAATTCCTATATAGGAATTTACCTTAAGACGCAATTCCTAAATAGGAATTTTTCTTCACACGCAATTCCCAAATAGTAATATTTATGTCCGACATATTTATGGCATCGTAAAAAAATGGCGTATTAAAAAATACAATTTTAATTTATGATTTTACTGATTTCTCTTACTCTAAACAAGCTAAGGAATCTATATTTTGTCATGCCACAAATAAGGAATTTTTTTGAAATTAGTTCCAACTGTCAGTATTGCGGTTATTAAAATTACAAAATTTTTAATAAAATTATAATTATATTAATTAGTTCATATTTTTACTGGGTAGTTGAGTTTTTCGAGCTATAATAGCAATATTCACTGACAAAATGATAATTCCCAGTAAATTTCGGTCTAGAATGCTCCTTTTTCGTATTAAAAAATTCATGTTTTAAAATAAGACATTTTATAATTCCTGTTCATTATATTCTATATAGTATAACAAGTTAAAGTTTATGTGAAATAATATTATTGTTGTTTACGTAATAATATTTGTTAAAAGGAAATTATTCCCGATTTGTGTCAAGAGCATTATATCAGAAAAATATTTTGACGCAAAGCCGTTTTTGTGTCAGAAATTGTTACGTAACAGAGAATTAACAAACAATTAACTGCGTGAAGAAAATGAGGCAAAGAAGGCACGAGTTTCGCCATTGGGTACAGAAAATGTGTCTGTCTGACACAATATTGACATTGTGGCAAACACAATTCACACTTTGCGTTGCGCCACTTCCGTAACTTGGAAGACATATTGTTGACATAGTTTAGTAACACATGTTTCCAAATAGGAACCAATTTTGACACCACAACGTCGCCACGTTTAAAATTCAAATTAAAATGCTACTTGGGCGAACAATGAAGCTAAATCTTAAACTGACTTCAGTCTAGTTCGGAGTTCAACACCGAATCGGTCAAGACATTCCAACATGTCCTTTTTAAGTTGAGCTCTCAGTGTCAGTCCAACATCAGGTGCAAACTCACCACCCGTTCGTTTTTTGCGTTTTTATGACGAATTCGGCTTTCCATTGGAATGTCATAGTCCTCCGATTTTTTCGCAGCAAGATCTATTGCCTCTTCTACAATGAGACTTCGTTATGAATTGACTCTATTTTTGTAGCTAATTGATCAATATTCAAGCCCGTGCTTTGCAATCCAATCTGAGCACAGATATTATTTCTCTTAGAATATCATTCCAAAACAAAAGATAGCAAAGAAACGAAAAATCACATGCTGCATTGATAAGGTTCTGTGCAGCGCCTCTAGTGTCTACATTTTCTTGTTGATCACTTAACTTCTCAATTTCAGCCACAATCCCATCAAAGTTTTCGGCCAATACTTTTACTGCAGCATAATGAGCACTCCAATGCGCTGTTAAGAGTATTTTAACAGTTGCTTTGTTGTGTTTAGCAAGTACTTCCCAGCGGCTAGTCGAAGCAGAAAAACATGGAAAAATGGCTTCCACTGACGAGTGTTGGCCGAATAAATTAATTGAACGATCTTTGCAGCCCACAAAAATTGCTTTGTTAGTTTTTGCTTTAATAATAGCTTGCACTTCTCCATGTATACTACTCATAACAGCTGCATTATCATAAGCTTTGGGAGCGACAATTCATAACATCTATACCATCATTTTCAAGATTTTTACACTGAAAAAAAGATGTCATATTTTCAATCGAAATGCAGTTGTCTCAACCTCACCGTGCGGGCAGATATGGCGAATCGAAATACGAGATTGATTCAACAACCGTACAATGATAAGCCGATGCAGTTGAGACAATCACATGAAATATTTATGTGAAAATAAAATATAGTTCAATTAATCTCAAATACTTAAATTTTAAAATGAAAAATTCATGATATAAGGCCAAAGAAATATGTTTTCATGGAAATAGTTATTAACTTTATTCAACTACTGTTATATTGGATAGCACTTTATATTTTAATTACACCTCATTCTGTTATCAGGAAAATGTTACTGAGTACTGAGTAGTTGTCCCAATCACGGTGAAATTGTTTGTAAATATCTTTTCTTTGCATGAATAATAAACTGCATCTTCGAGATGAGGTTATCATTACTTCAATTTTTTTTCAGTGTAAGAATTTCATCGCTTAAATCAGCGGCATTTTTGAACGTAAAGGAAAAAATCCAAGGAATACTTCCTTGATTTCCACTTTACTACCATCAATTTTCACATAA
Source organism: Diogma glabrata (assembly GCA_963693315.1). NCBI lineage: Eukaryota > Metazoa > Arthropoda > Insecta > Diptera > Cylindrotomidae > Diogma > Diogma glabrata. The sequence continues at coordinate 259,060,305 of OY856187.1, read as the reverse complement.
CGAATCACTTCTGACATTTGATCAATATGTGAAATGTCAGGTGTGCTATCAAACATAATTCCAAAATATTTAACCGATTTAATTTCGTTGACAAGCTTAAACTTTACGTGAATCGCTAAAACATTTATGAACTCATTTTGTATACCTGGTGACAAATATGATACTTTTGGTGATTTACCATGCTCCAAATTCAAAATGTGTTCTTTTAACACTACATCATACTTTGACAATAGTTTGGTTAGTTCTAAGAAATTGCCTTTATTTGAAGAACTTTGTCCTTCATCATGTCCATGAAATGCTGGGTTTTGTTTAGATAAAAACAAAGTTATATCCAATAATCTTGATAAAAGATGTTTCCACTTCTGTTTTAGGTAGATTTCATATAAAAATCTACCTATTGCAATGGGCTTCATCTCGGAATTTCGGAAAAATTTTTGTGCCAAACGACTATATATGATAAGCGGAGACAAAAAAACAAAAAAAAAAAAATTTAGATATATATATATGAATATATATATATGTATATAAACGATATGAGATATAACGAAAACGACCGGCACTCTCACGGTCGCATTTGTTGAGGTAGATCAAAAAAATTTTCTGTACTTGTGTGTTTTAATAATATCTTGGACAAGTTCGTGAATCAGCAAAATCCGACTCGTGGTTAAGAAACTAGAGGCTTTTTTCTGAAAAAAATTGATTTTTTAAAACCGTTATAACGGCCGTTTGGATACTAATATTTCAAAAAATTTAACAAATTTAGAATCTTTGGAATTTTTTTTATCAATTTGTTTTAAAACTAGACCTCTGCAGTTAGAGGTTCCTGAGTGAGCGGCTCCAACAAAAAAGTTTGCAAAAAAAAATTTTTTTTTGAAACAACCGGCACTCTCACGGTCGCATTTATAAGGCCAGATCAAAAAACCTTTTCTAAAAATGTGCGTTTTGTTAATATCTTGGACAAGTTCGTAAATCAGCCCAATCCAACACATGGTTAAGAAACTAGAGGCTTTATACTAGAAAAAAACTCTGTTTTTTAGATCCGTTATAACGGCCGTTTGGATTCTAATATTTTTAAAAACTTCATAAATTTAGAATTTTTAAAACCTTTTTAATCAGTTTCTTTCAAAAAAACGACCTCTGCAGTTGGAGGTTTCTGAGTGAACGGCTCCAACAAAAAAGCTTGTAAAACACAAAATGCGTTTGAATCAACCGGCGCTCTCATGGTTGCATTTGTGGAGCCGGTTAAAAAAACCTTTCTTAAAAATGTGTGTTTTATTAATATCTTGGACAAGTTCGTAAATCAGAAAAATCTGACACATGGTTAAGGAACTATAGGCTTTATACTAGAAAAAAAAGTGGTTTTTTTAATCCGTTATAACGGCCGTTTGGATACTAATATTTTTAAAATCTTCATAAATTTAGAATCTGTGGAAACATTTTAATCCGTTTCTTATAAATATAAACCTCTGCAGTTAGAGGTTTTTGACTTGTTGGCTTCAACAAAAAAGTTTGCAACAATCCCCAACTACAATTTCCAAAAACCTTATAACAGTCAATGTCAACCTTATAACAGTCAAAAAATAAAAGATTTTAATAGAAGAAATTAATTTTTTTTCTTAGAAATAAACTATTTTGATATTTTGCAGTAATTGCACAACATATGATATAGAGTAGGTTTGTGTCATAAATTATCACACACATGTTCTGTGGTAGATTTTATATTTGTTTGTTGCAAAATTGGATAGATATAATTTTGCTTGTAGGTAGCTAATTTTCTTTTTAAAATTTGTTCGATATCTGTTTTAAATTAGTTTGTTTTGTTTAAACTAATCTGATACATCAGATTCTACTGGCACACAAAACTGTCTGATCTCGAAATCTACCTATTTCTAGCGGATATACGTGCCGCTTGGACTTTTTTATTATATATTAATTGCAAGGCTGCGTCTCGTATCGTTTTATGAATTTTTAACCTCATTTCCAAAGTTTTCCACTTTTCAAAATTCTCCAGATGTTCATTTGAAGTTTCATGCTCGGCCAATTTGGGATTTAGTTTCCACCGCTTCTGATATCCAGTAGTAAATGTTGATTTTGTATTATTATTATTGGTGACAGCAAATACACGACAACAGAAGCAATACAGGACGCAAGTTATTATTTACAGGAGAATAAACAATCCATGGCCGTAGAATTTTTTCACCATTATACATCATTTTATAAAACCATTCTTTAGAAAGATGGCGAACATCACCTTTTATGTCTAACCCGTGTCTAGATACAGTAACAAACGACCCTTCTCTATTTTGAAAATGTTCACTTTCTTTTTTTATGATTTCAATGCGAACATTACCAGAGACGAGTATATTCCAATGTGATACATCTCTTAAGTCCTGAAGTGATTCACCCATGCAAATACTGTCTTCGATAGTAGAAGCATTAGCGGCATTATCACTGTCATTTTCATTATTCCTTTCTAATTCGTCATCATAGGTTATCATTATTAATTCTGTATTGTTGCTGTTACTTTCCGAAGATGAGCCAATATTCTCTGAAACATTCGTTGCATCAACGTGATAATCAGTTTCTTTTGATGAACCTTGGATATCATCGGGTTTTGTAACATATTTATAGATTTGGTCTTTCTCTGCTGGAACCAACTTTTTCTTTAAAAAGTATGAACTCCTCGTGGCATATTTATTTTTTGGGATATTTGCTAAACGAAATCTAAAAAAATATTTTTAATTATACACCGAAAAAAAAACGTTGGTAGAATCAACTACAAAGCTTGTTTGATTTTGCGTCTAATACGAACGTGATTATTTTAACCAATGTAGCATTGTCAATTTATTTTAAAAAACGTAACAATTTTCATTATTTAAATCAACCACGGCGTGATCAATTTTTCTTGCTCATATTTTTCAGTTCAATTTGTTCATGTTTTTGTTTGAATATTATTGTGTTTGTTAAAATAAAAAACTAGGAGAAAAGAAATTAATAAACAAAATAGAGAAAAATAAAAAACAAAAGAATAGAAAAATAAAAAGTTTTTATATATTTTAACATGGCTGGTTTTATTTAACATTTTACTTTTGGAAATAATTTAGATGTGTTTAATTGATTTAAATAATTTTCATATAATTGCATATAAAATTATGTGCGAAAGAAATTTTTCAGTTAATGTTATAACAAAAATATCGTTAATGAAACAGGCCCTTTCTATAATTAATTTTTGTGATTTAAAAAAATTATTATATTTTTTTAATATTTTTTATTTGTCTTGTTTCATGTCCATTTATCGATATTTTAATTTAATTTTTCATAATAATGAGAAAATTATAGAAAATTAGTATAATTTTCTACACATAATTCAAATATTTAAATTTTTTGATTTCCGAATTTTGGTCTTTTAAATTGTATCATTAAAAAAATGGCGAAAAAATGGACGCATCCTTTACAAACAAAATCACACTCATACATTTCCTATTTAGAACGCAAATATACGAATAGACCGGGAGGCAGCGTTGCATTTTGGTTAGTGATTTGACGCCGATTGAATTTAATTTTTATAAATAGATTAATTATTTGTGATGTAGAAAATAAGAGTCAGCCGTCAGACTTGCGGGGGGTGTGGTTGTGGGGGAGTTTTAAACTGGTAAAAAAAACGAATTCCAAAAGTAATTTGATGCCGCTTCAAAATTTGTATGATGCATGTTTACACCATAACAATTGAAAAAAAAGTCGTCAGCTGATTGGCGGATGGGGGATTATACGTCAGCTCCTCGTATACATCAGTATAAAAATGCAATATAGTCAAGACCTTTCTGCATAGGATCTTGATGAAACTTTGGCAAATGATCCAGGTTCACTTGAAAATGGAAAATCTGAATTAATTTTAAATTTGGACAAAATGGCGGGGGGTCTCCCGAACACCTCTAAGTTTAAATCTTCAATAACTTCTAATCCCGACTTATGATCTTATGGAAACTTGGTATATAAATTTTTAGTACTGTTTCCAATATTTCTGCGTACCAACTTCCGGTTTGACAGTTCCGGTTAAAAAGTTTTTTTCCAGGTATTTATCCCTACTGTAGCCTACAGTTACCGATCGATTTTCATGAAACGTTGGTAAACGCTTTCAAGTAACATGAAAAACATTTTGTTAGCTTTTGGAGTACATTGGATAAAGGGTTGGGGGGTCCACCATACAACAGATGGTTTTTTCCACAATGTTTTTTATGTTTGTTGGGAGCATAAAACATTCGTTTGGGAATGAATTTTGACGACACTTTGGAAAAAGATGCAAATATGTATGGCAAGAAACTGATTAGTTTTTTAGCGATAGTGAACAAAGTGGTGGGGGGTCCCCCCAAACACCTGTTTTTTTTAAAGCTAAATAACATTTGTACCCGATAATCGAATTGGATGAAACTTGGTACATAAACATTTGGTACGGTTCACAACAGTTCTGCATCCCAACTTCCGGCTTTTCATTACCGGTAAAAAATTTTGGTTCGTAATTTTTTGAAGTTTTTTCAGTGCCTACAATAATGAAGTGATTATGATGAAACTTATGGAAAAAGTTTCAATTAGTGAAAAATAGTTATCATCTTTTGGGACACATTGATCAAAGTGGCGGGGGTCTACCATACAACTGCTGACTTTTCGCACTTGGTTTTTAAAGTTTGTTGAGAGCATACGGACTTCATTCATTAATCAATTTTAGTGACACTTTGAAAAAATATGGAGACTTAAATGACAAAAAACTGATTAGTTTTTGGACAATATTGAGATAAGTGGTGGAGGGCCTCCCGAACACCTGCTTATTGTGTCACCATTTTTGCATTGTTTGTTGGGAGTACCAAAAATTGGGATGCAGAACTTTTGTGAACCGTACCAAATGATTATGTACCAAGTTTCATTCAATTCGATTATCAGGTGCAGTGTTATTTAAAAAAACAGGTGTTTGGGTGACCCCTCATAACTTGGTTCACTATCGCTCAAAAACTAATCAGTTTCTTGCCATACATATTTGCATCTTTTTGCAAAGTGTCGTCAAAATTCATTCCCGAACGAATGTTTTATGCTCCTAACAAACATAAAAAACATTGTGGAAAAAACCATCTGTTGTATGGTGGACCCCCCAACCCTTTATCCAATGTACTCCAAAAGCTAACAAAATGTTTTTCATGTTACTTGAAAGCGTTTACCAACGTTTCATGAAAATCGATCGGTAATTGTAGGCTACAGTAGGGATAAATAACTTGAAAAAAAACTTTTTAACCGGAACTGTCAAACCGGAAGTTGGTACGCAGAAATATAGGAAACAGTACTAAAAATTTATATACCAAGTTTCCAAAAGATCATAAGTCGGGATTAGAAATTATTGAAGATTTAAACTTAGAGGTGTTCGGGAGACCCCCCGCCATTTTGTCAAAAATTTAAAATTAATTCAGATTTTCCATTTTCAAGTGAACCTGGATTATTTGCCAAAGTTTCATCAAGATCCTATGCAGAAAGGTCTTGACTATATTGCATTTTTATACTGATGTATACGAGGAGCTGACGTATAATCCCCCATCCGCCAATCAGCTGACGACTTTTTTTTCAATTGTTATGGTGTAAACATGCATCATACAAATTTTGAAGCGGCATCAAATTACTTTTGGAATTCGTTTTTTTTACCAGTTTAAAAGTCTCCCACAACCACGCCCCCCACTACTTTAGCAGCTGACCGCCAAATATATCATCAGCTGGAGTTAATTAATTAAAATAAATAAAAATCAACCGGCATCAAATGACTTTTTCATTTGCAACGCTGCCTCCCGGTCTAGAACGCTATCTTTATGCATATAAAAATGTTTGTCGGGATTGATACGAAATACATACTTCTAATATAAAAAATTTCAAATATTATATTTACGAAAAAAACGAACCCATACAAACATCGATAGCAGCAAAAACAAAACAAAGATGTACCAAACCAAAAGATTTAATATGGCGTATTGCTTGATTCTATCACAAACGTATTCAATATCACTATTTTTAGTCTAATTTTTAATTTACCACGTTTGTAGTCAATTGAAAATTAAATCATAATTGACTCAACAACAAACATGGTTAAATCAAATATGTTTGTGATACTTATAAAAAAATATATCAACAACGGTTAAATTGTTAATTTAAATACGGAGCGTTGGTTGATTCAATCACAAACGTATTTAGTTTCCCGATTTTCACTTAATTTTCGATTAACAATGCAACATGTTTGAATCAACCAAGATTTTTTCTTTCGGTGTAAGCATGAAATCCTAAAAGATATTTTATTTAAAGAATTGAAACCAAAATTAAATATCCAATTAGAATCATGCTCAATAATTTACAAAATTGAATGTGATTTTTGTGAAAAATTTTACATCGGGAAAACCGGAAAATGTTTTAAAGACTGATTTAAGGAATACCTTCCTAAGAAGAAAAATAAACAAAATTTAAAGTTTATTTTTGCAAACCATTTACATAGTTAATAACAATAGCTACACCACTTTTAAAAAAAAATTGAAGGCTTTGCATTTATGTAGCCAAGGATCTTTAAAAGAACCACTTGATGAGTTTGAAATTTCCAAGGGATTTAAAACCCAACAAAATGTAATTTTAAATGATAAACTTTCATGTAATTCAAATATATAAATATATAAAACTGAAAACAAACAGTATGAGTATGTATCAACCTACAAAAATTTGCAAAACTGCAGTAATTGCATAACTGCCATTTTATTCCACAGTAATTATTTTTGTGTCCATTGAAAAACGATCTATTTCAATTTATTCTTTGAGTTTCAAGATAAAGGAAAAAAAATTATTTTGAGATCATTTACAAACACGGTAATTTGATTGTTTGTTAGTTTCCTTAGGTGTTTGCAATTAATTTGTTTGAAATGTAAAACATATATTAGGTAGTAAAGTTAAGCGGATATTTTAGAAATAATTTTGGAATAGAGACATTGTAACTCAAGGGTGCCACCCTATCGACAAAGGGTGCCACATTATCGACGTAAACCACTTTTCACTTTCACTTTATCGACGTAAACCATTATTCAGCATATGTGTTTTCAGACCTGGTCATTAAATAATCATGCTTGCATACTAAATAATATATCGTAAAAAACGGTCAATATGGTATCTATAGGAATATTCAAAGCTATTGAGTAATTGTGGTGATGGGATTCAATGCTCAACATGTTGATTCGATTAATATTGTTAAAATTTTATTTTACGTAATAACTCAAAAATTTTAAAAAGTAGAATAGATTCTTTTTGAACCAATAACACATTTATAAGACACATTTATAAGTTATCACAATTTATAAATTAAAATTATATGGATAACCTGGTTAAAATGGTTTCTAAGTGATTTATCGTTGAAAACATGTGGTTTGTTTAAGTTTTTTACGTTCGGGTGTCACCCCAAAACGGTTTCGAAGTGATTTATCGTTGAAAACATGTGATGGTTTGTTTAAGTTTTTTACATTCGGCTGTCACCCCAAAACGGTTTCGAAGTGATTTATCGTTGAAAACATTGTGATGGTTTGTTTAATTTGTTTACGTTCTGGTGTCACCCCAGAATGGTTTCGAAGTGATTTATCGTTGAAAACATTGTGATGGTTTGTTTAAGTTTTTTACGTTCGGGTGTCACCCCAAAACGGTTTCGAAGTGATTTATCATTGAAAACATTGTGATGGTTTGTTTAAGTTGTTTACGTTCGGGTGTCACCCCAAAACGGTTTCGAAGTGATTTATCGTTGAAAACATTGTGATGGTTTGTTTAAGTTGTTTACGTTCGGGTGTCACCCCAAAACGGTTTCGAAGTGATTTATCGTTGAAAACATTGTGATGGTTTGTTTAAGTTTTTTACGTTCGGGTGTCACCCCAAAACGGTTTCGAAGTGATTTATCATTGAAAACATTGTGATGGTTTGTTTAAGTTGTTTACGTTCGGGTGTCACCCCAAAACGGTTTCGAAGTGATTTATCGTTGAAAACATTGTGATGGTTTGTTTATGATTTTTACGTTCGGGTGTCACCCCAAAACGGTTTCGAAGTGATTTATCATTGAAAACATTGTGATGGTTTGTTTAAGTTTTTTACGTTCGGGTGTCACTCCAAAACGGGTGACACCCGGGGCGGACCGCCCCCCCCGCCCCCCCCCCCCCCCCCGCCCCACCCTAGCTACGCCTCTGATTACAAGATCTTCCGAAATTAAAACAACCTTGGATTTAAAATTAAATAACGGTGGTTGTAACTCGCGATATAATTACAGATAAAAAAATTATTAAAAATGAACTTTTCAATGGAAACGGCAATTAAAATAATTCCGAAATTTGACGGTACTAGCTTACGTTTACATCAATGTATATCATTCTGCGACATGATAAGCAAAAAGTTAAGTGCTGATTTTGATGATGAAGATGAATGCTTCTTAGAAATATTAAAAACAAAATTATCGAATTGTGCTTACGATATTCTAAAATACAAACATTTTAACAGTTGGCCTGAATTAAAAGCAGAATTATTAGCGCAATTTTCTGAAAGTCGTCCAATAGAATATCTCCAAATGGATCTTTTTAAAAGTAGACAAAAAAAAGACAAGAACATGCTAGATCCTTTGCAAATAGAGTAGAACAGTTGCTTTCTGATTTGAACGATACCTGCATAGTAAAAGAAGGAAAATCAGCTGCAACTAGTATCTATAATCTAAATTCATCTACCGCGTTGAAGTCATTTATAGACGGGTTGTGTAGTCATTTGCAATTAATAATAAAAGCGTGTCGTTTTGAAAAACTTAAAGATACAATCGCTAAAGTAGTTGAGGGAGAGGCTTCTCTGAATTTCAAACCTTCTTTTAAAAGCATTGTAAATTCTTAAATATTAGGTTATATAATATACAAAAATGTCAACTCTGTAAAAAGATTGGTCATACAGCAGACATTTGTTTTCAAAGATTTCCTCAGAATCCGAATCAAAGCTTCAACAGATTTCCTATAAATAATAGTCAACCACGATATTTCGAAATATATCTATCTTTTGCAGTTACTGTAAAAAAACAGGGACATCATATAAAAATTGTAGAAAAAAGAAATATGTGAATTCTTTTAAAGATCAAAATAATGCCGTTTCTTTCAATTTAAATGAGGGAAACGAGAAACTACTCGAACAAAACAAAGCGAGCAGATCTGCTCGAGTGGAAGATATATAGAATGGTGCCCGCAAAATTTCAATTACAATAATCAAAAAATAAATGCTCTAAATACTAAAGATAAATTAATATCATCTAATTCTTTGATATCCGAAAATCGTGTGCAAATTAACAAAATAGACCAGTCAAAATAACTTTTTGTGCCTCATTTTCACTCGAAAATTCTCCTGTATAGGAAACAGTTTTTTCAAAAATAAACATTAATCATTATTTTTGAATTTTTGAGATCAATTAAACTCAAGTAAGTAAAGAAGTAATTGGAATATTTTCAATTCAAAGGTATGGTTTGAAGTTTCTCAGAAAAAACTCCACTTCACATTTTTTCGTGTTTTGGTTGGGATTCGAACCTACCTCGTCAGTGCCCGGCTTGAATCCTTGGGCAGACTCGCTATCGATTACGCCGTTGAGGCGATGACAATTTCAAAGTTGAAACTTCTTCATAACTTATTTATTTTTACTTAAGTTGAATTTTGACACTGTCATTAGACTCCATATTATGGAAATGTTCTTACATTATATGGGATTTGTTGCATTAAATTTCTAGACAATACTTTGTGTGAATTCATAGAATGGCGAACATTTCTATTCTAATTAACATCCTAAGTCACGATTGTATGGTCATTATTGAATGTTTCCAATCAATGTGAAATCAATGGCTGACACTTGGTCAATTTGTAGTCCTATATGTATTAACATTAGACTACATTAAGGGAATTTCAATTAATTTTGAATTTTTGAGATCAATTAAACTCAAGTAAGTAAAGAAGTAATTGGAATATTTTCAATTCAAAGGTATGGTTTGAAGTTTCTCAGAAAAAAACTCCACTTCACATTTTTTCATGTTTCGGTTGGGATTCGAACCTACCTCGTCAGTGCCCGGCTCAAATCCTTGGGCAGACACGCTATCGATTACGCCGTTGAGGCGATGACAATTTCAAAGTTGAAACTTCTTCATAACTTATTTATTTTTACTTAAGTTGAATTTTGACACTGTCATTAGACTCCATATTATGGAAATGTTCTTACATTATATGGGATTTGTTGCATTAAATTTCTAGACAATACTTTGTGTGAATTCATAGAATGGCGAACATTTCTATTCTAATTAACATCCTAAGTCACGATTGTATGGTCATTATTGATTGTTTCCAATCAATGTGAAATCAATGACTGACACTCGGTCAATTTGTAGTCCTATATGTATTAACATTAGACTACATTAAGGGAATTTCAATTAATTTTGAATTTTTGAGTTCAATTAAACTCAAGTAAGTAAAGAAGTAATTGGAATATTTTCAATTCAAAGGTATGGTTTGAAGTTTCTCAGAAAAAAAACTCCACTTCACATTTTTTCGTATTTCGGTTGGGATTCGAATGTTCGAATTCGAATTAATCATTATGTTTGTTGAAACGTCTTTAGATGGCGTAAAAAAAAATATGCATTACTATGAAAATTTTTATATTTTTTAAGGATTTAAACGGTAAATTTTAACAAATAATGAATATTGTTAAACAATCATTGAAAAATAACTCTATAAAATCAAGTTTATTCAGTTTTTCGCATTTCCTGGAAAATGTTTCCGTGTTTTGTTATGTTATGTTAATGTTTATTTTTGTGTTATGTTAATGTTTATTTTTTTTACACTATCTAAAAGTAGACGTTTCAACAAACATAATGATTAATGTTTTTTTGAAAAAACTGTTTCCCAGGAGAATTTTCGTGTGAAAATGAGGTCACATTTTTGGTTTAAAATCAAAATTAAACGTAAACATAAATATTTTGATTCCAAAAAATTACAGCGTATTAGGGACACAATAAGGTACGTTTTCACTAAATTGTGAGGAAAAAAAATTTTTTTGTGGGAGATAAAAATTAAAAACGAAAAGTCCTTTTTTCCTCGGTTTCTTCTATTTTCACGGCAAATTTTTGGTTATGTGAAAAAATGGTATATTTAAAAATTATAGACCTTTTTATTACCTACAATCTTTACTTAATAGTTTTTTCGATAGAGGGTCCGGTATCGCTGAAAATCATGAAAAATCTTTTTCTACCCCTAAAAACTCACATCATTTCACCCCCGTAGCTCGGATGACATTTAATTTATGTTTCCCATCATTTTCGCAATATTTTCTTATATATCCAATAGTTTTCATCCTGTTACTAATTTTTTCCATTTTTTGCCTGTTTTTAAGGTCTAGACTGGTCTAAAATAAATCTTAATAATTTAAAATTATACGATAATAAATATATTGCTTTAGAAATTAATATTCTTAAGAACAAAAACTCTTTCTTTCTGCTTGACACACAGGCGCGGATATAAGTGTCATAAAAAGTAGGGTCTGCGTCGGACCAGACGGTGGAAGTTATACTTCTTTGGCCATTCGCTCGCACACACGCACACAGACAGACAGATAGGATACATAAAAAAAAATATCTAATAAAAAAAAAAAATATTATTCAAAAACAAAAAAATAAAAAAAAAATGTTATTCAAGAAAAAAAAAATTATTCAAAAGAAAAAAATATTATACAAAAAAAAAATATTGTTGAAAAAAAAAATATAAAAAAACATATTATTCAAAAAATAAATAAAAAAAAAAATTATTCAAAAAAAAAATTATTATTCAACATATAATCGTCGATTTTTATTAGTTTTCTTAGTCAAAGAAATAAAAAAAAAATATTCAAAAAAAAAAATATTATCCAAAAAGAAAAAAAAATATTATTCAAAAAAAATATTATTCAAATAGAGAAAAATATTATTCAAAAACTAATACCTAATTATTAATTACTAGAAGGTACACCCTCAAGGCGATGCCCGTGCTTCCCAGATAAAGTAGTAGAAAACTGTTTTTTTGAGTAAATTTTCCTATAGTTCTTTTAATGTCATCAAAGCGATGCGGCAGATCGCTGTTCGTGAAAAAAAATAGCGATTACCACTTTTGCTTATTTTTTACGCTGAACCTAGTAGATATAACCTAAAAAAACTGATTTGATCTAATGTTGTTTAACATATATGAACTTATGACGAGTTTTGTAACATAAACTCACCTTTAAATTTTAATTTGAAATAGATTTTGTACAATAAACCGTATACAAAATTAATTAAAACATAAAATTTCGAAAACGATTATTGAAAAATGAAATTTCAACAAGCAAATTTATTCAGACGGAAATTTATTCATTTAAGTGATTTTTTTCATTCAAGCCATCTATTGTAAATTTATTTAAAATGTAAATGTAAATAGCTAAGACACTTTTGTTTAAAATAAAAACATTATAGTTTGATCTTTTACTGTATATTATGACAAAAGAATACAAATAAATTTAAAGGCTGATTCTGATACTGAAGATTTGTCTACAAAAATAATATCAAATGTAAATTTACCTCTGATTCTGCGTAAAACGGTCTTTGCTAAGATAAATTTTTTAAAAAGGAATGTGCTAAGGTTTAGACTTGTAGGTTGTTATAAAAACATTATTGTAATTTGTTCTTTTACTCCGAATGACTGAACATTTCCATAAATTTTTCGGGATGCAGTTTGAATTTAATTTGTTTAAAAAGCTATAACGTAATATGCCGATTATAAAATATTATTTAGCGCATTTATCCCCAATAATTTTTCGCGGGTTTGCAATATGTGCCAACCATTAGTCTCTTCAACAAAAGAGCGGGGTATATTATCTAGCAAATTTGTTCCAAATAATTTTTTTTTCCAGGGTTTCAATAACTTTTTCTAAAATTTTACTTAGATTCTGCTCTGCGTAAACGGTTTTAACTAAGACAATTTTTTTTAAAAGAAATGTGTTAAGGTTTAGGTGTGTAGGTTGTCATAAAAACATTATTAAAATTTGTTTTACTGCGAATGAGTGAATAGGATAGCAAATTGCATAGTTTCAGTCGATTTTCAGATACAAATAAACAAACATTTTCACCGTAATAAGTGGTTAAACGTTTGTTGAATCTTATTTTGAAATATGTATTTACATACTCTGAAAATTATTTTTAATTCAAAAATAGTTTTATTAAAATTAGTTTCCAGTTTAATAAAACAAAAGTGGGACAACATAAATTCAGTATTTATGTAGTATGAAAAATCACAATGAAATTAATCTTAATATTAAGGAAATATGAAATTAATATTAAAGCAATGATAATTTAACTAAATCTGTTTCTTACATTTTTTTATAGTTCTAAGTTATGTTTAATATCGAAAGTTAATCTGAAGGCGATGAACAAATTATTGTAGAATCTGGACCAAATAGCATACACGAGGAGACTTTTATTTTGATTTTACATCATATGCTTAATCAATTCGGGTATACTACTCAAAAAGTTTTGTGGCAATATGCGAGGTTCATCCAACCAACCCACACCACTAGATAAATCTTTGACCCAAATTATATATCTTGCGGATTATTGGGTATGTTGTTTTTGTTGTTTTAATGCAGAAAAATTGGAAATAATTCAGTCAACCGTTGAAGTTGGTATACAAATAAATCGATGACAAAAATTCCAATTGCTTATATCAAAATGAAATAATTACCTATTATTAATTTTATTATTTATTAAGGACTAACAGATTATAACTTTAATGAACATGATTTTCAAATAACATGTTCTTAATCTACAAACTAGAGTCTCCAGTATAAAATACTAACTAATAAATTAGCTTGCATTTCTTTTATAGAATTTTCATTTTGTATATTTCTCATTAAATAAAAGTCTTACCTCTCACTGAGGTTTCGTGATTGTTCTGTACTTCTCTCGATTCAGTCAATCGCATAAATATCGCATTCCACATTTTCATTCGAATATAAATAAATAAATAAATATTATTTTGTATTTTTACTTTTACTAGAAACTTTTGTTTTAATACCTAGTTAGTTGTAGTTGTTTTATTCTAATCTCTAATCCGAGTGACAAAGTAAGTATTTCGAATCATGTATAACACCTAGTTATTTGGAAATGTTTTGTTTTACACTCGTTTCTGCTTGACACAGGATATCACTTCTTTTTGTAGAGAACAGATAGTTTTGACTATTAAACTTTAAACTGCACCTTTTTCACGAACTAAAATTTACATTTTTGATGTTTTTTGTAGCAAAAATCACGATTTTTTGTAGTAAAGAATAAATTTTATGAGCTTTAATTTAACCTATTTTATTAGTAATATATAAAAACTTTGAAAAAAATGTAATAGTATCATTTTAGTATCATATCAAATGTAACAGTATCACAGTCAGCAAAAGCCATTAAGTAAATGTCTCTAAAGCTGTAGATAAATTTACATATTAAATGTATGTTAAAATTAAAACACATTGACTATTTGTCTGTCAATAATTAAATAATTTTTTTAAATGTAGATGGCAAAAGATTAGGGTTAGAAAAAAGTTAAAATTTTATTCCAAAGATTTAATTCAAATAATTCAATGTGTCACGAACAATTAGGTGAGCGTAAATATATTTGTTTATTGGATGTCACAATTGTCAATTACTTACTCAGAAACCACCGTACTCGTCGTACAAAATAGGTACACTGGTTCATTGCTATTGGTTTAGCGTCCTATTTTATGTAGACTTATAATCATTTATCAATCCAGAAATTTTACTGTTCTGAAGAGGGTCGTATTGCAATTTGTAAATATGTTTTATCGAATGTCTGCAATACTCTACTACATTGATGCATACGCCGGCCGATTAAAATATACCACCATTTTTAGTGAATATTTTCGTTTAATGGGTTTTATTGCTTTATGGTCATCGTCTTATTTCGACATTCCTTCCCACAACTTAAAACAAAAATTGGGAAAAATAATAATAAGACTAATTTCATTTGTAAATTCAGACTTATATATTATTATTAAAACAGCCAAATCACAACATTTGTTAACATATTTGCATATATTTTATAGATCCCTTGCAATAACAATAATAGTTTTGAAAGTAATGGAGAAGCATATTTCACTCAATAAGTAAAACACTGTAAACCTGTAGCTTTGATATTGTTCATAATCTTTTTCTTCGGTACTAAGGTTCCAATGCAAATTCTTGGTACATCAATGTTTCTAAGAAGAGGAAAAGAAACGTCAATTTCCAATTTTTGGAACATGTGAGGGCAGTTCTGCTAATGCAAGCAGGTTTGTTTAATCATATATAAGCAATGCTTATATGTATCGTATTGGTGCTAATGCATAGAAATATGTACATATTTTATATAATTGAAAACCATAAGAACATATTTGTTGTAAATTAGAAATATTTGTTAAAAAATAATGTGTTAGACTTCAATGCACATAATTTTCATATATATGTACATATTTTTTTGTCACATTATACGTCCAAAAATTGAAAAAAAAATTGATCAAAGATAACTAAGCGAATAATGTTTTATTATTATAGAATATGGTTGATTTAGTAATTTCGTCTTTATTACCATACAGCATAAGGTTGATTTACAAATTTCGTCTTTATTACCATACAGCATAAAGGTTAAAATATAACTTCAAAAAGCGTGACTTGGTTTCTCGACCAACACCCCATCAAAATGTTTACAACGAGCGTAAAGAAGTATAACTTCAAAAAGGATTTTATATTATACCAAAAACTGAGTGTTTTCCAGATTTAAAATGGTCCGTGACTGGAATAACCACTAATCCAATTACTACTCTAGCAATATGTTATGCTAAAACCATATTACCACAATCGTTTTCTATTTGTCATTCTTTTCATATACCTAATTATTTTCCAATCAATTGCAGTGGTATTTTAGGAAAAGATTACTTAGAATCCAATCATTGCAAAATTGATTATAAAAATAATTTTTTAGAAATTCTCACTTCTTCAACATCTGTTTTATCTATACCGTTAGGATCTTATTTTACTGCGCATATTACTATACCTCGAACGGAACAAATCGTATCAATTTTACATAGATTGCCTAAAGATATGTACTATTTATGTCCTTCTCATGAAATTACACCAGGTCTATACTGGAAGTTCAATTATTAATACAAACGGTTGTACTTTTCCGATGTCTATGGTAAATACTACTGAAACTTCTATTTTACTTAAGGAATTAGATTTAAAGCCTCAGTCTCTTGAAACTTATAGCATATACCGCAGTAATTGTTGGGAAGATGTATTAGAAGATCGTTTTCAAATTCTTGAATCAAATATCGACGCAAGTCATCTAAATTCTGAAGAAAAGCAATCTATTTAAAAAATATGCCGTCAAAATAATGATGTTTTTTACTTCGAAGGTGATAAGCTTACACATACTGAGTCTACATTTCACGAAATCCCTTTAGTTTCAAACGCTAGACCTATAAATGTAAAGCCTTATCGTCTGCCGCATGCAACCAAAGATGAAGTCAATAGGCAAGTGCAAAAAATGTTAGAGGATGGTAAAGTTGAAAATTCACATAGTCCGTGGAACTCAAATCTTTTAGTAGTTTCCAAGAAGTCCGAAGGTTCTCAAAAACGTTTTCGAATTGTTGTCGATTTTCGCCGTCTTAATAACCTGACTATATAGATGACACATTTCCACTTCCAAATATCGTTGACATATTGGATCAGTTGGGTAAATCTAACTATTTTTCTTCATTAGATTTGGTGGATGGGTACCACAAGGTACCAATGAAAGAGCTTGATAAATCAAAAACCGCATTCTGCACTGAATTAGGTCACTTCCATTTTAACCGAATGCCGTTTGGGTTGAAAGGCGCTCCGGCGACGTTTCAGCGGATGATGAATACGGTATTGACTGGTTTAAATGGTTTGAAATGTTTTGTGTACCTAGATGATGTCGTAGTCTGTGGGTATGATTTAAAAGATCATAACTCGAAATTAAGCGAAATACTTAAAATTTAAAAAAAATTCAATTCAAAAATTCAACCTTGAAAATGTAAGTTTTTAAGAAAGAAATTAAATATTTATTTATTTATTTTTATTTATTTATTTACAGCCATCCATATATTAATAAATTTGGCTAATACATCAATGAGAAAAAATTACAATAGTTACAAAAATTACAATTAAATTTACTATAAAATAAAATTATTAAAAGTACCTAAACTAAAAAGTCTAAAGGTTATTTACGGAACTTTTAAAAACATTTCTCGATATCATGAAATCAAAGCATTCAAAGACTTTATTAAAGATTCTTAGACAGTTGTTAATTGATTCATTAGAGCCATAATTAGTACTACTGAAATTAATTGCAAAAAATATACCACGTAGGCGAAGCTGCCGAGATGGAACAAATATATCGAAATAATACAATAAATTTGAGCAATCGATCCGATAACACAAAACATCTCTAGCAAAAATCGCACAAGCAACCTCCCTTCTCTTATACAGCGTCTTCAAAGTCAAAAGCTCTAATCGACTTGCATAAGGTTCTAAAGAAAACTGACAAGTTTTATTTGAAGGTAATCTATTCAGAGCAAAAATAAGAAACCTTTTCTGCACGCTTTCAATTCGTGTAGAATGGATAACATACAGTGGATTCCAGATTACAGAACCATATTCCAAAATTGATCTGACATATGCACAATAAAGTGTTTTGAGCGTTAATGGATCACAGAAATCTTTAGTATTACGTTTGATGAGCCCTAGCATTGAATTAGCTCGTCCAATCATATAATCAAAATGATCATTAAATGAGTATGAAGCTGTGAAAATAATACCTAAATCTTTGAACTTATATACCCGTTCTAAACTATTATTGCAGAAATGATAAGTAACTAAGATAGGTGATTTGTTTTTAAAAATTGACATAATTTTACATTTAGAGATATTCAAAAACAGCTCATTTTCTACAGTCCAAATATGTAATCTATTCAAATCACTTTGGAAATTAATTGTATGATTACAGTGATTGATTTTATAGTAATATAGGCTTTCATATCATCTGCATATAACAGAAATTTAAGAAATTTAAAACAGTGACAAACATCATTAATAAATAAAATGAAAAGCAAAGGCCCAAGATGACTACCTTGCGGTACACCAGAAGTTACTTTAAAAGTCGTAGAACAATAATTACCAATTTTGACATACTGCGTACGCTGGGATAGATACGATGAAATCCATTTAATAGGAATCATTTCACAATCAAGTTTGTCAAGTTTGAGTAATAATTTAGGGTGTTTAACCTTATCAAACGCACTGCTAAGATCAGTGTATACAACATCAACTTGCTCAAAGTTTTGCAGTGCATCTGAGATATAACGTGAGAATAACACTAAATTAGTGGTAGTTGAACGTCTAGATAAAAAACCATGTTGTTCTGGAGCAATAAACTTTTTAATATGAAATTCCAAAAAATGTTTAACTAGTTTTTCAAAAAACTTCGGCAACACTGAAATTAAAGGAATACCTCTGTATTTACTAATATCATCACGCTTACCAGATTTGAAAATTGGCCTTATGAAAGACAGCTTCCAAGTTTCTGGAAATATACCGGTGGATAAGCTCTTGTTGAAAATTAACATTAGAGGACCAGCCACAGAACATGAGCAACTCTTGAATAAGATAGGAGGCAAGCCATCTGGCCCAGCACCTTTAGAGATGTCAAGTTCATTCAATCCCTCAATGATTTCATCCATGGAAAATTGTAAGTGGTTGTAAGGACTACCAGACGAGGAGCAAGTAAATGGGGAGTTTGAATCGCCATCTTCAGAGCAATACACTGTTTGAAAATAGGACGCAAATAAATTACAGATATCTTCAGGGTTTGAAGCATAAACATCGTTTAAGTTCATAGTCTTAGGATAGCCATTAGTTTTTCGCTTTGAGTCGATAAATGACCAAAAGTTCTTAGGATTAATTGAAATTTCTGATTCAATCTGCAACATATTTGATTTATACAAAAAATTATTCAAAGTTTTAAATTCATTACGACGAATACAAAAAGTAGAGTAAGCAGAAGTGGTTTGGTTGTTCTTGTAAAATTTTTGTTCTTTATCACGGCGATTTCTTAGATTAATTAACTTTTTATTAAACCATGGTTCCCGATATGACTCAATACTATGACAAACAGGAACAAATTTATTTATCCCGTTTTTTAAAATTTCATCAAATTTACATACACAATCATTTACATTAAGACCGTTAAATAAAGAAAACCAATCAATGGAATTCAAGAACAAATTAAAAGAACTATAATCACCCTTAGAAAAATTAAAATACGGAAATGAATTATCAATATTTTCAACACAGTCAATAAAATTTAATTCCAATTGTAACGGTTTATGATAAATACTAGAGCAGCCCGCTAGATCCTCACATAAAGAGACTGCAAGCTGATCACATGAAGAAAAAATGAGATCCAACATTCTATTTTGATTGTTAAAGATGCGATTATACTGTTTAAGTCCAAAACTAGTAAGATTATCTAAAAATTCATTAGACATTTCATTGGTTGACGTAGAAGAAAATTCGTCTTCATTCACCCAAAACCATTCAATAAGTGGTAAATTAAAGTCACCAAGTACAATAATTTCATCCGATTCATCCATTAAAGTTAAAACTGTGGCAACTGAATCAATTAGTTGCATGTAAGTTTCACGTGAACTCCTTGGAGGAATATAGGCTGCACACAAATAAATCCATTTCCGGCCACACTTGATTTTAACAGCTAGAAACTCAAGCTCGCTAGTTGACGTATACACGACAGCAGATTGGAGATTGGCTTTAATTGCAATTAAAATTCCACCACCCTTTAGTTCTTCACATATATATCTATCCCGACGAAACACTAAATAGTTTTCAGGAAAAAATTCTTCGGAGTTAAAGCTGCATGTCAGTGAGGTTTCGACTAAAGCAACAACATCAAAATTGGTATTCAAAGCGGACATATAAATTTTATCAGCCTTGGATCGAATACCACTAGAGTTGTTGAAATGAATTTGAAGAATATTTTTACATATATGATTTAGATCTAAAAAATCATTATTATATTGACCGGCAGCATTATCACCTCTTACGACGCTGGATCGCAAAAGTTGTTTCGTTCCAAGTTTTTTGAAGAAAATGATGTTTTAGGACGATCGATAAACTGACAAACCAAAACACCTTTAGGCCAGATGGTAGCGTTTAGTGCCAAATCAAATAAATCCTCAGTAAGACCGATCTTGAATGAAATAAAATTTAAGCGACTGAGTTCAACATTTCTCGGTGCCAATGGACGAATAGAAAATTTCTTACTATCGTCAATGTTTATCTTGCTTTTGATGTAGGATACCAAATCATCAATTTTAGTGTTCGGATCAAGTCTGGTGACATATAGATGCTTATAGTGAATTGTTTCCACAGAGCGAATCGTCTCATTTATAGACGCAGTGCCAACTATTCCACCATAATCAGTATTACCCTGATAAGACAGCAATTTATGTGGAGGCCGATTGATATTAATTCTTTTACTCACATGACGATCAGACTGTGACGACAAATTAGCCTGAGACTTGTTGGAGACAATCACATTCTCATTAAGTATGTTTTTAGTATTGAGTGCTTTAAGCAGAAGGTTATCAGTTTTAAGAAGATTTACTGCTCCGCTTTCAGAATCAATATTTGCAGTTTCCAAAACTGAAACCTCACAAGTATCTAAATTGATTGGCTGGTCCTTAGACGAGGTTTGATTTTTATTCGTAACAGCTTCTTTGATAGTGTTAATGTTCATTGATAATTTTTCAGAAATTTTTTCAGAAACGTTGTCCACAACACTTGTTAACAAAGACATATATTCCAGCTTTATTCCGTCGATTATTGAAGACAGCTTTTTATCTAATGTTTCCTTAAAGTTCTCAAACGAACTGTTAATCTTATCATCGAAGTGTTGAACCAACTTGCCTATTAGTGGCGTAGCAATTACACATTGTTCACAGATGAAATGATTACGAAGAATTAGCGCTAGTTTCGATGTTTTCCATTCTCTTGGGAAACCAACACAGACACCATGATATCCCTTGGAGCACAAACCATGACATTCAACGATTGAGTAATTTTCATTTCTGTCAAAGCCTGCACAGGAAACCAAGTCACATTTAAACGTCATTGAGCAGATAAATATATTATATTTGATGTATTATATGTATTAAATGCTCCAGCACTGATCAAAAAGTTGATTTGTTTGAAACAGTTTCTTATTTACAACGAAACACAATGACGATTTAATAAATTACTGTTGACAGTAATGAACGTAAAATTCTTGCAATAAAATACGTTTATATAAGAAAATAACTTGATAAATTATTAAAATTAACAGTAACGATTATTATAATTTATAAATATATAAATGTAAATGTTCAATGGTTATTCATTATTTTTTAAGCCACTTTTACAAGTTTAAAGCACCAAAAATTAAACAAAACTTTACAATAAACTGTTTTTGTGTGATGCACTGTATTTTGTTTTTAATTGTTTTATTGCTTAATTAGTAGATTGAATTCAATATTTTGTTTGAGATAAAGTTTTTTTTTATTATTATGGATTTACATACGGTAAATACCTAGTTTTTTGGAAAATAAACCACAACAATATTTAATAAACTTTCTTTTTAAACTTTATAAAATGTAAAATGTTTTAAATATTAAAAAGACAAAAGAAATTGAGTTTTAAAACCAAAAATAAACAACTACTAGTAATAATTCTTTCAAGAAAAAATAAAAACACGTCTTAACTCTTTAGATTTTGAATCTAGGATGATTTAGGTCACATAATTACAAATTATGGTATAAAACCTGATGAATCAAAAATAATAGCTGTATCTTGTAAAGTTAGACCATCTAATCCAAAAGAAACGAAATCTTTTCTTGGTTTGTGCGGATACTATCGAAGATTCATTAAGGATTTTTCGGAATTATCTTAGCCTTTATCGTCCCTCCTTAAAAATAATGCTCGTTTAAATGGACAGCGTTTTGCGAGGATGCTTTTAAAAATCTTAAAATGGCGTTGACTAACCCGCCAATTCTTCGATATCCTGATTTTTCCAAAAACTTTATCGTTACAACAGATGCCAGTGCAGTGATAAAGCAATGGGAGCTATCCTATCGCAGGAAGTTGACAATGCAGACCTACCTATCTCGTATGCAAGTAGGGTGTTAAATCGAAAAGGAGCTTCAACCGAGAAGGAGCTTCTGGCTATAGTTTGGGCATTAAAACGTTTTCGACTATATATTTATGGACAACAATTCACAATAGGAACTGATCATAAGCATTTGATGTGGTTGAAAAACAATTCAAACCCTTCTTCAAGGTTGATCAGATGGCGAATTGAAATCGATGATTTCGATTATAGTATAGAATATAAAAGTGGAAAAACTAATCAAAATGCCGATGCTTTAAGTCGTATTGAAATGCCTAACACTGCTGATGACTATTATCCAAACATTAATGTTATTACTCGTGCACAATCCGCACTTAAAGATGATAATCGAATCTCTTCAAATCAAAATATTCTTAATCACACTTCTTCTAATCAATTAATATTAAATAAAAATTCTGTTAATCAATCTCTGAATCAGAATTCTTTAAATCATATTCCTTCAAATACAATTTCAAAGTCCGTCATCTTCAAAATCAATTCAAGTTACTTTAGAAAATTCTAACGACATTGAAAACATTATTAATGAATTTCACAATTGTCCTATGAGTGTTCATCAGGGTATCCATAGAACATATAAACGTATAACAGAATACTATGAATTTCCAATAATGCTTTCAAAAATAAAAAAAAGTAGTACGATCATGTGCTTCTTGCCAAAAGAATAAAGAGCAATGAAAAAGAGCGCAATGAAAAGAGCGCAATGAAAATAACTTCGACTGCTTCTTGCCAATTTGAAAAAGTTTTTCTTGATGTTGTTGTTCCTTTGCTTTTGACACGTAATGGTAACAAATATATCCTCACCTAACAAGATGATCTTTCTAAGTTTTCTGTAGGAATAGGTTTACCGAATCAGGAAACAAATACCATAACTAGAGCCTTTGTGGATAACTTCATTTGTACATATAATACTCCTCAATCCATTGTAACTGACCACGGGTCAAATTTTATGGCAGATTTGTTTACTGATATGCAAAATATTAAATATAAAAAAACTTAATACAACAGCATACCAACCTCAATCAAATGGAGCGCTTGCAAGATCACATCGTACGCTTGCTGAGTATCTCAGAAATTTTGTGACAGTTGATCAAGAAAACTGGGATCTATGGATCAATCTAGCTTTTTTCACATATAACTCATCTCCTCATACATCTACGGGTTATATGCCTTACGAACTTGTTTTTAGAATTAAACCGACGATACCTTCAGCTTTTAAACGTTCACCTGATCCAGTTTATAATTACGATTCTTATATAAATAAAGTAAAATTAAGATTACAGCGCTGTTGAGAAATTGCAAAAAAAAAAGGTTAATCGATAAAAAGGAGTCATCTAAGCTATACTATGACAAGCACATACATTATGTGAATTTTATTGTCTGTGACAAGGTTCTCTTAAAAAATGAAGTCCGATCTAAATTAGATCCCTTGTGGAATGGACCATTCGACATAATCAAGATAAACTCCTCTGACAACTCTACAAAAAGGATATAAGGAAAACAAAAACTTGTATACACAATGATCGGCTAAAACTCTTTCAGATATAAAAGGAAAAAAAAAGATACATTGTTATTTCGTAAAAAAAACATTTATTATGTATACGTAATTTGGTTGAATATTGAAATTACCTACAAACGGTTAATTATATATACATAAAAAATAATAAAATAATATTGCCCAAGTAGCAAAATTGGTATTGCTTTGGGATGCCATTTCTTAATTCCAACTTAATCCATTCGTTTTTTGGTATTTTAAATTTTATTTCTTTAATGCTTCTTAAATCGTTCTTAAAATGGTACTCTCATCTTGGTTTTAAATCGGTATGTAAGATCTCACTTAAAGTATTCTTAAAGACTTCTTAATTTGGTATGCATATCAACATCTTAAATCGGAATGTATGAGCACGCATAAAGAATTCTTAAAGGCTTCTTAATTTGGTATGTATATTAGAAGTATTAAATCAGTATGATGTGCCTTCTTTAATACGTCGAATAATGGTATGTCACATACCATAAGTTTGTAGTGATGTACACTGAAAAAATATGTTGGTAAATTCTACAATATTAGTTAAACCAAATCAATTTTGTAGCATCATATACAATTTAATACGATTGACAAAACGTTTTGCCGTTAGACAAATGCTTTTTATGTTGTTCTTAATTTTAGATCATGCTACAAAATTAATTTGATTTAACTAACTTATTGTAGATTACACCACCTTTTTTTCCAGTGTACATGTTCAAAACTAATCATACCCAAAATAGTATATATTCGTTCTTGGTTTTTCTCCCGAATTAAGAAGGAATATCAACTTTTTTGGTATTGTGTCATACTAAATTAAGAAGATATTTGAACTTAATTTAAGAATTTTCCTTCTACTTGAGCAAAAACAAAATTCCGCCATATTTTCACACAGCAATTTTTAAGAATTAATTTGAAAAAATTTCCGTTAAAATATAAACATTAAATATTGCACGAATTTTTTATTTTTACTTATATTTAGATAGCTAACAACGATGTGAGCATGAATATGTCGGGGTTTGATCTACAAATAATTTAAAATATAATTTAGGGCGCATTGAATTTTGGCATATTTTCAACAATTATAATAAATTAGAGAAATCATGGAGGCGCGTGAGTTTTAATGGTGCTAGAAGTTCCAATTTCACCATAAATTTCGTTTCGTTTGCAAATATCGGTTTAATATTTTGTAAAACTGATTTAAAACCCTATATATAATTTTTCTTTATTATCAATTCTTTCATAAAATTTTAAAACAGTATAACATGTCATATTTTTTTGATTCATTTCAACATTGTCTACTACTTTAATTTAAATCAATTTAATAAAGATAAAGAGAGAAAGAAAATTCTGCGTCACTCTTTGACTTTGATAGTATATAAAAAAAAAATGACATACCGATTTAAGAAAGAGTTAAGCTGGAGTTAAGAAGGAGTTGAAAAATAACATACCTATTTAAGAAGCAAATAAGATAAAAATACGCTTCTTAATTCGTTCTATCGGACCACCCACATGGGCCTTTTTGTACTTAACTCAAACTTAAATCCTTCTTTAAGAAGGCGCGTTGCTTTGTTTAAGTCTTCTTAAATCTTTCTTTAAGTACTGAAAATCACTATTTTTGCTACTTGGGTGCTGATCTATTCAGTTTTATTTAATAAGATTTAATTCCTTGAAATATTTTTTTGTTATTTTTCATTATTTTTAATATTTCATTTTTCTACATACATATGTTTACAACTTAACCTTAAAGATAAACTATGTTCATCTTAAGAAAGGGGTAAGCTGTTGTGTAAACATATGATTAATAATTGTTATGAAACCAATGTTCATTAAATATTGAGTATTGCTATCTCAGTTTAAATTTTATTTTAAACAAACATTATAAAATAAAAGTTAAGTTGAATTTTGTCAGTAGAATTAATCAGAACCTAAACGTAAAAACAGTAAATTAATAAAAGTAATAAAGTATAATAAAAAACGGTGTTTGATATATTAAATATTAGACAAGACATCAAACTCTTATAACTAAGTTTCGCTACACGTAATTGATAAGGAGTTCTATCACAATAGTCATCATGTCAGCCATTTATAATGACATTTGTATAAACAATTGCTATCTTTATTTTTTAGTTTTTTAAGAAATTTTGGAAAATAGGTTTTATTTTCGTTACGCAAACGCATGAGTTCTTGATGAAACTTTTGAATTAAAATGAGCTGCAATGGAGGGAGGGATCAGTTTTTATTAATTTGTTAATTTTTTTCTATTTTTTGATCCATGGGTGTGACAACCCCGCGTACTCCAGTCCCTGCTATTGGCATATGAGTTAACGTGAGATATCACATACCACTGGCAATAGCAGTGAGGTATCACTAGCCAAGGTGATATCTTAGGAGTGCTGGCGGATGAACTGTATTCAGTCAACGGTAGCACTCTCAATCTTAGCTAATGAATATTCCTTGATGCTGGAACGCTGTAGCTTGCTCGAAGAAACGAGCCTTCATATAACTATATATCTGAGCTTTAATCATTGGAAAATATACTGCGTCCCATAATCAAGGATTATGCCATTAGCTGGACTATTGGCAAACCAATTTTAGTTTTGTTCCTGCAAATTTTTAAAACAAATTTGCTTTTTATCTCTTATTTTATTTTTATTTTCCCTATCCTATCACGAAATATTGGCCTATGTCATATTTTATATGTGATAGGATTTATTGTTTAGTTATCCATTATTTAAACAAAAAAATATTAAAAAAAACAGATTTGCGTCCATTAACATCCTTAGAACGCATGTTGTTGTGGGACCTTGGTCTTAAAAGGTTTTTATGTGTTGTTGTGACACATATTGTAATGCCTACTACACAACACATTTTATTTAAAAAAAAAAAAAAAAAAAACGCATCCGGGTTTAGTTGAATATGGAAAATATGCTATTTTCAAAATATGTCAAAGGAGTCGGAGAGAGTGTCTGTGGTTCGTTGAACAATTTTTTTTTTAAACTTCAATAACACTCAGTCCTGACATTTAATTTTGTAGAAACTTAGAGCATAAGGTTTTTGTAATGTTTATAGTAGTTTTGCAAATTGTCACTTTCGGTGAAATAGCTTTATCTTATTCTTTTAAATATATCACAACAACAGCCACAGTTGTTAAGTGTTTTTTACGAATGTTTGGTAAAACTTTTTACTTAACATGAGATAGAACGAATTTGCCTTTGAGGTGTCATGTATATAGTGGTCGGCGTTCATCAAACAAATGCTGACCTTTTATCTTACCGATAGGTTTGGTTATTGGGTTGGAGATCATTTTTGATATTGATCATTTTAATGATATCTTCACCTTTCAATACCTTCTGAATCGGTCCAGACAACTTATTTTAGTTTGTAGTCTGAGTGTTAGTATAATATTAAATTTAAATATGATTAGACATACACATTCTAATTCTATATAAATTATTACAGTTGATGTGTTGTATAATAAATAAATACTAATTTTGCGTATTACTCAGCGTTGCTAATATACACGTATAAAACGTTTTATACGTCACACGTATAAAACGTATAAAACTTATATACCGTATAAAACGTTTTATATGATTTTGTTTTTGAAATTCATTCATGAAAAATTAAAAATGCTTCTAACTTCAGATATTAATTATATTTTTAAATAGCAGGACCAGTTTGTGTGCGTACATTTTGTTGGGTTAGTAAGAATAATTTCCAAGAGTCGTAATGAGAATAGTAGGAACAGAGATCATTAGAAAACAGAAAACAGAGATCATTAGCATTCTAGCTGATCAATCCAGATAGTTTGAAAATTGAACGGAAGGTCAACATTTGAAAGTAATTTGTAAAGAGTTTCGGAGAGTTTAAATTAAACACTTGAAAATTTTCGCGTTAATCGGCTTAATATGTGTCGCGAAAAATTAGATGAACGTCAAAACATTCGTTTATTGGGTGTTACAGTTGTCAATGACTTACTCTGGAACCGTCATACTTGCGATACAAAATAGGCACACCGCACCAACATTTGCTGTTTTATCGTACCAATTCATGTTGACTAATTTCATTTTTCAATCTATCCAGATTATTTGCTGATCTTAAATAAAGTCAATTTGAACTTTCAAATATATTTTACCAATTATTTTTAATGCGAAACTACGACCCAAAAGATCCTTGCGGATCTTTTGGGTCGTATTTTCGCAGAGAACTCAAGCATAGTTGAACCCCCCATTTTCCTACACTCATTCCCCCAGTTGTAACGAAAATGAAACCAATTATTTTTCGTTGCAACATTGTACGGAAAATGCTTCTTTCTCTCAATATCAACAAATCCGCTGGCCCCGACGGTATTCCACCCCTCATTCTTAAAAACTTTGCTAGACAACTAGCTCCAATTTTAACAAAAATTTTCTATTTATCTTATAAAACCGGAATATTTCCCGACTCTTGGAAGCTGGCCAGCGTTCAACCCATATCAAAAAAATGCAGTAAGATAGACCCTAACAATTATAGACCAATTGCAATTCTGTCGGTTTTAGCTGAAATATTTGAAAAATTTGTTAACTGCAATTTGATAGATTATTTGGAAATGTCGCGAATTATTGATGATAAGTAGTATGGTTTTCGTAGAAGTCATGCAACAGGTGATCTGTTAGCCTACGTATCACATCTCTGGAACAAATCGCTGGAAAACCATGGTGAAACATTCAGTATTTCACTTGACATTTCTAAAGTATTTGATAAAGTGTGGCATAAAAATCTTATAGCTAAATTAAAATCTTATGGCATAGACCATCTTACTGTCTCATGGCTTCATAGTTTTCTTAACGGTCGCCAATTTCATGTTAATTTAGATGGTATCACATCCAACATTTTCACAACCAATGCTGGGGTTCCCCAAGGTTCGGCACTCTCAGCAACCTTGTTTCTTCTATATATTAATGACTTACTTGTTTCCACAGTGCACCCAATCCATAGTTTTGCTGTTGAGAGCACATTACATGCATCACATGCATCTCCTAAATTTCGATCTCATACTGCAGTTACCACTGAAAGAGAGCTGCTAATTGATTCTATCAACAAAGATCTGGAGCGTATAATGGAATGGGGTGATCGTAATCTTGTTTCATTTAATCCAACCAAAACCAAATTATGCCGTCTTTCACGAATAGAGCGACATAAAAATTTTCCTATTAATATAAACCATGAGGAATTGGCATGAGGTTGAATCAGTTAGACTTCTTGGAGTGGATATTCAAAATAACCTGAAATGGAATAAACATGTGTTCAACCTCGCTAAATCTGCGATGCAAAAATTAGGATTCTTGAGTCGATGTAAAAAGTATTTCAATCCCGAGCAAATTTTGCTAACCTTCAAGTCCTTTATTCGTCCATGTATGGAGTACTGCTGTCATGTTTGGGGAGGTGCTTGTCAGTCAACAATAAAATGTCTAGACTCTGTACAGAGAAAAGCAATGCGTTTGATTGGTAATACCGAACTAACGGACCAGCTTGATTCACTCCAGCACAGAAGAAATGTGGCTGAATTATCAATCTACTATAAATATAACTCTAGGGAATTCTCCTCTAAGGAAATTCAAAATATCCTTCCATCGTGTGCGCAGTATAATCGACAAACAAGAGCTGCCGAGTTATCCCATCCATTTGTTGTACAAATACCTCGTTGTGGAGCTGTGTCCTTCCAAAACGACTTTTTTAATAGAGTGGCTAAATTATGGAACTCAATGCCTTCCTCTTTATTTCCCGATGAATTTTCCCCTCAGGCATTTAAAGAAAATGTCAATAATCATTTAAAAAAATTAGTATAGTTATCCCTATATCCCCATTCCTTCCATTTTCCTCATCTCCTTCCTTTATAGTTGACATGGTATCTTCGGATATTCAAAGAGTCTAAATAATGAATATTTCATATTTAGTGTGCTAAACATGTCTAACTAATTAATAAAAAAAAAAAATGCTCTGCATGCGCTCTGTCTGTTTTTATTAGTAATGGAGCATGTCACTGAAAGAAAACTTTGAAGAGCAGACTAAATATGCATAGCGCTTATGCTTGATACTAATCGAAAAACCGGTCTAAGAATGACAGCATTTTTAGTGAAGGTTTTTGTTTTTTGGGTTTTGTCGATTTATGGCCATCGTCTTGTTTCGACATTTCTGCCAGAGTTTAAAAAAAAAATTTGGACAAACATAATAATAAGACTAATTTGTAGTATAATATCAAAATAATAATAAGAAAAATATAATTTATAAATCCAGACTTATTAGTGACAGATTAGTATCTAAAACCAGTCAAATCACTTCATTTGTTGACATATTTGGATATATTTTACCTTTTTCTTCAAATAACCTACATTGTTTGTTTATTTTTGAAATTAATATCTGTTTATGAAATTAATATTAATATGCGTCCCACATTTTTCTTAATAAGTAAAACACTTTCAACCTGCAGCTTTGATATTATTGTTCATAATCCTATTCTTCGATACAAAGGTTCCATTGCAAAAACTTGCTGCATCAATGTTTCTAAAAAGAGGAAAAGAAACGCCCATTTTCTATATTTTGAACATGTATAACATTGGAGGTCTCAGAATACAAGTGAACCAAGTCCATTTTTTGTTTTTTATTCAGGCATAGGTTCAGGCATTTTGTTCAAGCATATGTTCAGGCATTTTGTCATTTGTTCCGCATACGCTGGACCACATATGGTTAAACAAATTTAATTTATGAAAAAAAAAATGTTAATAGGTAATTTTGTTATAAAGCTTTAACTTTAAACCTCTGTAGCACAAAAAAGCACAAAACGGACTAGGTTCACTTGTATTCTGAGCCTTCGATATATAAACCAAATGAAATATGTATTACATATGTATATACACCAAACCAAGAACATGTTTGTTGTAAATTAGAAATATTTGTTGTAACCAAATGTGTTGGATAATAAAACAAAGTGTTTGTCTGTATGCGTGCGCTCTCCAGCAAAATCTGTAGCAAAATGTGTACACAGGAGTTTGAAAATTTGCCAGAAGAAGGCCATTAATAGGTACTAATGCACTTTGGAGCCGAAATTTTAAAATTTAATTTGATTTTTTTTAATTAATAATTTTAATTTTCCTAATGGTTAATTGTATGCCTAAATGTATATTATATTTTATACTTGGCTTTATTCAACTTTCACTCAGTTATCTTTGATCTATTTTTTTCCGCAAAACAGAATTACCATTCAAATGGAAAATTGAAGTTGACAAACAAATTAATTCAGATGAAAATTATATTATACATTTATATATTTATTATATACATACAATTATATGCATCCAACACATTACGTTGCAACAAATATTTCTAATTTACAACAAACATGTTCTTGGTTTGGTGTATATACATATGTAATACATATTTCATTTCGTGCTAAAGATTTTGCTGGAGAGCGCACGCAGACAGACAAACACTTTGTTTTATTATTATAGATTTTTATACGTAATAAAAATATAATTAGGTAGTTATAAATTATTTATATATTTTAAAATTTATAACAAAAACTATTTAAATTCTAGATGTTATTTGAATGCATATTTTTATACTTTATACGAAAGACTATGTTACTGTACATTAAACTGTTTAATAATTTTTAATTCACTAGATTTGAATATTGAAAATTTTGAATTATATATTTGAGACTTTTTTGAGCACTTAAACTCAAGCAATTAATTTATTTTTGAATTTTTCAACACGTATACTATACGATTTTCTTTCATTTTGATTCCAACATTTATAGACCAGGGTAAAAGCCTTTAAAAATAATAAAAAGTGAAAAAAATAATAGTAGGATGAAACCCGTTAGAAGAGGAGGGGAATATTATCAAAATGAAAGGAAAAATAATTAACGGGTGATCTGAGGTCGGGAAGGGGAAGGGGTGAGTTTTTAAGGGTAAAAAACGGCTTATCTCGATTTCCGGCAAAACTAAAAGTCCTATTGATTGATTGATTGATTGATTGATTGGACTGTAGGACCAAGCACTAGGCGAGACTCCCGGATTACGGCCGGGCCACTTCCTACAGCCGTTTTACATATAACAATAGGTAAGGATAGGTAGGTAATTATAAGTTAGGAGTGAACGACCCGGTTACAGACACCTGGCAAATCGTATCTAGCTACTACTTTTACGAGACAATCACAAGGACAATCACTTATACATATAATCTGCAATCGCCAATCAGCAATCCCGTATCTAAAATTTCTCGCCTGCAATCTCCAGTCGGAAACCTGTTATTCATATAATTTATTAGTATAATAAGATAATGATTAAATTGTAATTATGTTCCCAGCCCATAAAGTCCTCTGCACTCTCCAATCTGAATTCTTATTATTATAGATTATTTATAATTAAATATATATATATATCTTACACACACATACATATACACACATACACATATACATATATACACACATACATACACACATACATATATATATATATATATATATATATATATATATATATATATATATATATATATATATATATATACATATATATATATATATATATATATATATATATATATATATATATATATATATATATATATATATATATATATATATATATATATATATATATATATATATATACATATATATATATATATATATATATATATATATATATATATATATATATATATATATATATATATATATATATATATATATATATATATATATATATATATATATATATATACATATATATTTATATATATATATATATATATATATATATATATATATATATATATATATATATATATATATATATATATATATATATATATATATATATATATATATTAAGCTTGCCAGATCGCCCGGCTAAAGCCGAACTCGCCCGGCTTTTTTTGGTAAAACTTGGCTGAAAAATCGCCCGGTTTGGACGCCCGGATTTCTAAACAAAAACCGGAAATCGCCCGGATTTTTCCAACATTTGTTCATTGAAAAAAAAATATATATATAATATTAATTCGTTTTATAGTCAAAATTTCAATAATCTGTATCTTTCTTATTCAAATATGTTTCACATGTTAAATCGTGTTATTTTCAATGTTTCATATGAAAACATATAAACAATTGACATCATTTCAACGTTTTATAATTTATATATTGTGCTCTCGTTCGTTCAATAGTTTGCTGCAAATCGTGGAGTTTGGTTTAGTTATCCCAGCGGCCAATACGACAACTGAGCGCGTATTTTCTCACATCAATGACATTTGAACAAAAGAAAAAGTCAAATTGACACTGGAAAACGTTCGAGCACAATTAATGGTAAAATTCAACTGGAAGGAGACATGTCCAGAGTTTTATACAAAAATAAAATAAGATGCTGGTTTTCTCCAAAAAGTTGCTGGAAGAGAAAAATACAAAATAAGAGCTGATAGATTGTTTGGTACTCAAGAGAGTGGACAGTCATCGACTTCGATGGAGATTGATTGAATACAATGTTGACAATTTAGGCATAGAACTCTTTCTGTAATAAACAGAATTAAAAATATTATTAACAGAATATATTTCAACATTTCAAAGCAATAAAGAGTTTTCAAAGGTTGTTTATGAAAAAACATAGTCTTTTTGTTTTCTTCTTTCCTGTGCGATTTTTAAAAATTTTGTATTTCGCCCGGATTTCGCCCGGCTTTTCAAATGGAAATTTTGACACTTGTCGCCCGGATTTTGCCCGGATTTATAAAAAAACCGCCCGGATTTTCCGGCCCGGAATACCTCCAAAAAAAATCTGGCAAGCTTAATATATATATATATATATATATATATATATATATATATATATATATATATATATATATATATATATATATATATATATATGTATATATATATATATATATATATATATATATATATATATATATATATATATATATATATATATATATATATATATATATATATATATATATATATATATATATATATATATATATATATATTAGGGTGTCCCAGAAAAATTAAAATTGTTTTTTTTTAACGCATACCCTTTAATTTTTTTTCTTTTATGTCAAAACAACTGTAAAAAAAATTTCATGCAATTTAAATAACAGTAACCCGTGCCGACTTGGACCTAAACATCCTCAATACTTGATTGTGTACTTTAGCGCGCATACCTGTTTTGATGTGCTTATAATTTCTAAATATCTTGTCGGTTATACGAATTTTTCTTGAAAAATAAATATGTCCGTCGAACTAGGTAGTTCTAAACAAAAAATATACATGAAAGGTAACCCAAAACTTCCTTCAAATGGGCAAGCTCTCGTATAGTTATACACTCGTATAATTTTTGGAATATTTTTGGAATCAATCAATCAATCAATCAATTCCCTTTTTCAAAAATTTTTTTTTCTAAAAATAGGTATACTCAAGGGACAGGTCCGAAAGGACGCTGTGTTCGATAACTGTACCGGAAGTGTGTCAAAAAAATAATTATGTGTGTCAAAAATAGCAAATTTTCATATTTTTGACTTAAAAAACGTTCATTTTAAGTGATTACGAGTAGGAACATTAAATTTGGAGAAATCTTGATAGTCGGAATTGGTACGTGAGATCAAAAACTAGATTATTGCATTATAAGTTTGTCAAAAAAAAGTTGTCAAGTGTGTCAAAAGAAAGATTTTTATTGATTTTTTTACCCAATTTTTTGGAAAAAAAAATAAAATTAATTGTTTGTTTGAAATGAAAATTTATTATTATTATTGAGAATTATGGCATTATAAGTTTGTCAAAAAAGTGTTGTCAAGTGTGTCAAAAGATTTTTATTTATTTTATTGTCTGAAATGAAATTTTATTATTATTATTGAGAATTATGGCCTTATAAGTTTGTCAAAAAATGTTGTCAAGTGTGTCAAAAGAAAGGTTTTTATTTATTTTTTACCCAATTTTTTGGAAAAAATAAAATTGTTTATTTGAAATGAAATTTAATTATTATTATTGAGAATTATGGCATTATAAGTTTGTCAAAAAAATGTTGTCAAGTGTGTCAAAAGATTTTTATTTAGTTTTTTAACTTTTTTTTGCAAAAAAAATAAAAGTGTTTGTCTGAAATGAAATTTTATTATTATTATTGAGAATTATGGCCTTATAAGTTTGTCAAAAAATGTTGTCAAGTGTGTCAAAAGAAAGGTTTTTATTTATTTTTTACCCAATTTTTTTTAGAAAAAAATAAAATTAATAGTTCGTATGACATGATATTTTATTATTATTATAGAGAATTGTGGCATTATAAGTTTGTCAAAAAATAATGTCAAGTGTGTCAAAAAATGATTTCATTTAATTTTTTAGCCAATTTTTTGGGAAAAAAAATGTAGCTGTTTTTATGACGTAAATGTAATTTAAAATGAAATTGGACATGGAAATTTTTAAATTTGTTATAGTTTTTGAAATATTTTTGGAATTTCGAAAAAGATTGTATTTTTGATTTTGTAATAATTTTTGCAATATTTTTAGAATTTCGGCAAAAGTTTTAATTTTTGATTTTGTAAGAATTTTTGAAATAGTTTTAGAATTTTGAAAAATTTTAAATTTTTGATTTTATTATAATTTTTGGAATTTTGAAAAAAGTTTCAATTTTTGATTTTGTAATAATTTTTGCAATATTTTTAGAATTTTGGAAAAAGTTTGAATTTTTAAGAATTTTTGAAATATTATTGGAATTTAGAAAAAATTTAAATATTTGATTTTATTCTAATTTTTGGAATATTTTTGGAATATTGAAAAAGTTTGATTTTATTTAATTTAACAATATTTTTGGAATTTTGATTATAATTTTCCGGCAACGTATTGATGTTTCGTGTTTAAAGTTTAAAGTTTAAGTTTTGTAATAAATTTTTAAACAAAGATAAAAAATACTTGTACTGTAACAAAGAGTTATGTTTGATTTACATCGCTGCCCAAAACTAAAAACCATGTCCCCATTAAAGTTTTTTGGCGAAAACTATATCAAAATTCTTAACCCAGACCGAAGTCTTGATATCTCAGAGCTGTGAGATTTCAGCCCCTCCATATTTTTCAATTTAGAGTATGCTAGACTTGGGCATTTTAGTTCAATGAAAAGATCGAACGAACTAGTTCGATTTATCTTAACGAACTTGTTCGTTCTTTTAGTTCTTTAGTTCGCTGAAATGTAATGAAAACTATGTTGTATTTTTACATAAAAAAATGTACATAGTATTGACGTGTAAATTATTTAAATGCTGTGACCCATTGCTTCAAAATATTCTTCAAATTGAAATGTTGACGTTTCTCGCAATATTTTTGTTTTGCTTTATTTTCTTCCATAATAATTAAATCACAAAAAAATAATTTATATTTAAATAATA
>OY856187.1:258977706-259023819 GCA_963693315.1 Diogma glabrata | reverse complement strand
AACGTTTCCGTTGATTGAATTGCGGAATGCTTGGGTTTGGGAAGTGAAACCTTATTTTAGAACATACAAGAAAGTGGTCACTTCCAATGTATGCACCTCTAAACAATCGAATATCCAGAACGCTCGAAAAGAAACATGCTGTAACTAGCACATGATCAATTTGATTTCGAGTGTTTCCATTCGGTGAGACCCAAGACTGTTTATGAATCGATCGGTGCGAAAAGAAAGTATTGGCAATTCTTAAATTATTTGATAATGCAAACTCAGTCATTCTCTCACCCTTATCATTCGAATTCAAATGTTGAGTGTTGGGGCCCACCATATTTCCATAAGAGATATCTCTTCCAACCTGCTCATTAAAGTCACCAAGAACCATAATGAAATATGTACATATATTTGTGAATTATGAATTATTATTTATATATGAATTACTAAAAATACATAGATATGTTCAAAATTATTATGAATATTGTATACTTCTTTATTACACTGAAAAATTCGATCAACCGGGATTTTCGATTTTCCGGGAAGCCTCCGGTCCCAAGCGTCCCGGATAATCGAGTTTCGACTGTATATATATATATATATATATATATATATATATATATATATATATATATATATATATATATATATATATATATATATATATATATATATATATATATATATATATATATATATATGTATATATATATATATATATATATATATATATATATATATATATATATATATATATGCCATGTTCGATGACAAATCTCTTTAACATGTATATGTCTGTGTTTTTTCTATTTAAAAAATATTAACCCAATAAAAGCTGCAAGAGCACATTTCAGAAATGAACCTTCATAAATAAATAAAAAATAAAAATAAAATTGACAAATTTTACTTTATTGAATGTCATGTTGTCAACACCTTTTTTTATAGAAGTCATCTTCTAGTTTAAATGGGATATACTTTTTTGTTCCTGATGATTTTCTTCTTTAAATTCGATTACATATTTCCTTTTCTCGTCATGAAAATGAAAAATAAAAGTCATGTACGAATTTTTTCCTCTCTAAAAATTAAATGAAGGCGTTTTCGAAGACTATTTTTTTAAAAATCAAATTTATCCTTTTTCTTTTATTTATTAGAAGAAAGTTTATATACATATATATGCATATATATAGATATATATATATATATATATATATATATATATATATATATATATATATATATATATATATATATATATATATATATATATATATATACATATATATATATATATATATATATATATATATATATATATATATATATATATATATATATATATATATATATATATATATATATATATATATATATATATATATTTATATATAATTATATATATATATATATATATATATATATATATATATATATATATATATATATATATATATATATATATATATATATATATATATATATATAAATATATATATATATATATATATATATATATATATATATATATATATATATATATATATATATATATATATATATATATATATATATATATATATATATATATATATATATATATATATTCTTGTGTTCAGTAATACGGATATCGGAAACAAGAAAACAATAAAAACTAAGAAAATCCATTTTTCATTGTGGGTTGTTGCAATATAAAAAATATTTATATACAAAGTTGACATGTTAAATTGAAAAGTAATAATCCCTATCTATGTCGATCTATGTATATAAAAATAGTGATGTGGACATGAGATAAGAATTTTAATGGTATTAAATCTTTGATAGAATTTGGTTGGGAGGCTACATATTTCAATCGAAATTACTACTATGTAAATACATATTATGTTGACATGTGATCCATTTTCACAATACATATTTTGTCTGCTAATAACTCACAAAATGTTTCCGTTTAATATAATCCTAATGAATTTGTTTGTGTTTACCTATTAATAGTTTTAATACGATTTTAAACAAGCGTTAAGCATCGATGACATTGAGATGTTTTACAAACTGCTAGTGGCGAGTTTTAAATCTGGCGAGTAGATAATAAAGTAGAGAGCCCATCATTCGTTTCGGCAGATCTAATAGTTAGCAATTACTCATGAGATCCAAGTTTGTATGAAAATTTATTTTGAGAAAAACTAGCTTTTTTCTCATGATTAATAGAGAATGAACCTAGCTACATTTTGAAGCATTATGCTACTATTAAAAAATAATAATTAAAAGTTGCTCAAATCTCATGAGTAAAAGTAATTTCATTGTGCATGCACTGTTAGATAAACATGATTATACTAGGCGAGTTTAATATCAGCTAGTAAATTCGCCACTAGTAGATTAAAATCTTGCACAATGTAATCGATGCTTTACAAGTTACACAAATTTCAAAATAATAACTGTTTAATTTTTGATTACATATTTTTTATTTCTTTAAATTTCCTTGTTTTTCAATTCGTTCAAACTTTAGCTTCAAATGGAATTAAATTATTTCTAGATTAGAATTCAGGTTTTCTTCTTATCTCTAGATCATCTATAATATTTTTTTAAATTCAATTATTCTTTTTAGAATTGACAGCAGACACTAGAATATTTTGTTATTAAATGATCAAGTTTAAACAGAATAAATATATAAAAAAAATAAATTAAATTAATGATTATTCAGTCATTTTTTATCATCAATCAATTTGCGAATAAAATAAAAAACATTTCCTGAGTATTTGACATTTTTATTGAATTTTTTTCTTCAAATTTTAATTAAAATTGAATTAAGTTATTAGCACATTTCAGTTTTGAGTTGTCTTCTATAAATAGAGTGGTCAGTGTTCAATCAACTTAAATGTGTGTTATTAGTGATACATAATTAATCATTTTAAACCGTAAACAAATAATACATTTCAAGCAAGACAAATTCGATTTCACCTCAATACTGTGGGTGACGATATTTTTAAGTACAAAGACATCAATTTGTTTTTGATAAAATGAACACACATAAAATAGAGCATTCACTTACCGGTTACAGAATAGTTAGAATTAGGACCTAGCTCTTCTTTTAGGACCTAGCTCTCACACAACATCATGCTTACTGAGGTGTTAAAGGACATTTGTTAACCTTTGTGGATTAAAGTCAGTCGAAACTATTTATTCCGACAAATCAGTTGTTATGCCCAACAATTTTCGTTTGCATTGAAATTAAACAAAACATTTAACACATAAAACATTTAACACTATATAAACTTCCCTTAATTTTTTTTCCAACAAAGAAATCATTAAATAACTAATTATTGGTGAAGTCATATTAGATAAAAAAAAGCCTAAACTAATTGGAATAATTCCACCATCCTTGTTTTTGATGTAACCTTTTGCATCTGCTTCTACCAGACTACCACTGAATAAATATCTAAGGAAGAGTAACTATAGAATTTTTGAGTGAAGCAGCTAATTTTTAGTATTGGTTAAGTTTGATGTCTTTGCATTCTAGCTGGGTGGTGCTAGAGCTGAAATATACAAATTGTGCTGCTTACAATTTGCATATTTATATTTTCAAAACAAATAAAAGAAATAATATATGTTACATATAAACATACACCTATTTTCAAGCGAAACTACTGTTGGTTTTTTGTAAATAAAATGGTACTGGATGATCCGATTTTAAATCGGTTTTCAGTTTTAAATAACTGAATATTGGTGGGGTATTTTGGTATATAATTTGTTATTTTATCTCAACTAAATCATTAAAAAATTTTAACTTAAAATTTGATATAAGTTTTTTAATAGGAAAAAATCAAAAAATATCAGGAAATAATAAAACTTTTAATTTTATTTGATAAATCATTGACTAAATTGTTTAACAATATTTGATAATTTGATTAATTCATTAAATTTAATTAATATTAATATAATATAAAGTTAATATCGGATATGACCTTGTGCTGCAATCATTTCGCGCATTCTATTAGGCATTGAATTTAATAAATTGATGAAATATTGGCGAAAATCAACGACTCTCATCATGTTGTGCGCTCTCACAATGGCATCCCAGACCTCATCATTACTGTGAAATACTTGGTGTTCACTCCTAACTTTGCCTTTGATCTCTGACACGACACTCTCAACTGATTTTATCTCTGGAGAGAGACTGAAAATACAAAAAAAAAATGTATGGCTTCAAAGAGTTCTCCAAATAGTCAATGTACAGTTCTTGTAGTCCAAATTCAACATTTTGCAAATCAAATTCAACTTTTGAAAATCAAATTCAACTTTTTTCAAATTAAATTCAACTTTTTGCAAATCAGATTCAAATCAAATTTAATTTTTTGTAAATCCAAGTCCAAAAATCGAAAAAATCGTTATTTTTTCAAATTTTGGCGATAATAACCCTAAAGGACTAGTTTTTTCTTTATACTTTCTTAGGACGGTTTTAAAGTAGACTAAATTTGCTACAATATGATACTAGAACTGTCTCTGTAGACCCAATAGTTTCCGAGAATAAGCCTCAAAAATCAGTATTTTTTCAAATTTTGGCGATTATGGCCCTACAGGACTAGTCTTTGAAAAAAAGAAGACTAAATTTGCTACAATATGATACTAGAATTGTCTCTGTAGACCCAATAGTTTCCGAGATTGAGTCTTTCAAAGTTTATCATTTTTTTAACTTCGCAATATTTCGCAATATTTTGCAATATTTTAGACATTATTTTAGTCACTCAAAAATTCATTCAGAATGACAGAATTGCAAAAAATTGCAAATTTCGAAAAAAATGATAAACTTTGAACTGCTTACTGAAAAATCAGAACTACCGGATTTGACGCATACTGTGATGTATAAAGTTACTGGACTAAAAACGGAATATGAAAAATGTCATGGATGGGGAACGCACAGATATACAAATCACATATTTCAAAAAATATTCGTGTAGCCACTCGTAATTATTCTTTCTTATATATTTATTCAATGGCTTCTATGGTAATAAAAAATGCGGCCCCTTAAAAATGGGTGCTAATTGTTTATGCGCCTAATAACCACCAATAACTGCTCAATTACTTTTAAAATGAAATATTTCGCATATTAATCG
Source organism: Diogma glabrata (assembly GCA_963693315.1). Classification (NCBI taxonomy): domain Eukaryota; kingdom Metazoa; phylum Arthropoda; class Insecta; order Diptera; family Cylindrotomidae; genus Diogma; species Diogma glabrata. The sequence continues at coordinate 259,018,732 of OY856187.1, read as the reverse complement.
AAAGAATGTTATGGAAACGGGTGTCCAGGGGTTTCAAAGTGTGATGAACACGAATCTGATGTCAAATTTTAGAAATTCAAAATGGCTGATGGAAATCGAAAATGTTACAAAAATAAGCAAAATAATAATTTTTTTCAAGACCTCCTTAAAATGTGTGGGAAGAGTAACATATTATATAAAAATAAAGATAAACATAATATGGCTTGCACATGTTGACAATATGTATTGAGCTGGTTAATACGCGTAATATAATAAACCAAATCTTGGTTCAGTCTAGGCGTTTACAACTGGCCTAGACTGTAACGAAAGTTAACTACACGCAAAAAAAAAAATGTTGTACTTGCGCTAAGTAAAATTGAAATTGTTGATTAAACTTAAATTTTGTTCAAGTTAACCTAATCATGTCAAGTCGTATTAGCATAAGCATTGTCAACTTAACAAATTTGGAAAAGTAAAACCAAAATTTAAAAGTAAAATCTTTTTTTTGCTGTATTAACGACAAAAAAATATTTTAATTTTAAAATTTTGTTTTACTTCTCCAAAATTGTTATGTTGACAATGCTTATGCTAATACGACCTGACATGATAAGCTTAACTAGAACAATATTTAAGTTAAATCAACAATTTCAATTTTATTTATTGTAACTTATAAGCCTTTGTAAAGTTTACGTGGTGAAAGGTTAGTAGTCACCTTAATCTAGAAATTACTAATCGACATAATCAATTCAATTAGTAACTAAGTATAAAAATGCTCCGTTTTATGGAAATCTTAATAGCAAAATAGACGACAGTCAAAACAATATATTATTAGTAAACTATTAAATATATATGTTAAATTTACTTAACAATTAAGTAAAATAACATATCTATTAAGTTAAATTCTCTTAATAAAAAAGGAACAGTCAGAACTTATATAGATGACAAATATAAACCAACAAATAAATGTGTAAACTCACTTAGAAATAAGTAAAAATTATTATTTTATGCTAAATTAACTTTAGCAGAATATTTAAATTAACCGAAGTTCATATAACGAATTGATCACCATTATGATTTCGGAAAATTTTATCACATTTCGTTTAATCATGACAAAGTGTGGTATTGAGTGTAAATATTTATCTTTAATTAAATCAATATTAAATTAAAATTATTTCTAGTATTTTATTTTTATTGTGGTGGATATCTCATAACATGAAATATTGAAATCAAAATTTAGTAGTGAACTTTATAATATAATAAAACAAAAAGTAAGTGAATTTTATTTTTAACAAATAAACAAAAAGTTTGTGTTACATAGCGCTTGGCAAATATAATGTTCAACATTATCCATAAACAGTTAATTGCATGTAAAAATTGATAATCGATTGTCTTTTTTTCATTAAAAATCTTTATGTTTTGTTCTAGTTTTTAAGTTTAACACTTGTCTTCTTAATCCAGCGTTTGTGTTATTTAAATTTTACTGAATTTGTTTTTAAGATTACGCCGATTTTGTCCTCGAAATCCTATACAATTTATGACATTGTTTAATAAATGCCGAGTTGATAAATGCACCACATTGGCGGTGTAACATTAAAAAAAATCAAATTTAAATCAAAACAAAAATTTAAATAACACAAAATCCACAGAAGTATACAATATCTACTGAATAAAATATATATAGCTATATGGTATATCTATAAATTATACTATTTTTTATTGATACCGACCATTAAAATTTTATAGATCACATTGTGACACGTGAATAAATGACAAATTTGTCTGAACACAAAAATGAACAAGAATTGTTTCCACTGTACCACACTAAGATTGGCCGAAAATATTCTTCGTATATTCGTAGATTAAGAAATTTCAAGAACACACCATATTAGAACTGGTAAGTTTCCATATTTTAAAAATCATATTATACACATAAATACTACTTTGTATTTGATTTTATTTATTTTAGGAGTTTGAAAGTGATTATGATAGTTCAGACACGTTATCAATTTCTGACAGTTTAGAAAAGTTTTTGAAAATATAGACATCTATTTTTTTTGATTAAGCTCATTCAGTTATTTTAACGAATTCTTTTTTAAATCAATATGATGGCGGCATAAAAACTGCGAACCATTCCATAAAAGTTTATGATGTTCTAATTCTTGAAGAAATTTATCTACAGGAATTTGTGAGGATCTTAGATCAAGCCACGTATAATTAGAAATCAACTTCTGAATAAGCACGATTGGCTGCAATGATTGGTAATCTGTAAGAGGACTTTTGGATCCAAGCAAGAACAACTGAGGAATGGATTCAAGGTAGAACAACTAAGGCAGTACGAACTCTTGATAACAATTTGGATACAAGTAGTGTTGCGCACAATTCCAAACGAGGTATAGTTATAGTAAAGATCATTATTATTAAGTAAAGATTAAGATTACATATTATTTTATTATTACAGCATTTAGTGGAGTAACACGAGACTTAGTACAAATAAGGTGGGAAAAAAACATTATTGTTTTTATTTTTTATCAATACACTTGATGTAGATATGATGTAGATGACCCATATGTATGTATAGATGACCCATAAGTAATTTATGAGATGTCAGTTGTATGTGGAACAACTATATACAACGATCTTTTTTGATGTTTTCAATGGATTTTAAGTTTACTTCAAACAATTTCCAGTTTGTTAAAGATTTGTGCGGAAGGCGTTCATCCCATTTTATGTTCAATTTCCATAACGATTGTATAATAATCTTTGCAATATTCATGAATTGTGCCAAACATCCGAAAACATTATTTAGCTTAGAAATATCAGATAGAATACTATGGTTTTTAAAGGTTGAAATTTTATCAAAGGGTTTGAATATAAATAAAAATTCATCGTAGTTTGGTTGTCATTCAAGACCTAACTTCTTGATGGTTTCTTCTGAAAATACATTATTAATACACTAAGGATTTAACGTTTTTCAATTGAAATCAAATCCAAAATAGAATAATTATAATATATAAATTATATTTTATATTTGATCTTATAATATAACTAAATTGGGAATGGGAGAGTCTATTTTAAATTATATGTAAATCATTTTAAATTAGTGTTTATTTCGACGCTTCGGCCAAATGCCCTTACAATTTTAAAAAGAAAACTAAATTTTTTTTAACATGCAACTAATATATCATTTTCATTAAAGAAAATTTATTTTATAAAAAAAAATTATTTATACTCAACTTCAAACTTTTTAACTTTTATTTTTATATAACTTTTAATATTCACACTTTTAACATGATTTTTAATATTTATTTATTTTTTATTAGTTTTATTTATAAGGCTTATTTATTTTAAGGGCTGTGTGTTTACTTTAAAAATTATTTACCAATATGGAATAAATAAAGAATTTGTACTGTAATTAAATTTTTTTTCTTTTATACTTTTGGGCTACAGTCTTACCTCGTAAAAAACGCATAGGCGTTATATTCGAGAGCACCTAAAAAATCAAAATATTGCAAATGAAAACATATACCTCGAATAAAACGCCCACCTAAATAATACGCCTAGGCGTTATATTAGAATATACGAATTTAAGTAGAAAAAATATTAAAAGAATTTTTTTTTTAATTAATATATATTCAGTATTTATTTAAAAAACATAAACATAAACGTAAACGTAACAAAACAATTCATTTAAATAGTAATCTTCAAAAATTAGAAGACTATATATAACAATAAAATATAATATATTTGAACTACATACTTCAGGTAATATGTATGATGCATACATCACAACTTTAAGCCATAAAAATGTTCAATTTTCACAATTTGCAAAATTTTGACCGGATTATCTACACTATCAACTTCCTCTTTTATTTTATTGCAATTAGAGTCCGAACTGATGACAGTTATTGTCCAATTTTCCAGGATTGAAATTGCATATATTTCAGCACCTGATCCAGTCCATAGACCAGTTCTTAATATCGTTTCATCCCCATCATCAATTAGATCCTGCAATTCTTTTCTTAAAAAACTAATAACATTTGGAATATATATTTTCATCCAATCTTTAAAATCATCAGAACACAATTTTGTAACTTTGGTGAATTCAAAAAAACTTGTAGAAATTTTTTAGGGCCAAAAATAATGTCCGTCCTCGATCATTTCAAAGTAGCAATAAGTATTCGCTAAAACATTGTCTGCAAAGGTAGATATCCACCGTTCGATATCAAAGTGATCATCCAAAAATGCCTTTAATGGACTATGTAATTTTTCAATTACAAATTTGTCTAGCGAGGTAATACCACAGCATGTAAAAGCTTTGACTATAGTTTCAGAAGGAATAGTGCTTGCCGCCCAATCAACTACCCATTTCGAAACAATATTATAGTTTGGCATTTTCGGATTTCCTTGCTTTGTCTGCATATCAGTTTTAGTGATGGCTTCCGCAATGCATGTAGTTTTCTTGAAATATCTTGTTAATAACAACATCCAATGGTTATAATATTCCCGTCATTTTTGCAGGGATTATCTCAATAAAAATATTGTATTTTTAATAGTATTTTGTTTCTGCTAATTTAATGTGTGGCACATGAGAATCTATAATCAATAGAACTGGCTCACGAAGCAAATTAGTTTGCGGTCTGTTTATAGTTACATTGGTCATGTAATTTTTTAATATCGCAGTGCTCCACATTCCACTGTCAATTACGTCAACAAAACAACCACTGTGAACTTTAGGATTTTTTTTTAATTTTGAAAATAGCAAATGGGGTTGTAAAATTTTTCCACTTGCCGTGATTGTAAACGTGGCAGAAAATCGTTTATGGGAGCTACCAGCTTTACGCATTACCACATTTCGAATTCCTTTTGTCGTTATGGTCATTTTTGGCTTTGATCCAAAATATCTTGGAACTTGATCCATGTTCAAAATATTTTGTGGTTCAATTTTTTTATCGCATATAATTTTTTGTATTCTATGTATAAATTCGCGACAAACTTTATCAGAATCGTCCGGTAAGATTCGGGATGTTGTTTGACGTCTCGAAACCAATTTCCAGCGCGTTTGAAATTTATCAAGCCAACCAGTTGATGCTTTGAAATTTGCATATTTTTCTAAATTATAATTTTGTTTTATATTAAGCGCCACAACCCAAATATATTTATCTTTGACACGGAGGCCTTTCTCATTTCTACTATGGATTCATTTGATCAGCTCATCTTCTAGTTCACCAAATTTCTTATTCCGACCACCACCTGCCAAACGTCTTGCAACCCGTGTAGATATTTCTGGATTTGACAGTTCACAATTTACAATTTCCGATGCACAAAAAGCAATATTTGTTTTTTAGGACTAAAAATGAATCGTTTGCAAACTGTTGTCAAAGGAAATTTTTTTAACATTAATGTTTAAAATGAAATGTTATTTCACTTTAGTAAAATGATAAAATATTTTGAATCTTAATCTTATAAATTAAAAAAATAACCATTTTTGGAGTGATAAATCATACATTGCACACAAATATGCAAAAACTATTACTGTTTTTATTTTAATTTTTTAATATGTTGAATTTGTTTAGTTTATTCGAATATAACTCTCTGGGCGTTTTATTCGAATAAACCGCTCAGTGGGCGTACTCCTCGAACACAACGCCTAGGCGGTTTTTACGAGGGAAGACAGTAGCGTGTTTTTATATTGAATTATTTTTGGACTTATAATGAAAATTAAGTATGAACTTAATTTAAGTATGAGCAGAGGTAGGCAAAGCATTGTTATTTAATGAAATTAGCAAATGCTAGAGTCCCATTTATAAATTTAATTATATTTGGGGTTATAATAAAAACTAAGCCTTTAACACTTTAAAATTTTTTGATTTTATTTTTTCAAATATAATTTCAATCTCTAAAAGATCTTCTCCAGGATCTATAAAATATCTTCTTTGCTAGTACTATTAGCACTACACTTGTACTATTAGCAAAGTCACAAGTAAGTTGAATTTGTAACAATTTTTTTGATAAATTAGCTTTGCTTTTTTGTTAATAAAGCACATTATTTCTTTGCGTGTAGCCAAGGTTTGGCTCGTCAATACGGGCCTGAGATTGGTTCGTTGTTTAATATTGGCAGCTCCTACGCGGGCTGATGTCAATAATAAAGAATATTTTCATAATTAATTATTTGTAATCTTTTAGTTTCAGATAAAGCGTAATCCATAAATTTTCATTAAATATAGAAATTTCACGACTGAACAACTTATTTAAATAATCGAATTTTATCTAGAAAATCAACAATCAATTGTGATAACGCATAGAGCTTGCACTCTTCAACGATTCTTAACTTATTCCAGCGGTTTCAAATTTACTGAGCTGTGAGTGAATTTCCACGTGCTGGGAGGTAACCAGCGTACCCTACAAAAACCAGCGTACCCTACATTGTATACTCTACAAAATATTGCGTATCATTAATAGTTTTTAGTCATTTTGAAGAAATGGCAATCTTAACAAAATTGCAAAAATGATTTTTTCACTAGAAGCTCAATTTTTTTCAAAACTAAGCACTGTGAATTGGCCAAACTTCTAGAGCATATTACAAGTACATTAAAAAAGAGACTTGAGAAGTGGTGCCAAATATTTTTATCTGGGGTGGTAATTAAGGAGTTATTTTCACACACTTTTTTTCGCTTAAAACAATATGTAACAGCTTTATTTCGTCATAACTCGCTTAGTTTTGATGCTAGGTTTGATGCTTAGTTTTGACTTTAATAAATAAAAAACATAAAGGTTATTTTTTTTTAAATAAAATGTGTTGTGTAGTAGGAATTACAATGACACATAAAAACCTTTTAAGACCAAGGTCCCACAACAACATACGTTCAAAGGTGTTGATGGACGTAAATCTTTCTTTTTTTGTTTTTTTATATTTTATGTTAAAGAATGGATAACTAAACAAAAATTCATATCACTGACAAAATATGACATAGGCCAATATTTTATGATAGAATAGAGAAAATAAAAGTAAATGTCAAAGTTTTACAAAAATTTGCTGAAACAAAACAAAAATGTAGTTGCCAATAATCCAGCTGGTTGCATACTCCTTGATCCTGTGACGCACTGTCTTTCTTGAAGATTAAAACCCATGCATAGTTATATGAAGGCTCGTTTCCTCAAGGCAGCAATAGCGTCTCATCATCAAGAATTATTTCACAGCTAAGATTGAGGGTGCTACCGTTGACTGAATACAGTTCATCCGCCACCACCCCTAAGATGTTACCTTGGCTAGTGATATCTCAGTGCTATTGCCAGTGGTATGTGATATCTCACGTTCACTCGTATGCCAATAGCAGTTGCTTGAGTACGCGGGGTTGTCACCCTCTTAGATCAAAAATAATAAAAAATTTTCAAAACAATAACAACTGATCCCTCCATGCGGAGATAACAACTAATCCCTCTATGCCATTTTAAGCACTTTTAAAAATGTTGTGCAAATTGCAGTGTTTTTTGTTTATTTGTTGTTGAAACTTTCAACTTTGGCGTTTGACGAATAAAAGCAAAACTTTAAGAAGCTCTTAGTCCGTTTGTAATGGGTCTGCAGATACCATTCACCCATCATTTGTTTGGCATTTTATAAGCTAAATTTTCTATCTGCATAACTTTTTCGGCATGCTACTTACTTTTTGAGTAATTCATGAAAAACCGTTTGACGTGGTTTTCGGTAAAAAAATTGATATGTTCACTAGCGAATAGTCAAAAAGTAATGACTTTCAGAAAAAATATTATATATACAAAAAAGGCTTAGAATTAGTCAATCTATCTGTTCCTTGACTTATTTTAATGAAACATTTTTCACCCCCGAGAAGTGGTATAAAAAAAGTAGCACCCCTTTTCTCGAGGACGCAATTTGATACTTTGTTTCTTCCACACTCTTTTCAATACGTTCCACAAGAAATCATTGATCGGAGATTTTTTCCGAAGTTAAAATCTAATATAACTCCACTATATAACGCTCGTATGTAATTAAAACGACTATAAGAATCAAAAGAAATGAGAAAATCAATTTAATGTTAAATTTTCTTTATTACTTCGGTTTTGAAAAAAACTAAGTATTACATTCATTTCTCGACGTTTCAGGACCTACTGATTCTAAAAACAGAGAGTGTGCTTACGACCGCACGGCAGAAGTGAAAACTTCATTGGCAATCGCAATCAATTGATATCGTATTAGTAGTATTTGGATCGTATTAGTAGAATAAATGAGAAACAAGTCAGAACGATAAACCGCTAACTACACACACTAACTTCACAATGTAAACCAAATAATTGTCAAGCACTCATATGCCATAAAGTACACGTGGTTGTCACACCCATAGATCAACAAGTTTAAATTTTACAAATCTTCCTGCGGAAAGCTAAGCAAATTCATTGGTATTAATGCGCATTGTTGCCGTTTGCAAATCACTATCGGCTAAGTGCCACCATTTTTAATTATATTACATATCATTATTGCCATCCATGTTTAATCATACATAAGCTATGCTTCTTTGTATAGAATTTATGCGATTTCCATCTCGTAATTGTGAGCTTTCAATAGATATAATCGATTTTATCAAGTATCAAGTTAGAAGTATTAAGTCTTCACTTAATTTTAGAAACATGTATTACATACAATTACAAACCAACAACATATTTAGTTCCAATGATTTGTTCCAAAATTCCAATACATATAATTTTGATATACAAATGTAATTGTTTCAGGTTATACTATCTTTCTTACGTTATTTTTAATTTCATAAAAATTATGTTCAATAAAAAAAACATTGATCAAAGCAAACTGCCGTTTAAAACGATAGTTAAATAAAAAGCAAATTAAGCGTACACAACAACTCCCAAATTTTCATGATGATAATGTATAAATGCATAAAGGACAAACAGACATACTTTCAATTTTATATATATTCAATATTTATTTAGCCTGATGGCTCTAATGCTCGGTTGCTTGAACATTTGTTAAATAAGACTTAGCTAAATTGTCAATAAGAAATATCTCTGAAACAGTTATTACGCCGTTTTTTGACAAGTATAAACAAAGATTTAACTAAATAACAAAATAACAAAACTTATTTGAATCTATATGCTTAATTTAACGGCCCAATCGCGATAAAAATACGCAAAACTAGTTACATGGAGAATTAAAAAAGTTATCGGAGATTTAAATAATCAAGCAACCGGGCATAATGCAAATTGCAAAAGACAGTAGCAATATAACTTTAAAAAACTGCGTTATAGATCAATTTTTTAAAATTCGTATAAAGAAATTTTTGTATTTTTATGAATTCATAAATAAAAAAAAAATAATTTTAATGGTATTTAATGAAATTAAAAAAAAAAACAATAAAAAAATATGTACCCCACACCTGGGGTTGAACTCAGTATCTACAGCACATCAGTCGAGAACGATATCCACATCGCAATTTGAAACGTTAAGAAATGATAGATAGATTATTATTTATTTTATTTTAGCGTTTCGTTTTTTAGCATGACGGATCAGTTTAATTTACTACCTACGGAAAAATCTGTTTGTGGCCTAAAGAAGTTTTCACTTCAAAAATAAAATTAATTATTTGTAATAGTATATTGTAGGCTTTTATATTAATTTTATTATAAATATATTGGGAATAGAGCCTATTTAAAAACAAATTAATTATTTTAAATTAAAATGTATATTTTACGTTTCGGCAAACATCCTTAATTGCCATTTTCAAAAAAATTTTTACAAAATTTTTTAAAATTAACAAACAACATCAACAACATTCGTTGAAGAAAAACTTATGTTTTAAGTTTTTCTTCAACGAATGTTGTTGATGTTGTTTGTTAATTTTAAAACATTTTGTAAAAATTTTTTTTTGAAAATGGCAAAGGATGTTTGCCGAAACGTAAAATATACATTTTAATTTAAAATAATTAATTTGTTTTTAAATAGGCTCTATTCCCAATATATTTATAATAAAATTAATTATTTGTATGACATGAAATTTTATTATTATTATAGAGAATTAGGGCATTATAAGTTTGTCAAAAAAATAATGTCAAGTGTGTCAAAAGAATGATTTTCATTTATTTTTTAGAAAATAATAAAATTAGTTATTTATATGAAATGAAAATGATATTATTATTATTGAGAATTATATTGCATTATAAGTTTGTCAAAAAAATATTGTCAAGTATGTAAGTCAAAAAAATGATTTCATTTATTTTTTAAGCCAATTTTTTGGAAAAAAAAAATATAGCTGTTGTATGACGTAAATATGACATGGACATTTTTGAATTTGTTATAGTTTTTGAAATATTTTTGGAATTTTGAAAAAAGTTTGTGTTTTTGATTTTGTAATAATTTTTGCAATATTTTTAGAATTTTGGAAAAAGTTTTAATATTTGATTTTGTTATAATTTTTTCAATATTTTTAGAATTTTGATAAAATAATAGAATTTTTGAATTTTATAAATGTATTTTTAGAATTTTGAAAAAAGTTTCAATTTTTGATTTTGGAAGAATTTTTGGAATATTTGAGAATTTTGAAAAGTTTTAAATTTTTGATTTTATTATAATTTTTGGAATTTCGAAAAAAGTTTTAATTGTTAATATTGTTATAATTTTTGCATTATTTTTAGAATCATTGAAAAAGTTTGGATTTTTAAGAGTTTTTTTAATATTATTAGAATTTAGAAAAAGTTTAAACATTTGATTTTATTCTAATTTTTGGAATATTTTAATCTTTAATCTTTGATTTTGTAAAAGTTTTTGGAGAATTTTTAGAAAATTTTAATTTTGTTTTCAACAAAAAAACAAAAATTAAAATTTTCTAAAACAACAAATTGTTATATTGTTAGAATTTTGAAAAAAGTTTGATTTTATTTAATTTTTACAATTTATTTTGGAATTTTGAATGAAATATGAATTTGTGATTATGTAATATTTTCTCGAAACGCTAGCTAAATGGAGAGGTTTTTGAGAACTTTACTGATTGTATCATCTTTTCACTAAATTATGTTAATTTATGATCTGTTATGATTTTCCGGTAACGTATTGATGTTTTGTGTCAGTTTTGTAACAAAAATCTAAACAGAGATAAAAAAAATACATGTTCTTTAAAAAGAGTTATGTTTGATATACATCGCTGCCCAAAACTAAAAACCATGTCCTCATACAAGTTTTATGCCGAAAACTATATCAAAATCCTTAAACCAAAACCGAAGTCTTGATATCTCAGAGCTTGAGATTTCGGCCCCTCCATTTTTTCATTTTATAAAAGAAGGAAACATCAAGTAAGTGAGAAGCCCGATGTAATGATAATATAATTGTTTGGTTAAACAAAGCTAGCTTGTGTTGCTTATTTACAAATACAATAAATTTAAAATTAAGCTTTGAACTCGCCGGGGCTACGTTTTAACTTTTTAAACAAAAAAACAGTGAAAAATAAAGAATTCGTGTTTTCATTTATACAAGTGTAGTAAAACCAATTACGTAGTTTTCCTACAACTACTTCCCAAAATCAAAAAGTCCCAAACTTAGACTTCCTAATACCTTAATAATTACTCCAAATTAATTAATTAATTACCAAATATAAATTTAAAAATAAAAAGATCAACAAAAACGCAACGCCGAGTAAAATTTTATTTTTCTTTCAATCCAAAGTTTCGTCATTCCAATTTCGTGAATTTAACATTATTTTTGATATAAAATTTTTAAATTTTATTATTTTAAATTTTAATAAAAAGCAATGCTTTCTAATACAAAACAATTTCTAAATAACACAAATTTTGATACAAAAAGTCGAACAAGTGCGAATAAAACTCGCTAGCCAAGGGTACCGTGGATGTAAAAGAACACAATATAAAAAAAAAATTGGAAAAAAGTTGGATTGTAAACTCTTTATATTACCAGATCATAGATGCATAACAAAATAAATGTTTTAGGGTAAACTTTTTTTTTTTTGTTTTTAATTGTAAAATTCCAATTCACTTAAAATATTCCTCAAAATATCCAAATCACTCAATTGTACGAAAATACCTATCGATGAAATTTTGAATTTCAAAACATGTAGTAAAGATTAATTTAAATAAAATTGATTTATTAAAAATATTTTAAGTGAATTTGGCTTTTACATTTAAAAATAAAAAAAAAAAATATGTTTCACTCAAGTCGCTCCGGAGAAAGTTTTATTTTAATTAATCGTAAACGTCAATTAATAGTAAATTACAATCACATCTAAATTGATTGACAAATGACATAAATGACATGACAAATGACATAAAAAGTATTACTTCAGGTTAAATCCTATCGATAGCTTTTTATGTTAACTAAAGAAAGATTTAACCAGCTTGTAAATGGTTTAAATTGGAAAATTTTTTTCTGTAAATCAGCTTCAAAATTAGGGGAGTGGGTGGGGGAGAATTCTTAAAATAATTGCAATATTTAATTTAATATTTGCTTTACCTCCATCCCCTAAACACACAGATATATAATTATTTGAGACTTTGCTATAATTTTCGTTCAATTTTTTTTTTATTCTAAGTTATGTTTAGTGTTAATTAGGGTATCCAAATTACTCGACTTTGCAAGTAAATAATAGTAAGTTAATTTTTGAAATACCTGGATTACCCGAGTATTTGAAAAAGAAATAAAACATATCTAGAAAAGTTAAGGTATGGTGGGGGTGCAGCCGAGTAGAGTTAATATATTTAAGTTTCTTTTGTTAATTAGCTCTTACGAAGAAGCCGATTCAAATAAAATTGAAGCAAAAATTAGTTTTGGAAAATTTGTTTTATAAATAACTGAGTTTCATGCCAGTATACAGCCATCTTTTGCATGATCATTTTAGGTAGATTTCATATAAAAATCTACCTATTGCAATGGGCTTCATCTCGGAATTTCGGAAAAATTTTTGTGCCAAACGACTATATATGATAAGCGGAGACAAAAAAACAAAAAAATTTATTTATATATATATATATATATATATATATATATATATATATATATATATATATATATATATATATATATATATATATATATATATATATATATATATATATATATATATATATATATATATATATATATATATATATATATATATATATATATATATATATATATATATATATATATAAACGATATGAGATATAACGAAAACGACCGGCACTCTCACGGTCGCATTTGTTGAGGTAGATCAAAAAAAGTTTCTCTACTTATGTGTCCTAATAATATCTTGGACAAATTCGTGAATCAGCAAAATCCGACACGTGGTTAAGAAACTAGAGGCTTTTTTCTGAAAAAAATTGATTTTTTAAAACCGTTATAACGGCCGTTTGGATACTAATATTTCAAAAAATTTTACAAATTTAGAATCTTTGGAATCTTTTTTATCAATTTGTTTTAAAAATAGACCTCTGCAGTTAAAGGTTCCTGAGTGAGCGGCTCCAACAAAAAAGTTTGCAAAAAAAAATTGTTTTTTGAAACAACCGGCACTCTCACGGTCGCATTTATAAGGCCAGATCAAAAAACCTTTTCTAAAAATGTGCGTTTTACTAATATCTTGAACAAATTCGTAAATCAGCACAAACCCACAATTGGTTAAGAAACTAGAAGCTTTATACTAGAAAAAAACTCTGTTTTTTAGATCCGTTATAACGTCCGTTTGTATTCTAATATTTTTAAAAACAGCATAAATTTAGAATCTTTGGAACTTTTTCAATCAGTTTCTTTCAAAAAAAGACCTCTGCAGTTGGAGGCTTCTGAGTAAGCGGCTCCAACAAAAAAGCTTGTAAAACACAAAATGCGTTTGAATCAACCGGCGCTCTCACGGTTGCATTTGTGGAGCCAGATCAAAAACCCTTTCTTAAAAATGTGTGTTTTATTAATATCTTGGACAAGTTCGTAAATCAGAAAATGCTGACACATGGTTAAGGAACTGTAGGCTTTATACTAGAAAAAAAAGTGGTTTTTTAATCCGTTATAACGGCCGTTTGGATACTAATATTTTTAAAATATTCATAAATTTAGAATCTGTGGAAACATTTTAATCCGTTTCTTATAAATATAAACCTCTGCAGTTAGAGGTTTTTGACTTGTTGGCTTCAACAAAAAAGTTTGCAACAATCCCCAATTACAATTTCCAAAAACCTTATAACAGTCAAAAAAGTAAAAGATTTGAATAGAAGAAATTAAGTTTTTTTCTTAGAAATAAACTATTTTGATATTTTGCAGTAATTGCACGACATATGATATAGAGTAGGTTTGTGTCATAAATTGTCACACATACGTTCTGTGGTAGATTTGATATTTGTTTGTTGCAAAATTGGATAGATATAATTTTGCTTGTAGGTAGCTAATTTTCTTTTTAAAATTTGTTTGATATCTGTTTGAAATTAGTTTGTTTTGTTTAAACTAATCTGATACATCAGATTCTACTGGCACACAAAACTGTCTGATCTCGAAATCTACCTATTTCTAGCGGATATACGTGCCGCTTGGACTTTTTATCATTCAGTTCAATATCCTAAACAATATATTATGTATTTCCTTACAATATCAGACGCACAGGTACAAGATTTTGCTTGAAAAGAATAAAATTTAGCTTATTTACCAAATGCTGTTTACTCGACCTGAATTGCGTAAATTTTCTTTTGACTAATTTCTTTAATAAAATGTGTTGGGTAATAGGACTTGCAATATGAGTCACCACAACACATTGAATATTATATGCATTAAGACCTATGTCCCATTAAGTTTTAAAAGTCCTAGATTCTTTGTCCAAATCAATATTAAATCAAATTTATTAATCAAAATTTTATAGTCTATCAAATTACCCGGGTTGTTAATCGAGGTACCCGGGTAGTCGAGAATGTTGAAAAAGCCAAAAATACCCGGGTACCCGGGTGCTCGATAATCGATATTGGATACCCTAGTGTTAATTATAATAAATTATTAACGAACGTCTCTGAATATCCGAAGATACCATGCCAACTAAGGATTGAGTTTAAATTTGAATAAATTAAGTTTCGCTAAGAAATTTATGGATGCTAACTTTGAAGTTTTGAGGATTAAAGCTATCAGGAAAAACCCATGAAGGTAAGGCGTTCCAGAGATGAGAGACTCTGTTGGAAAAATCACGTTGAAAAGCAACAGCTCTGCACCTTTTTATATGAACCGTAAGAGGATGGGTTACAAAATTTGCTGTGGTGTTACGCGATAGGTTTGCTAGTTCAGGTAAAATTGATTTAATCTCTGTAGAAGTTCGTTCATACATAATGTATTTGTAGAAAATTGTCAGATCAGCAACATTTCGTCTGTGCTGTAAAGAATTCAGCTTATTATTAAGAGTTGAGTTGTTAATCAGTTTAATAGCTCTGCGTTGAACAGAATCAAGGAACTTCAAATTACTATAATAAGCTCCACCCCATATGTGAGAACAGTACTCCATGCAGGGACGTATAAATGATTTGTAAATTAATAGAAGCAGTTCGCTATTAAAGAACTTACGGCATCGTCACAAAAAACCCAATTTTTGAACAGCGTTCTTAGCTAGGTTAAAAATATTGGAATTCCATTTCAGATTATTTTCAACTTCTACTTCTAGAAGTCTAACAGTTTTTTTTCTCGACAAGATCTTTAGAGTCGAACTTTAATGGAAACGGATTAGGTGTGGATTATCAAGAAAAATAACAAGCCTGTGTTTTGCTCGTATTGAATTCAACACTATTAGCGAGCCCACAACCCAAAATAGTTTTAAGGTCATGGTTTAATGAATCTATCAAATTTGATCTACAGTTATTAAGCGCTAACGGTAAATATAATTTACGCTTTTCATAAGACGCATGAAGCATGCTATCATCAGTAAAATTATGTGGAAAAACTATTGTTGAATCCAACAAATCGTTAATACAAATGAGAAAGAGACTAATTGTTGAATATAACAAATCGTTAGTACATATGAGAAAGAGAGTTGGTGACAAAGCAGAACCCAGAGGAACCCCTGCATTAGTTGAAAAGATATACGATGAAACACCATCAAAATTGACCTGAAATTTCCGCTCGGAAATAAAGCTTTGTATCCAAGATATAAATTGCTCATCCAAACCATAACATCTTAATTTGCAAATAAAATTGTTGTGCCAAACTTTATCAAATGCTTTGGATGTATCAAGAGCAACACCGAAAGTCTCACCATGATTTTCAAGCGGCTTGTTCCGAAAGGAAAGTAAATCTCCGGTCGCTCTTCCTTTTCGGAACCCGTATTGTCTTTCATAAGTAGCTTGGAAGACTCTCATTATATTAAAATTAATGTATGTTAAAATTAATTAATGTTAAGAAGCTCATTATATTAAAATTAATGTATTTCTCAAAATTTTTAGAAACAACCGATAAATTTTATGGGTCTGTAATTAGAGTCTGTAATTAGAAATGGGTCTGTAATTAGTTGGATCAGTCTTACTACCCTTTTTTGGAACTGGTTGTACGCTTGATATTTTCCATATTTCGTGAAAAATTCCTTTCTTATATGACAAATAAAAGATTTTAGTGAGGATTGGCGCTAACTCCTAAGCAAAGGTTTTCAGAATAATTGGGGGAATACGATCTGGCCCAGACGCTTTGTTAATTTTTAAAAGCATTTTCTAAATGATGTTTTTACGAAAAAATTATGCGCATCATGTTGTGCGAAACTCTAAGAATTGGCTTAGGCAAGAAATTGGGTTCTTTTAGTGTAGAATTTTTAGAAAAATAATTTCCCAGAAGGTTAGCTTTTTCTTTGGGTCTATGACCAGCATATTTTTATCAATTAGGGGAGGTAGAGAAGACTTAAATAATTACCTTAGACATCCTTAACCGCTTTATAGAAATCGTGAGCCCGTTGGGTGTTCAGCAAATTTAGACGCTTTTTACCTATTAAAGAGATTTTTTCTGCATCTATTAGTTTCTTAAATATATTTTTCTCAATTCGGTACTGTTTTAGGTTTTCATCAGATTTGTTTTGATTAAACTTTTGAAACGCCCTTTTCTTAATATTAATTGCCATTTTGCTTTTTTTGGAAAACCATAGATCAGTCTTAGGAACGGTTGTTCTATTGGGAATAAATTTTCGCATACCCTCAAAAATAGCTTCCGAAAAGCTTTACGCAGCTTTGTTCGGGTCTTGGCCGGTAAGACCCTTACGTCTTCAGAAAAACCGCTTAAAAAATCTCTAAGACCCTGCCAATATGCAGCTTTATAGTCCCGAACAAGACGAGGATTGGTTCTAAAATGTTTTGGAATTTGTAAATTTAACTGTGTAGAGATCAAATTGTGATCTAAGCCAACTAAAGGTTCTGATACTTTAAATTGTACCAGGTAAGAATCGTTTGTGAAAAAAAAAATCAAGTAAGTTACTATTTTGTCCAGGAATGTCAGGCACTCTGATAGGCTGATCTATAATCTGTGTGTAATTATGTTAAAGATAAAATAGCTGAGCCTGTTTACCTATCTTATCAGTAGTGGAACTGTGTGTGAGCCATTTTTTATTGTTCTCAAGTGAATTAGGGGAGCGATATAGACCAAAAACAAACAAATATTGAGGGAAACCATGTTGTGGTATTTTGAATTTAATTCAACATTTTTAATTCTTACATATGAAATAGTGTATCTAATATACACACAAACACATGCATGCTTAAAATAAAAAGAGGAATCTAGTTCATAATGAGGACAACGGTATTTATTACGATCAAGAGTAATAGCTCGGTCACTAATAATCGTTTCAGTTAAGAATAGAATATCTGGTTTTGATCTCTCAAGATAAAGAGGGACTGAATAAAGATTTACATTCAGTCCTCTTATGTCGATAAAATTTATTGACGATTTTGCCATATCAAACAACAATAATTTTTGTTAAATTTCAAATAACATATAGGAAAAACGTTTGGACAGTTGGGTAAGCTTGTAACCAGAACTAAGTTTACCGCCAAAAAGTTATTCCAGGTAATACACTGCAATCAAAGAATCCTGGTTAGAACAAGGTAAAAATAAACAAAAATAAATTAACGCAAGCGGGGGGGAGGGGGCGACGGTCTGAAAATTGAACTTTTTGGTAATAACTCTAAGACTGCGCATCGCAAAGTTCTAAAAAAATTGCAATGTTTCTTAAACTAAGTACTCTTTCAAATGATAGCCCACTCGTTTGGGTGAAAAAAGTTTTTTTTTACCCCTTAGCCTTAACACACAGAAATATAGTTATTTAATTGAGACTTCGCTATAATTCTCATTCAAAACATACCAAATTCCCTGTCTTTGTAAATTGTTTCAAATTTGTCTGTCAATCAGTGTCGAAACGTAGGGGAAGGGGAGGGAGATGAGGACGGGCGGTTTGAAAATTTCTCTTTTTTGACCATAACATAAAAACTGCGCATTGCAAAATTCTAAAAAAAATGCATTCTTTCTTAAATTTCTTAAATTAGGTGCTCTTTCAAATGACACCCCACTCGCTTGGGTTAAAAAGATTTTTTCACCCTTATCCACTCCCATCCCTTAAAAGTACAGACATTTAATTATTTGAGGCTTCGCTTTAATTTTCTTTCATAGGTTATTAAACTTCCTGTCTTTATGAATTTTTCCAAATTTTTCTGTCAATTAAGCTCGAGGACTTTTTGTTGCACATTTTTGACAATAATTCAAAAACTATGCATTGCAAAATTCTAAATAAAATTGCAATGTTTCAAAAATCATGTGTTCTTTCAAATGACACCCTACTTGACCTGGTTTTAAATAATATGTTTACCCCTTTTCAATCCCACCCCTATAATGAATATAGTTATGAGCATCTGCCACTTTTCTATATTTTTCATTAAAAACCTACTCATTTTTCTATCATTCCAAATATATTTTAAGTTTTTCGATTAAGTAGGGTCGGAGTTAATCGAGGCAATAAAACTAAAGAAAACGTCATTATTCAAAATTATACAAAAAATGGTGGGGTGTAAAATTCCAAAATATGTTTTTAAGAAATACTGAAGTGGAGCCCTTGTATATGATACCTTACTCGTCTCGATAAACAAATGTATTTTCTCAAAGGCTTCACATCGTCCCTCTGTAAAACAAACGAAAACAACTTTATTTATTTATTAACCCGTCATCTTGTGTGGATAGGTTAATTTTATAGGCACCTCAAATTTAAGGTAAATAGGATTAGTGGTTTACGAGATAATCGATATAATGCGAAAAACACGTTGTACTCTCACCAATAGGGTTCGTTATAAGAAACTGAACCCTAAAAACTAAAGTTTTAGCCAGTGGGTCGATTAATAAAAGTTTTTGAATTAACGGGCACTCGAACGGTAACTACAAATAAATTAAGTAGTCAGGAAGTAGCAATTAAGCCGTAAAAAAGTTAAGTCTAAATGAGTAGTCAAACAAACCAGTACAATCAATCAATTAAACAGTTTTAACTAGTCAATTTCAAAATCAATCAGTATATCTATATATTTATTTCAAGAACTAAAGTCAAGAACTAAAGTCAATCAATCTCTGACAAAATTAATCGTTAAGTTTAGTGGGTGAATCTATAAGTGAAATCTAGACACTGAGTTTTCGAAATTATATAGATATTATAAATGTTCATGGAAAATGTATAAAATAAGTGAGCCATTATTAATTTAGTCGTTGTAAAATTAAACACATTTATAAAATATAAATACAAAAATAAACATTTACTCACATTTATAAAACATAAGTATAAAAATAAACATTTTATTCACTATACTTTTTACTAAAAGTAGTGTTAAATCGAATTCCACTACATATTCAACAACTAGTAGTTATCAAAGTTAATTACACTACATGATTCTCTATACATTCCAATAATAAGTAGTGTGGATCAAACAAAATTTTCATCACAATTGCATTACATTACTCTACAGTTTATAACTAGTGTCGGTTAAGTTACACTACAACTAATAATGTAAGTAGTGTGACACAATAAAACCAACCTACACTACACATTTTACTAAAAGTAGTTTTAATACATTATTCATAATATTACATCATCATCGTATATCAGTATTCACATATATTTACACTACAATTTGGCGCAGCCGGTAGTCCTTTCCGACATAAAGACAGGAAGGAATAGATCAATCTGGAGAACCAAGGAGCGGAGCAACAAAGAAACTTGACTTTGAGGTCAAGAACAATCAATTGGACACCAATATCAACATCCACAACACCAATTATCAGATCATCAGGATCAGCATGCACCACAACAACTAAAATCAAATCACAAAAAATCAACAAGGGACAATAATGAAGTTCAACATTCATAAAATATTGAGGTAAGAGTTTTTTTTAAATCGTAATTGATATTTAGTCAATTTACGGTAAAAACAGTTTGACTGTAGAGCAATTTCACGTCACCGCAACATCGATGTTCCCGACCCCCTCTGATTTCGATGAAATTTCATACACAGATAGCCAATGACAAAACAAAAATAACATTTCTTTCGAAAAATGAAATTTCGCTCTGGAGATGACGCAGGGTGGCGGCAAAGTTTTACGGGTTGGCGATACATTAGTATCTTTGGTTACCGATTGCTAACGACTGACTAAACCGATTTAAGTCATTTATAGCTCATTAGAAAGGTAATTAATAGACCTTATAAAAAAAATTATTTAAAGTTTTGTAGTAATTTTTTAAAACTGTGTTAAACTTAAATAATATTTTCAAAGATGTCGCTTTTTAAATTTTTTTTTAAACAATGCAGTCGTTTTAACTAAAACCACCTGAATTCTTGTTTTATAGAAATTTAATTATTTTAAGGATACAAGCTAAGTATTTTAGGGTGAGGCTGTTTTTTACATAATTGACCTTTTCTCCCATTTCTCCCTGACCTGACCTTTTTTATAAGGTCTATCAATTACCTTTCTAATGAACTATAAATGACTTAAATCGGTTTAGTCGATCGTTAGCAATCGGTAACCAAAGATACTAATGTTTCGCCAACCTGTAAAACTTTGCCGCCACCTTGTATCATCCCCTGAGCGAAATTTCATTTTTCGAAAGAAATTTTATTTTTGTTTTGTCATTGGCTATTTGTGTATGAAATTTCATCGAGATCAGAGGGGGTCAGTCCGGATGCTAGAACAAATGCTGTTGCGGTGACGTGAAATTGCTCTATAATAGCTCTAATAGAATTTGTTTTTCTCTCTCTTAAATTTGATTTAATTTTACACTTTTATATTTAATTTGATCTCCAAATTTAAGTCATTTTTGTGTTCTTTATATCCAATCCTATAATTCTAACAAAATAATCAAATATGGCAAATTCCACAAATATTTTTGGTGCACTAAATCTAATCGACAACCGACAATGACGCCGACAATATTGACGAGGTAATAGAAATCTTTGTATTACGAGCCAAAATACTTTCAAGTCTACTGAACGATCTAAACAGAAGATTGTTACAATCGAAATGCCGCATCATTCTTTCCTATAAATAAAAGAAAATAATTACCCACATAAATTTTAAATGTTAACTAACTGTTACCTTTTACCTGCTTTATATGAGTATCAGCCTAAAGGTTATTGTTAAACAATTTTAATGAATTATATATATATTTAAAGCTCTCTATGAGTATCAGCCTAAATGTCATTTACGTAAATCGAATTGTCTGACCTGTTGGAAAAGTTTATTTTGAAACGAAACAAAAATTACTATGAATAAACATTTACAAATCAGGGTGGAATCTTGCATTGATCTGTTAATGATTGTTGTCATTGCTGGTTTCTACTCTGATTTGCTGATGGATGTTAAACAAAAAGAAAGATTTTGCTTGAAAAATCGTTACTTTTTAAATAAAATCTGTCAAAA
The DNA here is from genome assembly GCA_963693315.1 of Diogma glabrata. Classification (NCBI taxonomy): domain Eukaryota; kingdom Metazoa; phylum Arthropoda; class Insecta; order Diptera; family Cylindrotomidae; genus Diogma; species Diogma glabrata. The sequence goes on along the minus strand of OY856187.1, from coordinate 258,996,867 downwards.
ATGTTATGATTGCTCGAGATCTGGCACCACCTATTGTGATCATGTTGCGCCTGCCTCCATCTATTGTCGAACTCATTGAAACGTCCGACTCTCCTAGTTTTGGACTCGTGAACGTCTGACTTCATCTATCGGATAACAGCGGGTGGATTGTTCGTTGAATTTTTTCAATACGCCGGATGTTGAGACGGCAAGATGGAGGAAAGAGCAGCGACTAACAATGGGTTGTATATATAAGACTCCAGCAATCATAACAATCTCTCTCTTCAGTCACTAGCTTGTAGTGGACCACTTCATAGTCAGTCCAGAAGGACAAAATATAAAAAAAAAATTATATCTAGTGTGCGACATGTGCAAAATTTATCTGAACGTAAATCAGATTCAAGAAAAACCATATTATTATGTGTTGGGTTATGTCCCTATATAAGTTAAAATTGTACAAATCCTAAAAAAAATATAATAATCTGTTGTGCTGTAATTAGAAATAATAATTTAAATAGAACGGTTTACTTGTTTTGGATAGAATTGTTATGTAAAATAAAACAAAAACGTTTGTATGAGTTTTTGTGAAAATTTAATAAGTGAAGAGAAATTGTTTTCAATATGTAACTAGAAAAATATATTTTTTATAAAAGCTACTAGCTTTAAACAAAAAAGAAGAAGAGAATTTTGTTATTTGTTCTGTTTACTTGTTCCACGTGTGTAATGTGGCCTAAACAAAGAAAAAGAGAAAAAATATTGTTATAAAAAAAAAGAAAAGCGTACGTAAAGGAAAACGTAAAGGGAGCCGAATTACCCCTCCCAGGGTGATAAAAGAAAAAAATGTTTTATGAGGTTATTGAGCAAAGCCAATGCAGGAAGTAAATTCGCAACAGCCAGTCTTTATTGCGACAAAAATATACACAACCGGAGGACGACATCACAAGGTCAAGTAGTGAGTTACATACATTTTTTTTTCATTTTATCTTTTATTTAAATTGTTCAATTAAACAAATTAATAATTCGAAATCGCACATCCTAAATTAGCATTAAGATGCTAACATTGACTATCATGTCTGACTGATTTTAATCAGTAGAAATCTTGGCGTGAGAGCGATCTCTCTTTGTCTCCGATTGAGGTTCCCAAATTTTTTGTATAATGTTGTAAACTCACACAATTTTTTTTTATTGCGACCGGGCTAGTTTAAGTCTTACGAACCTGAAACACTGAAGCTATCCCGCGACAGCAAGGTGTGAGAAGCCTGAAGTGCGTAACAAGATGTTTGCACGTGTTCTGTTTTTACATATCACAGGCAAAGCCCTGTTAGCTATTAGAAACAAACCATTCGAATCAGTCGAAGACCTAGAATTCACATTACGCGAATATGTATTTTTTATATTCTACAAGATAATCAGAGCGAACAACAGACAAAGCAATTGCTATACTCACCCAAAGTTTATCGTGTACAACGTCAAATTTTGCATCAAAAATGAATCTACCCAGATCTCCTCAATTTAATTACACATCTTCAACTACAACATACACTTCTTTACAAAGTATAACAAACACTGATAAACCTTCTCAACTGACATTACTATATAACAATATAAATCCACTACAAATTACTCCACTACATCCATCATCTGATATACCATCTTTTCCATCGTTTTCTGCTGCTCAGGCAATTTCAAATATTTCTAAACCAAAACTTTCTAGTTCTACGCCGCATCCAACATTTCCTTCAGTATCAAACTATCATGAAAATGTCCAATCCCATTTTTTTTACTTATTAGTAAGACATGCTTAGCACACTAAATATGAAGTATTCATTATTCAGACTCTTTGAATATTCGAAGTTACCATGCCAACTATAAAGGAAGGAGATGAAGAAAATGGAAGTAATGAGGATATAGGGATAACTATACTAATTGTTTTAAATGACGATGAACATTTTCTTTAAATGCCTGAGGGGCAAATTCATCGGGAAATACAGACGAGGGCATTGAGTTCCACAATTTGGCCACTCTTTGAAAATAATCTTTCTGGAAGGACACAGTTCTACAACGAGGTATTTGGACAACAAATGGATTGTACTGAGCACACGATGGAAGGATATTTTGAATTTCCTTAGAGGAGAATTCGCTAAAGTTATATTTATAGTAGATTGACAATTCAGCCACATTTCTTCTGTGCTGGAGTGAATCAAGCTGATCCGTTAGTTCGGTATTACTATTCAACCGTATTGCTTTTCCCTGACCAGAGTTTAGACATTTTATTGATGACTGAAAAGCACCTCCCCAAACATGATAACAGTATTCCATACATGGACGAATAAAGAACTAGAAGATTAGCAAAATTTTCTCGGGATTGAAATACTTTTTACATCGACTCAAGAATCCTAATTTTTGCATTGCAGATTTAGCGAGGTTGAACACATGCTTATTCCATTTCAGGTTATTTAGAATATCCACTCCAAGAAGTCTAACTGATTCAACCTGACGCAATTCCACATAGTTTATCTTAATAGGAAAATGTTTATATCGCTCTATTCGTGAAAAACGGCATAGTTTGGTTATGGTTGGATTAAATGAAACAAGATTACGATTTCCCCATTCCATTATACGATCCTGGTCTTTGTTGATAGAATCCATTAGCAGCTCTTTATCAGTGGTGACTGCAGTATGAGATCGAAATTTAGGAAATGCATGTGATGCATGCAATGTGTTATCATCAGCAAAACTATGGATTGGGTGGACTGTGGTAATAAGTAAATCATTAACATATAGAAGAAACAAGGTTGGTGAGAGTGCAGAGCCTTGGGGAACACCAGCATTGGTTGTGAAAATATTGGATGTGATACCATCTAAATTAACATGAAACTGGCGACCTGTACAGCAAAGTACAAATATTACATCAAAATCCAACTTCAATATAAATCTGAAACACCTTCAAACTTTTTAAAAAATACAATACTAAATTTATCGGTCAATTCTGACGTAGAGTCTGCATCATTAATTGTTAGATTAATGAGCTAGATCTCCACTGCATTTTAACCCGTCTAGTGTTTCTTTGTCAAATACGTAAACACCAGAAAATATTGCATAAACTCTACCTTCAACTTTTTCACAATGTTCTGCTGATAATTCTTCTTGTTCGCAGAATTCAAATTTAAAGGTAAAACTCGAAACATTAAATGATAACAAAATTGCTAAAATACCAAACGAATCGTATGTTAATCCAAATTCAACCCCATTTGTAAGCAGTCTTATAGAAAATGCTCAATTATCCAAATCAGGTATCCAAAGTATCTAGAAAACAAAAATTCTAATTCTAAAGCCCAATTCATCCCTCCTTGTAAACAATATTACAGAAAATGTTCTTTTCTATAAGAAAATGTTCTACAATCTAAATCAGTTACACAAAGTATCCAAAAATCTCCGACTAACAAAACTAGGTCAAATACGCCAGACAATAATCCAGACAAATCACAAATTTTATCAGAAATTATTTCAACGCCAATTCTGTATTCCGAAGTTCTAAAACAAAATATTTCCTAAGGTTTGAAACATATTTCTATAAAAACTTTGAAAACCACTCAAATTTCTTCAAAATCAACAAAATTTAAAATTAAAAATTATACGTCTTATAAGCTGCAAACGATCACATTGAAATGTCATACTAATTTTATTCGTCACAAGTTTTAGTTGGACTATCTGCTCAATTCGATATCGATATCACACAAAGTCATAATAACTGAATGCAGAGGAACTTCTTTTTTTATACAGCGTATCAGTGAAATGGTGGCTGGAACCTATAGTCCCGAAATGCTTATATTCACAAACCTTAAAACTCCCATAGTCCCATCTACACCTTAGAACGCATGTTGTTGTGAAACCTTGGCTGCAAAAGTATTTATGTGTCGTTGGGACGTTTATGGTATATTTTGTGTGTGTTTATGATAGGTAGCGATCTCATATCCACACAACTTACACAATTTGTGCAAGGTAAAACACAATTTGTGTCTGTCAGTTTTAGAAATTTGTGCAATTTGAGGAAGGGTTATAAGAACAGCATTTGTGCAAGCAAAACATTAAATTAAGTTTGACACATTGTACATGTACAAAAATTAAATAAATTTAAACTAATTTCAAACTAACATAAATAAAATATACCGAAATTGTTAAAAAAATTATATTTACTCTGAATTATAAATAAATTAACGATATTTAGCACCAATTTTAATTTGTTTTTGTTTACATACCCTAAAGCTTATGTCAAAATACCTGCATAAATAATTTTTTTTCTGCCACAAGACATATTTTTGTGTAATTTGTGTTGCACAAATTACACAAATTGGGATTTTAAGAACAGCAATTGTGTACGCAACACTTGCCGCAATTCATATAAGAACAGCAATTTGTGTAAGTTGTGCAATTTGTGTAAGTTGTGTGGATATAAGATTACAGCCATATATTGTATCTCCCATTATTCGTCTCTTTAAAAAAAAAAACATAACTTAAATGAATCATATTAAGTATTAACATCGTTTTGAGACCACTCCATTTTTGCAGACTGTCTAAATCTTCATAACATAATTAGAAGTAAATTTAATATAAGAACTGAATCTAAAAAATTATGGTGCAAATTATGAAACTTTTTGCAATCCATACAATTTTAGAGCGATCTAGTTTCGAACCAATGAGAAAATTTTTTAAACTTTAAAAAAGTTTATCATTCTCATCAGGGCTAGCCGACTAGATAAATTCTACCAAAAAATGTTAACGCTAATGATTATAAACCAAAAATTAGGTTACAACTCTAGCGAAGTGTAAAAACAAAAAATTTACATAAACATACATTTAATAAATTCAGGTTTAGTCAATTAATTTCTCTGGTGATCACTGTTTTGTTATACTCTAGATTTTCTAGTATTGAATAACAAAATTGTATCTGTGAGAAGAAGATGACTAGTCTTCACTTGTGTCTATTGACACATGATCAACAATAATTGTAATGAATAATAACTTCGCTAGAGTTGTAACCTAATTTTTGGTTTATAATCATTAGCGTTAACATTTTTTGGTAGAGTTTATCTAGTCGGCTAGCCCTGATGAGAATAATAAACTTTTTTAAAGTTTAAAAAATTTTCTCATTGGTTCGAAACTAGATCGCTCTAAAATTGTATGGATTGCAAAAAGTTTCATAATTTGCACCATAATTTTTTAGATTCAGTTCTTATATTATTCTTGATGGGAGATTTTCCATCGGGGTGATGTTACATCACAAATAATTTACTGAATTAAGTAAATTTAAATAGTTGAATTTCAAATCACCTTTGCCGTTAATCCTATTTATTATTTATTTACTCCCCACATCTGACTCATTATCTTTAAATACTCGAAATTAAATAGCGGTAATTTTTTATATCAACAACATTTCTTGCGTTTCCTTCTCAGTGAACCTGAAAGTAGAAAATAAACATAGAAAAACAAATGAAGGAAAAACAGTCATAAATTATTAAGAAAAATGAACAATAAGAAATTGTTTTTTGGTCCACCAGCAAGAAGCACAACTAACAAAAAACGAAAATTAATTGAAACAATAACGTGCGTGAGAAATAAAACAGGAAAAAAGCTTTCATTTATTTTTGGTAAACAATGAAAATGGTTTTACATTTATTTCTTTATAAGCCGATGTCATTTGTCTTCTTTTGCAAGATACATTTCTTAATTCCAAGTAGAACAGTTTTTCAGTAAATGTAAAACCATCCTTATATTAAGTTTTGACTATTTTGAGTCCCTTGAATTTTATTTGGAAGAAAAGTTCTGATCAAAATACCTGCGAGGTATATGTAATAAAATTATAGTTTATAGTTTACGTTTAGTTATCTTACTAATTAAACGAGCAATAATTGTATATTTGTAAATTTTTTCTCGAAAACTGCACTATATTTTTTTTTTTGAAAATTGGCATACTACCATTTTCCGATGTGAAAAAAAAAACGATCTAGATAGGTCGCGACTTTGGGAAATTAAGGAAAAACAATTTTCATATGAATGACGTCACAAATACTGCTCAGTAAAAAATGTTGAGTTAATTTATGATACATTACATGCCCAGGGGAAAGTGTTTCATTTCCGCGTAACTCTCTCTCTCTCTCTCTCTGGCGTTTACATCCCATGAAGGAATTTTGCCGTCTGTGCAATAAGCTTCCAATCATCTCGTTCCATGACCAGTTGACCCCAGTTTCGACATCCTATATCACGAAGGTCTTGGATGATGTCATCACGCCAGCGTTGTCTAGGTCTTCCTCTTCGACGAACACCAGCTGGTTGTTGTTGGGACGCTTTTTTTATCATTCTTTCTAATGGAGCCCTTTCTACATGACCAAACCATCTGATCCGGTTAGATTTAATGAATCCGATTACATCGCAGCCTCCAAGAAGCTGTCTGATTTCGTGATTAATTCGGATTCTATACTGATTTTCAGCAACTTTACATGGACCATAAATTGTTCGTATGACCTTCCTCTCGAATGTTGATAAAATTCTACAATCGGAGGAAGTCAGTGTCCAGCTTTCACTTCCAAATGTAAGCACAGGTCGAATTAATGCTTTGTAAAGTATGAGTTTACACGACCGCGAAAGATGTTTTGATCGCAGAAGTTTTGAGTATGCGTAGAAAACTCTGTATGCGGCAGAGACACGGGCTTTGATATCTGCCTGCATGTCATTTGACGATGTTATTACAGACCCGAGGTATTTGAAGTTTTCCACGCGTTCCACTTCGTAGTCGCCAGTATCCAGATTTCCGGGAGGTATGTTCTTAGATGTTGTTAACACTTTAGTTTTGCCGGTGTTGATGCATAATCCAAGTCGTTTAGCATTTCTTTCAAGCTGAGAGAGACTATCTTTAATATCGCTCGTTCTACGTCCGAGAAGCACAATATCATCTGCGTAGCCAAGAACTTGACTAGATTTATTATATATGCGTATATATGCGTAACGCCTAGAGCATTTCAAGATATGACCAGGCGAACTTGCTACTTGCTTAGTATTTTATTCATTGCTATTCAAATATAAGAATTTAAAATAAATTTAAAACATGAACTTTAAATTTATATATGAAATTTTATTTCTAACAACAATAATGTCCAAAGTTAAATTAATGAGGTTTTAACAAAAATCACACTAAAAAACATAATTACTAAATGATTTTTACTGTTTTACTGATCGGGAAGTCATATTTCGGGTTGGAGTTATTGAAAGACAGTAATAAAATAACTGTAAGACAGTAAAGTTACAACTGAAATAGCTTAGGAATTGATAGATACGGCAACTTTTATATAGTAATTGATAAATATTAAGATACGACATGACATATAGAGTAATTTTTTAATGAAAAAAGAAATCAAATGTTTTAATTATATGAGAAAAATATCCATCGACAATTTTCATATCATCTTAAATTCGTAACTGATTTTTGACAAAAAAGTAAGTTACCACCTCTGTGTTTAGCTTTAACAAGGCAGTATTTTTTGTTTTATTTAGTTTTCGACCAAAGGGCACAATTAATTATATTCAAAAAAATTGATTAAAATCAAACGATTTAAATTGTACCAAATTCGGTACAATTTAAATGGTTTGATTTTAATCAATTTTTTTGAATAGGCAGTATTTGTTGTTGCATTTTATTGTTGTCTTATTTTTAACATTATTATTGGACTTGACTTGACTAAGTTTTTAGATTTGATTTTGGTTTCGTTTATTTTAAAATTTGGTTTTGGGTTCGGTTTCGGTTTGATGATTTTTAAAATTTGGTTATGATTTTGATAAAATTTTTAAAACGAGGTTTTGGTTTTGGTTTTACTGATTTGGTGTGGTTTTCTGGTTTTTAATTTTAGAACAGTTTTTCAGTAAATGTAAAACCATCCTTATATTAAGTTTTGACTATTTTGAGTCCCTTAAATTTTATTTGGAAGAAAAGTTCTGATCAAAATACCTGCGAGGTATATGTAATAAAATTATAGTTTATAGTTTACGTTTAGTTATCTTACTAATTAAACGAGCAATAATTGTATATTTGTAAATTTTTTCTCGAAAGCTGCACTATATTTTTTTTTTGAAAATTGGCATACTACCATTTTCCGATGTGAAAAAAAACGATCTAGATAGGTCGCGACTTTGAATAAATTAAGGAAAAACAATTTTCATATGAATGAAGTCATAAATGCTGCTCAGTAAAAAATGTTGAGTTAATTTATGATACATTACATGCCCAGAGGAAAGTGTTTCATTTCCGCGTAACGCCTAGAGCATTTCAAGATATGACCAGGCGAACTTGCTACTTGCTTAGTATTTTATTCATTGCTATTCAAATATAAGAATTTAAAATAAATTTAAAACATGAACTTTAAATTTATATGTGAACTTTAAAACATGAACTTTAAATTTATATTTGAAATTTTATTTCTAACAACAATAATGTCCAAAGTTAAATTAATGAGATTTTAACAAAAATCACTCTAAAAAACATAATTACTAAATGATTTTTACTGTCCAACTGATCGGGAAGTCATATTTCGGGTTGGAGTTATTGAAAGACAGTAATAAAATAACTGTAAGACAGTAAAGTTACGACTGAAATAGCTTAGGAATTGATAGATACGACAATTTTAGGTAGATTTCATATAAAAATCTACCTATTGCAATGGGCTTCATCTCGGAATTTCGGAAAAATTTTTGTGCCAAACGACTATATATGATAAGCGGAGACAAAAAAACAAAAAAATTTATATATATATATATATATATATATATATATATATATATATATATATATATATATATATATGTATATATATATATATATATATATATATATATATATATATATATATATATATATATGTATATATATATATATATATATATATATATATATATATACATATATATATATATATATATATATATATATATATATATATATATATATATATATATATATATATATATATATATATATATGAGCAATTTCACGAAGATTCAAAAACGTTTTGAGTTGACCCCTTTTAATTTTGATTACTTTTTGTTTATAGATAGTCTTTGATAAATAAAAAATACAAGTTCTCTTAGAATTTTTTTTTTCGACCAGGGGTCTTCACAGGGTGCCCTTCAATTTTTTGTTATTTTGTGATGTGAGTGCATTTTGACGAGCGATTGTAGAAAAACTACTGAATCGATTTTCATAAATGATATGTCGTTGAATAGGTATTAAAACAAAGCTTTTAAAAATGTACACTGTTAATTTTTTGAAATAATTTTTAACGGTGTAACATAAGAAAAAAACGGTGTAATTGAAAAAAAGATGGCATAGCCTCTTTTTTTTTTTTTTTTTTTTAAACTAAATTGAAGCTTATTTTATATCTAACCACTTGTGAAAGTTGAGGACTCGCGTTATTTTTTGTTTTAAAGATAAAATTCGTTGTGCATATGACTGTCGGGAATCAGTTTTTTTTGTTCTGAAGGAAAATTATAAAAATGGCGTTATAAACTAAGAGATATTTTTTTTATGTTAAATATCAAATATTTTATTATTAGATGAACTTTTTAAAATATTATAAAAATTATATATGTAGTACAATAAATAAAATAAATACAATTGTTAAAAATGATTTACTTATTTTACAAACAGAAGTTTCTTTTGAATAGGAAAGCACTTCTGCAATTATTTTCTTTGTATTAGATGGCATAGAAAATGAAATGTTTATTTATCACTTTTAGTAATCACTTGTCACTCTTATAAAAAATAATTTGACAGTCTTGACTGCAAACAAAAAAGCCGTATAAACAACTAAATCTATTTAGGAACTTTTGACTGGAGAAGTATTATGTTCGTATTATGTTATTATGGAATCATAAAGTAAAAGATTGTTTTTCAACATTAAATTACAAATATTTTATTATTGAATAAACTTTTTAAAATATCATACAAATTATATATGTGAAAATAAATATAGTTATTAAAAATTATTTACTTATTTTACATTCAAAAGTTTCTTTTGAGTTGGAAAACATTTTTGCATTTATTGTCTTAGTATCTACTGGTACAAAAGAATGAAATTTTTGAGTTCCACTTATAGTAATCGCATTTTTATATCGATTTTGTAATTTTTCTTTTGTTAATTGATATTCATTTTTATCGGCGTATCCAAAGTTCATGGTAGATTCCCATTTTAAAGCCCATTCGAAAAGTTTTTTTGGTGTATCAATAATATTATCTTCGCTCGCCATACTATAACGGTGTGCAGCACGCTTCAGTGTACCACCAATTCCATCACAAGGTCCCTTTCCATGGCTGGTAGCATGAAAATGCCATTCAGCGTCAACCTTAAATTAACTAATTAACTTATGCCACCATAAAGAAGAACGCCATTTTTATAATTTTCCTTCAGAACAAAAAAAACTGATTCCCGACAGTCATATGCACAACGAATTTTATCTTTAAAACAAAAAATAACGCGTGTCCTCAACTTTCACAAGTGGTTAGATATAAAATAAGCTTCAATTTAGTTTAAAAAAAAAAAAAAAAAAAAGAGGCTATGCCATCTTTTTTTCAATTACACCGTTTTTTTCTTATGTTACACCGTTAAAAATTATTTCAAAAAATTAACAGTGTACATTTTTAAAAGCTTTGTTCTAATACCTATTCAACGACATATCATTTATGAAAATCGATTCAGTAGTTTTTCTACAATCGCTCGTCAAAATGCACTCACATCACAAAATAACAAAAAATTGAGGGGCACCCTGTGAAGACCCCTGGTCGAAAAAAAAAATTCTAAGAGAACTTGTATTTTTTATTTATCAAAGACTATCTATAAACAAAAAATAACCAAAATTAAAAGGGGTCAAGTCAAAATTTCCCAAAAATTTGCTGAACTTGCGTGAAATTGCTCATATATATATATATATATATATATATATATATATATATATATATATATATATATATATATATATATATATATATATATATATATATATATATATATATATATATATATATATATATATATATATATATATATATATATATATATATATATATATATATAAACGATATGAGATATAACGAAAACGACCGGCACTCTCGCGGTCGCATTTGTTGAGGTAGATCAAAAAAAGTTTCTCTACTTGTGTGTCCTAATAATATCTTGGACAAATTCGTGAATCAGCAAAATCCGACACGTGGTTAAGAAACTAGAGGCTTTTTTCTGAAAAAAATCGATTTTTTAAAACCGGTATAACGGCCGTTTGGATACTAATATTTCAAAAAATTTTACAAATTTAGAATCTTTGGAATCTTTTTTATCAATTTGTTTTAAAAATAGACCTCTGCAGTTAAAGGTTCCTGAGTGAGCGGCTCCAACAAAAAAGTTTGCAAAAAAAAATTGTTTTTTGAAACAACCGGCACTCTCACGGTCGCATTTATAAGGCCAGATCAAAAAACTTTTCTAAAAATGTGCGTTTTACTAATATCTTGGACAAGTTCGTTAATCAGCACAAACCCACAATTGGTTAAGAAACTAGAAGCTTTATACTAGAAAAAAACTCTGTTTTTTAGATCCGTTATAACGGCCGTTTGTATTCTAATATTTTTAAAAACTTCATAAATTTAGAATATTTGGAACCTTTTTAATCAGTTTCTTTCAAAAAAAAGACCTCTGCAGTTGGAGGCTTCTGAGTAAGCGGCTCCAACAAAAAAGCTTGTAAAACACAAAATGCGTTTGAATCAACCGGCGCTCTCACGGTTGCATTTGTGGAGCCAGATCAAAAAACCTTTCTTAAAAATGTGTGTTTTATTAATATCTTGGACAAGTTCGTAAATCAGAAAATGCTGACACATGGTTAAGGAACTGTAGGCTTTATACTAGAAAAAAATGTGGTTTTTTTAATCCGTTATAACGGCCGTTTGGATACTAATATTTTTAAAATATTCATAAATTTAGAATCTGTGGAAACATTTTAATTCGTTTCTTATAAATATAAACCTCTGCAGTTAGAGATTTTTGACTTGTTGGCTTCAACAAAAAAGTTTGCAACAATCCCCAATTACAATTTCCAAAAACCTTATAACAGTCAATGTCAACCTTATAACAGTCAAAAAAATAAAAGATTTGAATAGAAGAAATTAATTCTTTTTCTTAGAAATAAACTATTTTGATATTTTGCAGTAATTGCACGACATATGATATAGAGTAGGTTTGTGTCATAAATTGTCACACACACGTTCTGTGGTAGATTTGATATTTGTTTGTTACAAAATTGGATAGATATAATTTTGCTTGTAGGTAGCTAATTTTCTTATTAAAATTTGTTTGATATCTGTTTGAAATTAGTTTGTTTTGTTTAAACTAATCTGATACATCAGATTCTACTGGCACACAAAACTGTCTGATCTCGAAATCTACCTATTTCTAGCGGATATACGTGCCGCTTGGACTTTTTATATAGTAATTGATAAATATTAAGATACGACATGACATATAGAGTAATTTTTTAATGAAAAAAGAAATCAAATGTTTTAATTATATGAGAAAAATATCCATCGACAATTTTCATATCATCTTAAATTCGTAACTGATTTTTGACAAAAAAGTAAGTTACCACCTCTGTGTTTAACTTTAGCAAGGCAGTATTTTTTGTTTTATTTAGTTTTCGACCAAAGGGCACAGTTAGTTATATTCAAAAAAATTGATTAAAATCAAACGATTTAAATTGTACCAAATTCGGTACAATTTAAATGGTTTGATTTTAATCAATTTTTTTGAATAGACAGTATTTGTTGTTGCATTTTATTGTTGTCTTATTTTTAACAATATTATTGGACTTGACTTGACTAAGTTTTTAGATTTGATTTTGGTTTCGTTTATTTTAAAATTTGGTTTTGGGTTCGGTTTCGGTTTGATGATTTTTAAAATTTGGTTATGATTTTGATAAAATTTTTAAAACGAGGTTTTGGTTTTGGTTTTACTGATTTGGTGTGGTTTTCTGGTTTCGCGGTTTTGGTTTTGATTTTCAAAAACCGGTTTGCAGCCCTGGTCGATAGTATAGAATAATTTGTCGATATAAATATATGCAATCAATGCATTATAAGTTTGTGAAAAAAATATTGTCAAGTGTTTTCGAAGTGTGTCAAAAGAATGATTTTCATTTTTTTGGATAAAAATAAATTTAATTATTTGTATGACATAAAATGTGATAAAATTGGCCATGGAAATTTTTGATTTTATTATAATTTTTGGAAAATTTTTGGTACTTTGAAAAAAGTTTATATTCTTGATTTTGTTATAATTTTTGCCATATTTTTATGAATTTTGCAAAAAGTTTCAATTTTTGAATTTGTAAATAATGAATTTTGCCAATATTTTTAGAATTTTGAAAAAAATGTTTCGTTTTTTGGTTCTGTAAGAATTTTCGGAATATTTTTAGGATTTTGAAAAAGGTTTAAATTTTTGATTTTATTATAATTTTTGAATATTTTTGGAATTTTGAAAAACGTTTGTATTTTTGATTTTGTTATAATTTTTTTGGTATATTTTTTGAATTTTGAAAAAAGTTTGTATTTTTGTTATAATTTTTGCAATATTTTATTCAATTTTTGAATTTTGAATTTTTCCAATAATTTTAGAATTTTGAAAAAAGTTTCAATTTTTGATTTCGTAAAAATGTTCGGAATATTCTTAAAATTTTGAAAAAATTAAAATTTTTGATTTTATTATAATTTTTTGGGATTTGGAAAAAAAATTGTGTTTTTGATTTTGTTATAATTTTTGCAATATTTTAAGACTATTAAATTTTTGATTTTATTATAATTTTGACAAAAACATCAAAATCCTTAACCCAGACCGAAGCATTGATATTTTAGAGCCTTGAGATTCAAGCCCCTCCCTATTTTGACATCCAGTTTTTCAGCGGAAATTATTGTATGAACCAAAAATAATAACTTTTTTGAAATAAAAATAAATAATAATTTACCAAGTGAAATTAAAATGAAATTAAAGTTGTTTTGCGAAAGCGATTAAAAAACTGTCTTTCTTTTCACCGAGCTAAGCTCGGTCTCCTGGTACTATAGTTTAAACCAGGTGTGCCCAACGCGTCGATCGCGATTGACTGGTCGATCGCAAAGAAGTTTTAAGTTGATCGTGAGAAGTTTCTTTTTCCATATAATTCCATTTCCTGCTTAGCATTGACTTCTACAACATTAGAGGTCTCAATTCGAATCTAAACGAGCTTCATCACTGCATCGAAAAAAATAAACCTGACATATTGTTTCTTACCGAAACAATTCTGCAAAGCATCGAAATTGGATCTCGATAAATACCGGATACCTAGTTACGAATTGGAACATTCCTTTTATAACAAGCATGGTGTCTGTGTATTTGTTCGAGATTCACTTTCATGTATGAGAATTAAGGCCTACGAGTTGAACTCTAAGCACCATAATTCTATAGCACTGAAGATCTCAGGTGTTGATGAAACTATGTTTATAATAGAATTATACAGATCCCCAAATTCTCCCCCAGGATGTCCCTTTTTCGATCAAATATCGGCTAATCTAGACAAGATTACCACGGACTACCCCAAAGCAAGATTGGCCATTCTTGGAGACTTTACTATTCATAATAAAGAATGGCTTAAGTATTCATCGCGCACTGACGACGTAGGAAGACAAGTTGAACTGATACTCGCACATTATCATTGTTTGATCCAAATGCTAGAGCGTTCCACTAGAATCCCAGATAATTCACATCATAACAATAATTTGCTGGATTTGTTTTTGATACTCGAACAAGATACTACGAAGACAAAAGTTGAACAAACCCTCGGAACATCGGAACATCGGACCATTTATTAATATCAGCAATAGTGCAATTCACATCACCGACAAAAACTAAAGCAAATCCTCGTCGCGTTTGGAATTATAAACGCGCTGACTGGGAAGGACTTAGAAACTTTTATGATGAAACCTGAGAAACTTTTATGATGAAACACCTTGGAAAACTATTTGTTGTGTTGATCAAGATCCTAGCACATCGGCAATAAGAGTTTCTGAAATCATAAAAGACGGAATGCGGCGGTTTATTCCAAATCGATTAATCACTCCTAAAACTGAAAATTGGTTCACGCGGGATGTTGATGCCTCATGTGAGGAATAAACGCAAAGCATTTAAGACGTATAGTTCAAAAAACACACCTGAAACCCATAGCGCCTATAAGAAAGACAGAAATATTAGTAAATACAAAATAGACTTGGACAAAGACGGGTTTATCCAGAAGAAAGCAAAGAAATCCGCCGAGCACCCATCTGGCTCACGTAGTTTCTTTCAAGCAGTTAAATAAGTCCAGAGCAATTTTACTCGATCCTCTATGCTAATCTTAGTTCTGAATGACAGTCCCGTGAGCAATATTGTACGGAAAATGCTTCTTTCTATCAATATCAACAAGTCTGCCCTCATTCTTAAAAAAATTGCTGGGCAACTAGCTCCAATTTTAACAAAAATTTTCTATTTTTCTTATAAAACCGGAATATTTCCCGATTCTTGGAAGCTGGCCAGCGTTCAAAGAAAGGCAGTAAGATAGACCCTAACAATTATAGACCAATTGCAATTCTGTCGGTTTTGGCAAAAATATTTGAAAAATATGTTAACTACAATCTAATAGATTATTTGGAAATGTCGCGAATTATTTATGATAAGCAGTATATGGTTTTCGTCGAAGTCATGCAACAGGTGATCTGTTAGCCTACGTATCCTATCTCTGGAACAAATCGCTGGAAAACCATGGTGAAACATTCAGTATTTCACTTGACATTTCTAAAGCATTTGATAAAATGTGGCATAAACTTACTGTCTCATGGATTCATAGTTTTCTTACAGGTCGCCAATTTCATGTTAATTTAGATGGTATCACATCCAATATTTTCACAACCAATGCTGGGTTCCCCAAGGTTCTGCACTCTCACCAACCTTGTTTCTTCTATACATTAATGACTTACTTATTTCCACAGGGCACCCAAACCATAGTTTTGCTGATGACAGCACATTGCATGCATCACATGCATCTCCTAAATTTTGATCTCATACTGCAGTCACTACTGATAGAGGAGAGCTGCTAATGGATTCTTTCAACAAAGACCAGGATCGTATAATGGAATGGGGAAATCGTAGTCTTGTTTCATTTAATCCAACCATAACCAAACTATGTCGTCTTTCACAAATAGAGCGAAATAAAAATTTTCCTATTAAGATAAACTATGTGGAATTGCGTGAGGTTGAATCAGTTAGACTTCTTGGAGTGGATATTCAAAATAACCTGAAATGGAATAACCATGTGTGCTGCAATGCAAAAATTAGGATTCTTGAGTCGATGTAAAAAATATTTCAATACCGATCAAATTTTGCTAATCTTCAAATCTTTTATTCGTCCATGTATGGAATACTGTTATCATGTTTGGGGAGGTGCTTGTCAGTCAACAATAAAATGTCTAGACTCTGTACAGAGAAAATCAATACGGTTGATTGAAGATATGTGGCTGAATTGTCAATCTACTATAAATATAACTTTAGCAAATTCTCCTCTAAGAAAATTCAAAATATCCTTCCATCGTGTGCGCAGTATAATCGACCAACAAGAGCTGCCGAGCTATCCCATCCATTTGTTTTACAAATACCTCGTTGTAGAACTGTATCCTTCCAGATCGACTATTTTAATAGAGTGGCCAAATTGTGGAACTCAATGTCCTCCCTCTGTATTTCCCGATGAATTTTCCCCTCAGGCATTTAAAGAAAATGTCCATCGTCATTTAAAACAATTAGTATAATTATCCCTATATCCTCATTACTTTCATTTTCCTCATCTCCTTCCTTTATAGTTAACATGGTATCTTCGGATATTCAAAGATTCTGAATAATCAATATTTCATATTTAGTGTGCTAAACATGTCTAACTAATTAATAAAAAAAAATGTTTTTTTTGAAATCTAGTATATTTAGTTTTAGTTTAAGCCTGGGTTTGCTAGGCTGTTTTTCTGTCGACAGAATTTTTCTGTTGACAGAATTGACGTCATTTTAATCGAAATTTCTGTCGATTCATTTAAGCACTGTCGACAGAATTTCTGTTGATAGAATTCTGCCGACAGGAATTTTGAAAGTTGTTATTTTTTTGTTGGAAAAATAACCTAATTTGATTGGTTCTTTTTATTTATTCTATAGCCGTTTATTGGGAGAAATATGTAGCAAAAAGATCTACTTTGTTCAGTGTAAAATATTGTATTACAGATTGCTTCAAGGAGAATGTTTTTATAGTAAATGAGAACTGAGGACATTTTTACTCCTACCGAGGACAGTCCTAC
Source organism: Diogma glabrata (assembly GCA_963693315.1). Classification (NCBI taxonomy): domain Eukaryota; kingdom Metazoa; phylum Arthropoda; class Insecta; order Diptera; family Cylindrotomidae; genus Diogma; species Diogma glabrata. The sequence goes on along the minus strand of OY856187.1, from coordinate 258,979,472 downwards.
CGAAAGGAGAACACGTTGCAACCTTATTGGTTTACAAATTAGATAAAATAATCTTTGGGCCTTTCACTATACGAAACTAATCGATTTAATTGAGCATGAAGTTAAAATCGACCATAAAGTTGAGTGATTTGAGAATAAAGCAGGTGAGACACTTGTAATTGTTGACAGCCTACGTTATAAAACATATACATATGTATAACGAAAAAAAAAAATAAAAAAAAAAAAAAACTATGTATAAACCTTTCTGTATTCGAATGCAACGTTGTGTTCAAATTTCAAAAGATTCGATCAAGTACTTTCGGAGATTACCTATTTTGAACAAACGAACATTTACATTTTTATTTATATAGATAAAAGATAGATATTTTCGTATATAAATAATAATAAAATAATTCTTGTTGCAATATGAGTGTTTTAACTTTTTATTTTCCCATCAAGTACGGTTTTGAATAATAATAGATTCTTGTATGAGTTGAGAATGATGGCAGTTCTTCACGAGGATGAAGTTTCCCGAAACGAGCGTAGCGAGTGGAGTGAATCATCCGAGTGAAGAATTGCCATCATCCTATGCGAATACAAGATGCTATTTTATCCACAACTGCAAAATATTTCGATTAATTTCCAGTTTGCCTGCTAAAGTTTTTATCACCATATTGAAATATGTAAATCATAGATAGCATAGAAAAACGAAACTTAAATTTATTATTTATATTTCATATATGTATTGTTCTCGTTTTAACCTTTTGATAATACTATATCAACAAATAAACTATAGAACTGTAGTAGAATGTATAACGACTAACGGTTGCGTCACATTCTTCTTCAAGTGATAGAATGTATAAAATTACAATGGAAGACATACACATGGCATATATTCTTTAGTAGTCGTGGATAAAACTTATTCCAATGTAGAAATATTTTATTAAGCTATTTATTTGTTCCATGCAGTTTTATATACTTTTTATTACGGATACCATTGTATCAATGACCATGGGGCGAAATCAGATTTTGATAAACACGATAGCAATCATTTTACAAAAAACAAGAAATAAGAATTAAAGCTTACGAGTTAACTACATGTTTCGTTAATGCGGAGAGGCCAAACGGCGATGGGTTCGATAACTGCACAGAACGTGAATCAAAAAATCTTTAAGTGCGTCAAAAAAAGTTTTGCATAATGTTTAGCTTAAAACTGTATAATTAGAGTGATAATAATTAGCTTTGAATGTAGCTTTGAATGATCACGTTGATGGTTGGTATCTGTAGATTAAACAAGGAGCTTGATCATTAAACCATTAAATTAAAAGTCATAAGTGTCAAAAAATATATTCAAATAAGTTATAAGAATGATTTTCATACATTTTGCTACCCAATTTTTGAAAAAATATATTATGGGAAACACTTTTGACTAGAAACTAGAAACTTTTGACACTTAAATTTATTTACCCAAATAAACACGAAAAATATTTGAAGACCTTGCAGCAAAAAAAGGGAGACAAGTCAAAATTTTTAAACATGCAATGCTGCATGCATCAAACGATAGAATTGTTCACATTTTAGGTGAAAAAAGGGCAACGTTTAAAATTTGAAGCTGCCCTCCTTTCGCTGCAAGGTCCTCAATTAACGCGTATGTTTTTGAGTGAATCCAGATTCAACTACTTCCAAATAATAGAAACAGTTGGAAAATATCAGGCTATTACATGTTAGATATCGCTAATTATAGAAGTATTATGGATCAATAGGAATATTTGGGTTGGAAAATATCA